>JALJCO010005361.1:0-540549 GCA_023101725.1 Atherinomorus stipes
CTGTGTTTACTGGGGGGGACTTGGATGAGATCAACACGGTAACCAACTATGCACATATGATACTTACTGTATTATGTATTGCAAAGAAAACTATCTTGGTAAACTGGAAATCCAAAAATAATCTGAGCATTAGCCAGTTTAGAAATTTCTTAGTAGACCATATCAGTATTGAGACGATGTCTGCCTCCTCTAAGAACCAGTTAGATGAATTCCACTCCCTCTGGTCCCCTGTGATTAGCTCCATCACTTAACGTTGGTGTAGGAGAGCGGCCTCGGCGATGTGGGGTTAGGTGCCGGCGAGTGCTTGATGGCTATGGATCCCTGGCGGTTGACTTGGGAGGGGGGGTCTGGGCTGCCTCGCCGCTGGGGCGGGGCTGTATCCAGCCCGATGGGGGGCATGAGGGTCAGCGGTTGGGGCTGCTCTGCGGCGGTGGGCGGGCTCGCTGGTGGGGCCCTGGCCGGTGGCTGTCGGCTGGCGCCGGGTGGCCGGTGTCGTCCGGGGGCGGGGGGGGCGGGGGGGCCCTGGGCCCCGGTGCTCCGGGGTGGCCCCTCCCTCCGGGGCCGGGGGACCCGGCTTGGCGCTGGGGGGGGCGGGCCGGCGGGACGTGCCTCCTCTGGATTTGGCCGGTCCTCACGACCTGGTGACGTCTAGTCACTGCGCCGGGGGCGCTCTGCTGTGTGCGTGCGGGTGTGTGTGCTGGTGGGGGTGTGTGTGTGGTGGGGCTGGGGGGTGTATCGTTGTCGTGTCTGTGTCGGGATGTGGGCATCCGGGATGTTGGTGTCGCGGGAGCGGCTGTGTGGGGGGTGTGGATTTCCCCTGTGCTTGTCCTGCGTGTGGGGCTCTGGGGGTCGCGGACGGAGCTGCGCTTTCCGCCGGGGTGCTTGGTTTTCGGCGGACCCGTGGTCATGTCGTGTCGTATCGATGTTGGGGTGTCTGGCGTGGCTGTCGGGGTGTGGGGTTTTGTCCATATCGTTCAGCTCTAGTGTGTGGAGGTGGGGGTTGCGGGGGTGGCCGGGTCTTTTCCACGCCGGGTGCCTGTCCCGCCTGGCCACTGTGTCGGTTGGGGCTGGCCTGCGCTGGTGGTCTCGTACGGGTTGGTCTCGCGTGGTCCGGGGGCTGGGGGCGGTGGACTTGTGGCGTGGGGGGGCTGGTGGCCCCGCGGTCCTCGTCCTTGGTATGTGTGGGTGGGTGTGTGACTGGAGGGGGGCGTGAATGCGGTTGTGTGTGTGTGTGGCTGCCTGTGGGGGGTTGTGGAGATGGGTGGGTGGGTGGGGGTGCATGGATGATGGGTGTTTGGGTGCGGGGGTGGTGGTGCATTGGTGGGGTTTGTGTGTGTCAGGTTGGGGGGGGGGGGAGGAAAGGGGGAGAAAAAGAAAAAGAAAAAAAAAAAAAAAAAAAAAAATAGCAGCTCTGCGTGCCTCTTGGGGGGTTTGCGAGGCCTGGGGATGTTGGGCCGGTGACTCTGGCCCCTCCGCCGACCCTTTCCGCTTCCGTCCCTTTTCCCCCCTCCCTGGCCTGGCGTGGTCGAGCGCCCCCAGGGGGCTGAGGCTGGCCCCTCTGTGCTGAACGCCGGACGCCGGGCCGTGGGGGCGGCCATGCCTGCCCTTTCTGCCCTGGGGGGATCCCGGGAGGCAGGGGTACCTAATGCCGGTAACGGCTCTTCTTCCAGGGGGGAATTCATACCCCCCTGGTCTCCCTTCCCAAGCACCCCCCCCCCCCCCCCCTGCTCTACCTCACACACACACACGTAGGGTTTTGGGGAGGGAGCGTGTCAAGCGGGCGTGGTGAGGGAGGGCACCAAAGTGCCTTTGCTTGCCACGTCTAGAGGCAGCCTGCTCCCCAGTTTTAACCACACTTAGACACCTAAACACATAAAATAACAACAGCTCACAACCACTTCTGAGGGGCGGGCCATATAGTGTGTGGTAGGAGGGAGGGGCCGGTTGGGGGGACATGCCCCCTACGCGACCCCACTCCCGGCATGACTTGGCACTGCCCCTTAGTTTTAACTGCAAACAACACACATCTTACACACACAGTCATGAGTGGGGAGTGGGGGGGGGACAGGGTCCTTTCTTACCCCGGTCTCCCGGGCGCTACTGGGGGGAGGGGGGGACAGTGGCTACTTCACGCGCCAGTGGTTAAGGCTGGCTGCATTGCGGGGGATCTGCTGGCCTGGGGGATGCCTGGCCTGCTGCGTCCGGGGGTGGGGGATGGGGGGGGGTGGTGGTGGGGGGAACGTGTTGGGGGCTTGGAACTCGCGGCTCCTTCCCCCGGCCCGAGCTACCACTCAGGAGGCACGAGGGCATGGGCAAGAGTGAGGTGGGTATGTGAGAATAATGAATGAGAGTGTGAAAGAGGAAATGTGGGAGGGAGGAACTTGGGCTGGAAGAGGGAGGAGATGTGGGTAAGTGGTTGAAGGAAAGGGGGATGGAGGAAGGAGTGGCATGCTCGTGAGTGTCTAGTAGGGATGGTCGTGAGGGGCTGAAGGAAGGAAGGGCGGGAGTGTGATAGGTCAGAGGGATGGGCGGGGCTGGACATGTAAGGGGGGGACTGTATGGGGTATTGGGGGTATAGGGAGGTGGGGGCGTATGTGTGGGGGGGTGGGGAGGGGGTTGGTGCAGTTATGTGGGGGAGTGCATGTGTGTGTTAGAGGGTATGAGGAGGTGGGGGTAGGTGTGGACGGTAGAGGGAGGGGAGAGTGCTGGGGGTGGAGAGAGGAGTGAGTGTGGGTATGTAAGGTCAGAGAGCGGAGTGGGTGGGTGTATGTGTGTGTGGGGGGGTACACGGAGGTGTTGGGTAGGGCTGGGCGGTGTGGGCGGAGGTTCGTACCTCGGTATTCGTGCCGGGCATCTTGGTGTCGGTGCGGTGCGGTGTGGCTGCGGGTTGGTTGGGGGCCGGGCGCTTTGGTGGGGGGTGCGGTTTTGTTTGTGGCTTCCGGGGTTTTTTGTGCGGGGCGGGCGCAGGGGGGATCTGTATCTTGTATGTGGTTGCTCTTGCGGTATTGATGTCTTGGATGCCTGTGTCTCGATGTGGGGGCGGCGACGGTATATCTTTCAGCCCCAGTGTTGGGGTAGGTGTGTGTGGAGTGTGTGTGTGAGCGTGGTGGCGGGGTAGGGGGTGGGAGAGGTGGTGGCGCCCTGGTGTCAGGTGTATGGGGCAGGGACTTTGGGGTGGGGGCTGGCCTGCCCTGGGGGGCGTCGTCTGGGGGGTCCGGTCCTCCTGGGTTTCGGTTGGGCCGCCCGGGTCCGGGGGGGTGGCTGCTCCTGGGCGCTTGGGCCCTGGGCCCGGCGCTGTCTCCGCTCCGGGGGACGCCCGGCGCCCGGTGGGGTCGGCAGCTGCTGGTCTTGGTCCGCTGGGGCCTGGGCCTCCAGACTGCGGGGGGCTCCGGCTGGGGCCGCCTTTTGCCGCCCTTCGGGGGATGCATGTCCGCTCTTTGGGGGGGGGTAGCTGGGATCTGGGCCTCTGGGTGGCTGCTGGGGGCCTGGGTCGCGAGCCTTGCGGGCTTCCTCCTCCTTGCAGAGACGAGGCTGCATCTGCATGACTGTATCACCACGGAGCACCCTTTATTATGCATGTTGACACTGTGACACTGCTTCCCATTGCGATGACTAGGTCGTACCTCTTCTCTACTTCCCATTGCGCTGACTAGGTTGTACCTCTTCTCTGCGTAGTTCTGCGTGTGTTTGTATGATCTGAGGATATTTAAGCCACCTGCAGGTCCTCCTGTAGGGGATTGCTTGTTTTGTTTTCCAACAGAGACCTTGGTTGTTTAGGGATCGCGGTACAGAGGTACCAGTGAACTGTGTAAGTGGATTCATGTTTTCTCTTCTCTCTCTCTTCCTCTTCCTTACTCCTCTCTCTCTGTTTCACTTTCTATCATTACCTCTATTCACTTTCATTTCTCCCTTGTCAGGCCCAGCAGTATGAAATGGAATGGCGTAATAGACAAATGTTTAAATAAAGAAATAAAATGAATAAACATGATATCAAGTGGAGCCTTATGTTCATAAAGCTCCGCTTGATAAAAAAGCAAAACTGTTCAACAGAATAAAGCAATCAGATTTCCATTCTGCTTGCTTCGATGCTGGACAGGACAAGTAAAAAAAAAAAAAAAAAAAAAAAAAAAAAAAATATGGAAATGAGAAAATGATGAGGAATAGACTAGAATATTTACAGTTTGGTCTTTTCCTTGGATTTGATCGCAAAAACATAAATATTGCCTGCCTTCATTGTTGTTAGTTAAGATTTAATGTTTAAACAATTGCAAGACTCATATGTGATTTATACAAATGAATGACCACAAATAGAGTTGAAAAGCAATAAATGAAAAAATGTAAATCCATTTTGAAGTCAAACCCTAATTTGGTATAAAAATGTATTTGCAAAGTTTAGCTGTAAGTTACTGAATACAGAAATCTATAAACAAACAGTTTGACCTGCACTTTTGCGTGGTATTTATTGTGGTGATTACCAGAGCACTTTATTTGCATTAAACAGTAGTAATCAATTAATCAAGTCTGATAAACTATAATTATCTTTCACAGCCAACTCATTTGTTCCAAAGCTATGGAAAGATTCGTCACATTTGACCGAGCCCGTCACTCAGCAGACTGCTCGATTTTTCAGCTCGTCGGGACCAAGGGAGTAACTGCTCAGTGTTTGATTATATTGAACAGCCACATCGCTTTTACTAACACACAATGCAGCAAGTCTGAATTGCCTAACTGTGTTATTAGCCTCTCCTCTATGCGTGGCACAGGGTTTTGTTGAACACAGGCAGGGAGACAGGTGCTTTGATTTGTTTCAACTCTGGACATGCCCCATTCCCCATCCCCTCTTGGTCAGCCTCTGACTGTTATTGCAGACTGTGGAGAATAAGTAATGACTAAATATTACCAATACCACTTAATAATACCACTACTTCACACCTTCAATGACCCTCTGCTATTTGGTGATCCTATAACTAGTTCAGTTATATGACCAAATTTTCTGCAAATCAGTTCACTGGTACATTTTGTTTTTTATAAAATTAAATGGAAAACTGAAAAACCTGTTTTAAATAAAAACCTGAGGCAATCACAAAAGTTTAGACATCCACTTAATCATTTCGAAATGCCCCAGCAGACAGCAGAGCTAAGAAAAGCCCTTAAAAATGACTGTGTCTGCTGGTAGGGCAAATAAAAACATTACTTTATTTCCTTGAAAGCATTCATTTAGTTGTCTGAATTCACTGGCAAGTCAAAACTTAGGGGAAAAAACAAAAACAACAGCCCTGGCACTTTGGCGCCTCATAGTGATTACATGTCACTCAGTGAGTATTTCAGATTTGCAGTAGATCTCCAGGTCACACTTCCAGATATAACCAGGAAAAAAAAAATCCAGCCATCCCAGCCTTCAGTTCTAATATTGAAGCATTTGATTTACCCAGTAAATGAGAAGTCGAAATTCTTGTACTTACTTCTAAAAAGGGAAAGTTCTCATCAGCAGCTAATGTATATGGACCACTCTCACGTGTCGTCACTGATGACGTGAGAGACACAATGGCGACGTTCATGGGTGGAAAAAACATCAACAAAGCAGGCTTCCTGCTGTGTGCTCGGCTGCTTCAACTGCATTTTGCTTAAAAAAAATAATTGCACATTTGCGCTTTACCTTCGAATGATCAGATTGACTTCCCAGGATGGGATTTAATTTTAAACGCCGCCTGCTGACCCCGAACGACAAGCTAAATGGGCTGCTGTATTCAAACATGAAAACTAGAAGCTATTGGTGAGCTCTCGGCTGTACAGCAAGCATTTTGTCTGTGGTAAGCTTCCTGCAAGTATTGTTTCATACTTTTTTCGTACATATTTAGTTATGACAAAATAAAGACGATGTATTACTAAAATGCAGCAAACTGTGGTGCTTTAAAGGAGCAGTGTGTGACAAAATCAAAGCTAAATGGCAGAGAAATGTAATATATGATTCAAAACCATTTCTATTGATGTGTCTCCCCTTAGGTAAAAAAAAAAAAAAAATGTGTTGTCCCCAGCCTGTCCTGACCATCTTAGTGTTTGTCTGCACTTCAAAGAAGAGAAGGCCAAATGAGGACCTGGAAACATTTGCATGAAGATAAGCAAATGAGAGTGTTAGTGCTAGTAGAAAAGTAACAGACTTTTACTTGCCTTGATGCCGTGATTTTAACTCCAAAATATTATGTCGAGACAACCCTAATGTTTACATTGTGTTAACACAACTGGGAGTGTTGTTTTCATCTTTGATATGAATAGGAAATACTTGGGGCTGAAAGTCTGATACGTACCATCCTGCCATCAGATATGACTTGTATATGACTTAATTCTGTTCCTGTGAAGTGTGTCCGTCGATTGATGAGGTTGTTGTAAATGTCATGCACAGCATCCCCAACTTCCCAAAACAGGGTTGCCTCCGGATGCTGCGCATGCGTGCTGCCTTTGCTACTATCTGTGGTGCTTCGCCTGTGATTAGCCTGTACTTCAGCAGCCTATACCTGTAGTTCCCCTGTTGAATGCCGCCT
This sequence comes from Atherinomorus stipes, assembly GCA_023101725.1. NCBI lineage: Eukaryota > Metazoa > Chordata > Actinopteri > Atheriniformes > Atherinidae > Atherinomorus > Atherinomorus stipes. The sequence continues at coordinate 6,540 of JALJCO010005361.1, forward strand.
GGTCAGTCCTTTAATGTTAAAATTGGCTTCTCGTTTATACTCGATCAGAATGTGTGGGTCATGAAAAGTAAGTGGAAAAATCTCAAGTTAATTAATTCACTTTGGCCAAGTGTTGCTAGCTGGATATGCCAGATTACAGCAACTACGCTAAGCTAAGCTAAAGACAGTGCTGTCAGATTCAGATAATGACTGGGTTGGCTAGAAAACGCTTTTGCCCACTTGTCAGGGAAGTGCACAACTCAGGGAAGTGCGTGGGGAGGGTAAATTTCACCCAGGGGTGGCGTCTTTAAGCACCAACAAGTGCACATTTCTCAAACTATCACTGTCTGATCACCCCACATAAAGGGTGAACTGGCTTGGAAAGTGTGACGTCTGCTAGCGCCATCCTGGATGAGAAGCAGCTAACAGCAAGTTAACACTCACTCCATAGCAGAGAGTCGCTAGCTTTTTGCCACCCAACATGGCGGGGTAACTAAACAATGTCACTTAACTGAAAATGGTCTAAAATTAATTTATCTTCAGAAAAACAGGTGCACAGACCGTTAGGAGAGAGGAGGGGGAGAGGCTGTCTGCTTGATACTGTATACTTTAGTGTGCTCTAATAGGAGCAAATGAACTACGTAGAATGATAAAACTACGTAGAATCATAAGCTGCTGTCTGATTCAACCGTTTCTGAACAGAGAGACAAAGCTGACAGACCATAAACAGGAACTCTGATACTCACTCTGGACTTTCACATGGCCTTATCAGTGCACAACAGATCATATTATACCCAAAAAAACACCAGAAAAGTGAAATTTGATGTCATGGTACCTTTAAGACATGAATCAAACTGCAGAGAACGAAAAAGAAAGTATTTGAGAATAAACTTCCGAAATATTTTTCTGTCAATACTGTTTGGGAAAGTCTGAGCTCGGCTTGTTGTGTTAATGCTTAGGTTACGTGCTCTATGCACTTTTGTACAATAAAAACCATGAAACACCGAGTGTATTTTGTGTCTGTATTTACATTTGCATGGTATCTGAACTGGTTTAACTTAGACATCCCTACAATCAGACATGTCCTAGAGAATAGAGAAACATACTGAACCAGTATGTCTTTAACCACTTAAAACCAGTTGCCACAATACATGGTTTAAAATCAAAGAGTCATGTTATATTTCTGTGGTATTTTGACTGATGTATGTCGCAGATATCTCATTAAGATTATGCAACATTGATTTAGCTTTTTTTAAAAAGGAATAATATCTCTCTAAAATATTTTCATTGGCTCTGCCTTGTAGAGCACTTCAGGTCTTGAAATATTTCAAAGCTGTCTCCCAGATATGAAAAACTAAATTTGCATACAGCTGTTTAAGCCTGAGCCAAGTACAGAAGTGGACATTTGTCTGAAAGATGAAGGCCGATGCCTGCTTCATAAATTTTCTCATTTAATTGGCTTTGGCTGCTCTTCACTGTTAATGAAAAGTCAAACACTTTTGCCAATCTATTTCATTAAAGCAATTCTAATTGGGGGTAATAAAGTCCTAATAAAAGAGAAGTGAGTTTAAGAAAGAAAAAAGACAAGTAAAACAGGAATCGGAACATACTGGAGCAATCATAATTACGCTTTCCATGGTTGCTCATCCCTGCACTCCCCTATTTACCCAGTGGTTGCCATCTTTCTGGCACTGACACACCCTTTATAGCAACAGTGCTTTCATGTAACTGCTTAATTGGGTAAATGGTTGCAACCCAGGGCTTTCACGTCATAGCACAAATTGAACAATGCACAAAAAAAGCCATTATGTCCAATGGAGAGAGCCAGAGCCAGACTGACTGCAACTAATGGGATGCTGTCATTGATAAGAGGCAGAAGTTACAGTGGCAACAATTTAACTGTCAAGTAAAATGGCAAATAAAAGGTTCTTTTTTCTCCCCCACACATGGAGTAAAGTAACTCCTCCTTGTGATTCATCAGGACCTCAAGGAAAAAAAGAGAAAAACTGAAGTCTACCAGAACATATTAGAAACAAAGGACAGAAAGGTTGAATATGCATACTGTGATGATTACATTCTAGGTATATTAGAATGTATTTGCTGCTTTTTCATTTAATTTAAACAAAGAAATTAATGTCTCTCTGATGTGTCTGAATGTGTACAAATTGTTTTTCTTCCTTTTTTAATTAAAAGTATGATGCTGAACCTAAAAATCTGACCTCAGAAACACAACTAATTTGCAGGTCCATTCATTTTATTATCTGCTGTAGTCCAGCTGATGCAGGTTTTTTTCCAGAAGAAAATATACTGACACTATCACTTTTTTATGGTATGTGTGGAGAAAAACTTTTTGTGCAGTCAGATAAAGACTTTAAGGAGCATTTGCAATTTCTCTGTAAATACAACTGATTTTTCCTGAAAAAAAGATACTGTATATAACAACATCAATTGCATCAACTTGAAGATCAGCCCACTGACATGAATCAGGAAAGTCATTAAAATACAGACTAAAGCTGGATTTATACTCGCAAGGCGTCTGCGTCCATAGTCGGGTCTGCGTAGTTGACACAGAGGCAGTGTGTGTTTTTTCGAGCGTAAGGTTACAGTGTTCTGCTGCAGTTTCTTTTCCAGATCTGCAGGCGATAGTAGGGCTTTTATCAACCGGGAAACTTCACAGAGCGGAGGTTTCACCCCAATGGTTTGCTTCAGCTCCGGCAAGTATTTCCTCTTTTAGAGCAACAATAGAGGCCAACATGCATTCATTCAGCTACAAAATCCAAACATTGACAGACACGTAACCACACAGACCAATCACAAGGGAGTACTTCCACGTTTCTGCATTTGCATAGCCGGGACGCACGTCGGGTCTGAAGAGGTGCGCGTCAGGCCTCTGTGGACCGCAGAGCCTACACAGAGCCTACGCAGAGCCTATGGCCTATGTTATGACGACAGACAAAGCAGGAGTATAAATCCAGCTCAAAGAGTAGGGGTGTGAAAAATTATTGACACACTGAAATATTGTGATATATTTATGTTGTGTTATCGCATCAATACTAAAAAGCGCTATATCAATAGTTTTTATAAATAAATTCTTGCGAGATCTCATTCTATTATTATGAATATCGCAAGATCCTGCTGTTCTATTATTACTGGTCCAGCATATAAAAAAGTTAGTGGTTTAGCAGTAAAAGTTATGTGCAGTCTGCAGGGCAAGTTTAGATTAAACTTTACACACATTAGAAAGTACAAGTTAAAATGTGTGGTCAGGTTTTCATAGACCACCCAGTTGTTTAAGATTACAGTGCACTGACTGTTTATTTTTCATATGCACTAATATGTGTTTTCAGATGCTCCTTTAAGAAGAGCCACTGTGCACTTGGTTTTACTGTTTTACTAATTTTACATGAATTGTTGTTATTTAAATATTTTGTAATTCAATTTAAATGGATTCAGTTTGGCAAATAAATCCGGAATGTCTTCAGTGACGTACTGTGGAAAATCGTGGATTAAATTTATTACAATATAATGATTATTGCAGAATTGCTGTATTGTGATATTATCGTCATCATAACCAAATTTGTGACAGTGTTGTCTGTAACTGGTGCCTGGTGATACCCACCCCTACTAAAGAGCATTAGTCCTACATCTGATCCCAGTGGGATTTCTCTTATAACACTATACTGTAAAAGCTTGTTGTTCAGGATAATCCAACATATGTTCACTCTACATATGACAAATTTAAGTTTTCAAATAAATTTGATGTAGCATAAAGTAGGAATGTCTCTTTTCTATGAAATTATAGGTTAAAGCCAATGTTTTAATTATTAATCTGGCCAGTCAAGTGCTAAATCATTCTCAAATTCAATCAACCATTGTAGCTCACAGCTGAGTTGATATGAAACATCAGAGTTTGAAATTGTTTTTTTCTCAGACAGTAACAACTATTTATATAGTACAACTTAAAGCTGACACATTTTACACGAGATTGTGTATGCTAAACCTGACATGACTAAATATAAAGGCAAAACTAAAGCAAAAACCACAAATGTTTAGCTGCAAGTTAAAGTCGTTAAAATTCTCTCATGGCATCTTGTTTAGCCCATAGTTTTTGCAGTACAAAAACAAGAATTATCCAAAAGAAGCATAAATGGAAGACCATTTTTATGCAAGTATGTTGTTGAAATGCAGCCTAAGCATCATAGCATCGTACAGCGCATATGTACTTCACATAAAATATTTGACTTTGATGTCTGCATATTCTATGTCTGTGCCTTCCCTGACTTTGTTAAGCTTAAGCCCTAACACGCCTGGCTGCATGATATATTTATAAACTTCTAGAGCGACTGCTGTACACATCACAGTCTTCCTCATAATACCAGCTGCTTCCACCAACAGTTTAGAAAATCACAACAGAGACAGCAGTTTGTGAAGCATCTCAAAAGGTCTGGCATGAGAACCGAGGCTTGGCTTAACTTTCATCACTGCTCCATAAAGGGTACACTCTGACAGCCTGCATCACAGTATATGGGTTAGTACATCGGACTGCACAGTACTGGAAAAACTGCAGCAGAACACAGTAAAGCCTCCATCAAAAATTTACTGGTGCAGACCTACTGTGGCTGTATGATATCTTCATTACCCGCCGCATAAGGAAAGCCCAGAGCATAATCAAGGACACCAGTCATCCAGCCCACACACACTTTTCTCACTCCTGCCATCTGGAAAACGCTACCGGAGCATTAAATCATGCACCAGCCATTTCAGAGACAGCCTCTCCCCACAGGTAGCCAGCATAATGAATATTCCCAGCTAACATACAAATATGTACACTCACACACACACACAAGCACAAAAAAACTGTGCCTCCAAAGAAAACAGTTGTTGCTTTATTGTGTATTTTCTGAAGTATCACTTCATAATACAGCCTGCTGTCTTGTTTTATTTCTTGTTCACTGTTGCAAGCCTCACAGAGCAACACTTTTATTAAAGCAAACACTGGCATCAGCTGCGGGAGTTCGAAGAAACCGAAGCAGGTAGAACTAAAAAAATGAGAGTACTTACAGGGATTATTGGCCATGAAGCTTTGCTTAACTTCTAGAGTCATTAGACATACTCAACACTGTTTCTGTACAGTGTGGAGAGAGAGAAAGTATCATTGTGCTGCCAACTAATGCTTTAACTTTTCAGCCTGCTTTCAACTCTAATTTGCAGCTTCACACCATTACGATATGTATTTTAACAGTGCCTACAGTGATGGAACAAGGTGACTGACAAGTTTGGGTGTCTTGTAAATGTAAGGGCAGTTATTGCTATATTTATCCTGCAGGCAAAAGCAGATCTGGTCCCAAAGTACTGCTAAAAATGTAAAAATTCAGATCAGCAGTGACACGTTAAAGTACCCATTTATTGTCAGACTGTTGATTTTTGCAGAGGGTACATTTCCTAAAGAGGTGCAGGATGTCATATGGCAAAATGAATCCCACCTTCTGAGATCCAAGAGATGAATCATGCTGTGACTGGAATTTTAAGCTCATTAGTATTCTCTTTGAACCCGTTCTGCTATCTGTAAATAGAGGGCGGAGGAGAGATCGTACAATGATCATATTTGCCAGTCAGAGGAAAAAAGTGTCAGGATATGTGTCGGCTCCCAAGACACACACTGTCACTTCCCATCTCCCCCTCTGCAGCAGCAGCACTGACAGTGTGTTTATCCAGAAGTGCAGCAGCAGCAGCATGGAGACAGCAGGTCATGGAGAGAGAAGTGTGAGTGCAAATTATCATATGATGCTAATCTTACAAGATATTTTTGTTTAAATTTAGCTGTCCAATTCAGCATTCATAAAAAAAATAAAATAAAAAAAAATATGTGCAATAATGAATTGTGCAGACATATCTACGTTAAAAAAAAAGAAGAGTAAAAACAACAAAGTGCAACACTTCTGGAGCAACAAGACTGCTAGACTGTGGTTTTAAACAACAAACAGAAATCCTGAGGCACAGCTTTGTACAGAGTGGTTGTTCATTACAGTGAACTTACATCGTTGGCAAGCTGTATAAATACTGTATCTCTGTTTAGTTGAAAAAAAGCAAATGTCAATTTTATCCCTATTTGAGTAAAACTTTCAGAGTTAAAATAGGCTCAAATGACCCAAGTTTGGTTAGGACCTGTTTCTAAACAGCTCCACTTCAGCTCTTTTCAGACATGAGATGCACAACTTTAAATTCTCCGCCAGTCTGACGAAGCAATGAATGTCGTTGGGGTGCGTGCTGGCCCATGACTGGTGGTCATCTGAGGTGGTCCGGTTCCCCTGGGCATAGGCTGGTCCTTCTGTATGGGCGGAGGGGGGCTGTATTCAGGCTCGTGGGCCCCATGCTGTGCCTGCCCTGGGTGGCCGGTGCCTGGTGGGGTTGGCACAGCATGATAGGTGGTGGCCGGTGAAACTGCTTTTGGTTGCGAGTTTTTCTTGACCCATTGGCTAAATAATTGTGACGTTGCTATCGGATGTGGGCTATTATTAAATTGAATAACTAATAAACTGTGAGACTTTTATTAAAGGAGCTGTATCATGTTTTTCAAACGTTCCAAAAGTCAAATACAGGCATTTTTAAGCTAAATATGTTCCCATTGCTACTATAGAAACTAATTTGGTGTTAAATATTAGTTTTTCTATGCGTCTAATTTCCAACACGGGAGTAAGGTGGCTGACTGTACTGAACCACGGAGCTCTCGACCAATTGCAACATGTTTTAGACCCATTTCATGACGTCGCCCAGGAAGAGACACTGATTCTGAAAGGTCACAGAATTGTCCTTAACACCGGCACCGGCAGCTCACATGGATGTTATTTGTAAGCATTGATGGATAATCGGACTCCGATCCACGGGATAAAATGGAGCAGCCTGTTATGGAGCTGTATGCGCTCGACCCAGAGTCTGATATGGAGTTTGAAGTACAGGCAGTACCACAGAAGTACCACAGAGACCCCTGACAAGTAAGTAAATTAGCAAACAAATCATAGGCTAATACTTAGCATTGAGCTGAGAGACGTTTTCACTCACCGGTGTTGTTGTCTGTCCGTGAGGCGTTTTATAGTGGGAACTGTGTCAGGTTTCAGTAGTAATCCCCGAGAAAAAAAGACTTTACTGAGTTCACACACAAAGTTGAGGGTTTTTTTCTGCTATTGAAGTTACAATCCAACCACTTCTGGCAAGTCGATTCATCCAGTACAACAAATAAACTCCCACGCCGAACAAAACCACATTTTTTCCAACTTACCATCCTCTAGAGCTTAGAAAAAAAAAAAAAATTCTCCTGAACTCTGTGTAACTCTGTGCAAACGTCTGTTAGCTGATGGCTGACATAATGATGCATAGGTTAGGATTCTCTAAGAGTTTCTGTTGAACAAAGAGGGCGTCTTGCTACGATGCTGCGCATGCGTATTTGACGCTTCGTGATTGGTGCCACCTCGTTGCGTATACCGGTCTAAGTCAGTTATGTTACGGAAGCTAAAGCTTGGCCTGAATATTCATATATATTACTCAAATATGCAAAAATGAAGTAAAAAAACGATTTAAATGAAGTTTTTTTTATAAGGAAATAACAGTAACATGCTGAAAAGCTCTTAAAAGTTTTCATGATAGGGCTCCTTTAATATCGCAGCCAGTCGTTCAACACCGGCGAGGCTGACTGATCCTCTTCCGCGTCTCTGACCCCGGTTTTTAAGCTGCCAAACAGCACCTCTTTATTCTTTCCCAACTTACAAATGAGGAATTCTGTAAAAGTTTCTTTTTTGACAGGATCTCTCCTCTCCATGGTTCAGCCTAACTGGGCGAAGCCTCAGAATAATGCATATTTAAGGGTGTAACTGTGGGCGTGACATTTAAACGATGATGGATTTTAGCCGTGGTATTAATCAAGACTCCTTTGTTTGTACAAGATTGGTCCGATACGAAAGTTTTAAGAAATCACACGTGAGTCCAACTGTACGATCCTTTTTACGATCAGATGTGCGTTCATTTCTACGCTCGTTTGATAAATGAGGGCCATTGTCTTCATTTTCACCACTTCATAAGAAGATAAACAAAGAAGTCCAAATGAAGTCATCACAGAACTGTCAAAATTTTAAGTTGTAAAGCCAAGAAAGCTCTGCATTATGGAATTTGGCAACATCAAGGAAGACAAACTCTGTTTTGAGAGAACTCAAACTGATGTTGAGGCAGGATTCACTGAGTGCCGCAGCTGAAGAAAAAGGGAGAAACAGAGAAAGGTACAGCGCTATGCTCTAGAGAATTCTTTCAGAGTGGAGATTTTTTCCCCTCCAGAATCCCCTGAAGCAGATAGTGTGGTAGAGGCCGTGGTGGTTCCAGGCTGTATTAATTTGAGCCCTTGAATTCAGCTGCAGTTAAGCCTAAAGCCAGAGCTCTTTGAGCCGAGGCAGCAGGTGCAAAAGAGGACGGAGGCGCTCCCTGAGTGGTAAAAAAAATCAGTTAGTAATAAAAAGAATGCAGTTTAACAGTTAAGTGGTTTTTCTGCTGCCATCAGAAAAGTATCTACAAGTCTGAACCAAGGCACTGGAAGTTAAATACTGAGAGGGTTAGCAGAAGATCGCAAAAAACTGTAAAAGGCAAATCTCGATAAGCAAACATTTGGAAATGAATTCGGTTTCTCAGACTACAGCTCAGAGGTTATGATGGGTCTGCAACTTTTGATTGGAGGGCCTTTATCTCCTCTTTTTGTCTAAAATAAAATTTGAAGTAAAAACCCCCAAATCGCCGATATTGTGTTTGTGTTACTTGAGCTTTTATACATTTTGACTGGTAAAAATGCATCTGCACTAATAAACAAAATCAGTTTTACAAACAAAACAAAAAATACTCAATATTAATATGATTCAATTAAAAAAAGAATTATATGTTGTACTTCAAATCCCAAAACACAGTAACGCCCAGTTCAACATATAATCACTCAGTCAACAGCCCCATACTTCAGTTTTCAGTGCACAGGAAAATCCCTTCACCAATATTTTCAACACATACAGTAGAAGCTGATCTACAGCTGGATATTATCAGTGTTTCTTTAGCGGCAGGAAATGATGCACCAGCTGCTCCAGCAGTAATATCATCATGGGCAGGAAAACATCATTCTAGTGTTAACTTATCAGACATTGACATCAATGGTGTAAGGAGCCGGGAGACGAGGAGGGGGCTGTTTAACCTGAGACACAGCAGTTATTCATTTATTTATTCATTTATTTTACTTTGTTATTTCCCTTGTTTTCAATTTTGTGAAGTCCTCATTTTGATTTCCTTAGCTCTACTACATCCTTCTTTGTTCGTACTGTTGGAAAAAATAAGTTTACATGTCGCCTCAGTGTAAAACTCCAATATCAATTTTTGGCCAATTACACAAAACAAGATTATGACTTAGTCAGAAAAATACAATCTCTTCTGATAGTTATCTGCATGTAAGCAATTTAGATAAATTTCCCTTTCATTTTTCTTATTTCCTTGCCCTATCTTTCAGATGTAATTTCTGTCATCATGGGTTAAACAAACAAGCAGATAATCATGCTGTACCTTGCCTTTTTAATGCACTGTGCTGTGGGAATTTAATGCAGCTTTGCTGCTGATGATTTTGGGATTCATCTCCCATAAGACTACCTTCCACACTCCTGACATTTTGCTCTGTACCAAACAGGAATTAATCGAACAAACTGCATTTATAAGTCACAATCAATTTCTTTTTTTTTTTTTTTTTAAAGGCAAGAAAAAAAGCCATACATCTACAGAACAGGATGATGCTTATAAATAAGATTGTCTTTGCTCCCCTACTGGCCTTTTTTAAACATTATTCAAATGTTATATTGAGGTATGCAAATTTAGAAGCACAGCAAATAAAATGTGAATACATTCTCAGTGTTAATCCTTTGGACTAAGAGGAGTGGGGAAATGAATAATTCACAAGCAAAACTGCTGGTCAACCACCACATCAATGAGTGGTAAATAATTCAGCCAGCAGACTGGGTGAGGAGCTGCTTGCCCCTGATTTTGATTGAGAGACACAGGGACAGGGCCTACTTATAGATTCTTGATGGGTTTTACCACATCAAGAGGAAAGGACAGGCAAAGAGGAGAGGAGCAACAAATAATTCATAGGAAAGAGCTGCTGATGAGCAAGATGATGAAATCCCAAGTTTGTTCGCTCAGATTGCATGATGGATTTGTCAATAGCTGCATTGCTGTTTTGTGTTTTCCTGCAGTCTCTGCTGTGGAATAGTAATGATGCATTTCCATTCGGTCCAGGGGAAACTGGGAGCAGTTGCGGCACTTAGTCAAGGTCAGGGGCAAACGGATGGAGGAAGTTAAGAGCATCTCTGATAAGCAGATGACAAACACTGAAAATGAACATTTGTATGGATACACCGTTTATATCCAAACAAAACATGCCCAACAGCGGGATCATGTACCTTTACTTATATTTCAGTCTACTTTAACCAGTTTCTATCAAACTATTCACACAAGCATCTAGCTAGTCATGCGCTGATGTGCATAAAGGCACGTTCCATAATATTAATGAGTTGCACCAATGTTATAGTGGCTTACCAGATTAATATGCTGTGTAATGTACAAGATGTGCATACAGCCACTCATGTGTACAATGGAATCAGAGTGGGCACTGGTACATGTAATGGATGTTTTTGCAAGTTATAGACTGAGCTGCCATTAACCACAACCACATACACACCCACACACACAGATGCAGTGCATCTCTTGCATTAAGAATTCAGTCTAACACAGATGAATTCAGCAGTCTTGGATTTCAAAGAGTCACTTCAGCACTGGCTGCATTTTCTATCATGACAATTATATCCTTCTCAAACCTAAATGCCCACCTTGAACAGCCACATTGTCAGTAAATTCAACTTTTATTGCTTCTTGAGACACTGTTGTTTAAAGTTATGCAGTACGCCTCATGACACATGTGATCAACACCTTTTAAACAGCAGAGGAATACGCATGGTGTTGATGATGAATAGCAATTCAGGTCAGATACACCGGCTGACACTTGTGCTGCACTTCAGTAGTTAATGAGATGCCAATCAGGAGTATTTGCAAATCAAGTCCCAGTGAGATGATAATGCAAACTAGACTCAAGAAGTGTGAACACACAAGCTGCCACATGACTTGTGTCTGATGTATAATACAAAAGATTTGCAATTCTTATACACAGCATCATTTGTAAGATTTTACCTTCCTCGATTGGCATTTGAAATGAAAAACATGAGCTTTTTCCATAATTTTCTGACTCTAAGGTATAACTACAGACATTTCAGATACCCTGTTAACTAATTTGTGCTCTCACTGCTTCAGAAAGCCCTCGCTCCAAAGTTTTAAAGGCAATACTGCAGGAACAGCAGGGTTTCCTCAGCAGAGTCCCTAACGAGCTGTTTTTGTGGAAATTGAAATACAAATGACAGTTCACTTCAATACGTTCTCACATTAAATGTAAAATCTGACAGCCATATGATTCAATACAGGATATAACACCAATACGAATACATTCAAATCAAGTATCAAGAGTACTTCATGAATTTGATTAGTTCTTACTGACAATACTCGATACCTAAAAGACATTTCTACACCCACACATGCACAAACACAATACTTGAATGACATTAATTTGTTACTGTTTGACCAAACCTGCTTGAAACATGTTTTCATTTTGTTGTTTAATGGATGTATTTGGAGGTTTCCCTTTGCATTTAAAACATTTTATTCTTTTTTAAAAGCATAATTTAGATAATGTCATACTAAATGATAGTATAAAAAAAATGTATGGGGAATATCAAGCAGCTAAAGCCACATTTTTTATTAGTGAAAAATTAGTGGGTTTGCTGAGTACAGCAGTTTGAAAGTGTTCTAAAATATACTGTTTCCTCAGATATATTTTTTAGTTCCCTTAGAAGGTTGTGATGTAGCTGTTTTACCTTTAAAGGTAGATTGTTGTGTTTCTCTACTAATTTCATCCTCTCAAATGGATCTTACAGGAATGATTTAAACACTACACCATTGCTAATGCATTCTGCTTGCTGTGATAAAATAACTGTCTTTTGTGGTTATTGGGTTTTTTTTTCAGATCACACTGGTTGGCTAATTTCATAGACTGTTCATATTTCCTGTTAGCAATTGGATATCCTGCTGCCTTGACAATTCTTTAAGCCTCAAAAGAAACAGCTCATTTTGAAACACATTTCATACATTATAAATTGAGTATGCTGCATTTTTTAAAAAATAAGAAACTGTAGTCTCATCAAAGGTTTATCATAAAAATGACCCTTCTGATCAGGGTGACTACCCTCTACTGCTCTCTGGTGGTTGTCAGCCTTTAATTATCTAATTCCATTCCTCAGAGCAATTTGAGCTGTTCTTTATTTTCATTTCATTTATTTATTTATTTTTTCCAATGTTTTTGCATCTTGCAATACACACAGCTGTGACTTTCTCCAAATAAACTATATTTGTTTGGACATCTTGCTTACAAACTGGTAAAGAGCTCATTCAGAGGGCAGCAGCATCAAACTCTGGTACAGCTAAGAGTCTTCACAGTACTACAACACCACCATACCCACATTCTGTCTATATCTAGTTTGTAAATCTCAGTAATGCCATACTATATAAGGACATATACACGGCTTTGCAATTCTGTATATTTCTAATGTAGAGTAGCAATATGAAGAAAACATACTCTGTGATGAATTATTTGGTAAGTCAGTGCATTATTAACTGATATGAGGCTTTCAGCTAGCACAACAAAGATTTTTCCTTTGAGCATCAGTTTGACCCAGCAATGGAGTATAATTTGGCTCAAATATGCTTGAGTTTTCTTGCTGTTTTTGACTTGATTCCCCCCCCCCCTCAGTAAATTATAAACAAAATATTACAATAGCTTATAGCAAGGTACAGCTTACTGAACACTGATCCAGAAGGTTGCAATCATGACTACATATGAAACAGGGAAGGGTCACCATTTAGCCTGCAGTATCTTTATTCCTTTTTTGTCTGCATGTGCTGGAGGCAAAGCTGGCACAAAGCATGAAGATCTGGCAAACAGCTCTTGTGCATGAGGGCAAATGTTTCATTTCAATACAAGCAGGTTTTAACTACACAATAACACTTCTGAGGGCTCTCTGTTCAACAAAAAACAGCTTTTAGAACAGCCATCACATTGAACCATCAGGTTTCGGACATTAGCGTAAATTGGTCAATTTTACATTTAGAACAAACAAAAAAAAGAAAATATAAAAGCAATTAGGCGAATACTAAACGGGGCGGTCAATTTTACATTCAGCCAACAAAAAACTGAAAATGTACAAGAGATTGGAGAGGGGCCCAACTGCAGTCACGATACATCATATATCCAATGCACGCCGGAGGTCCCAAGCTGAAGTTTCTTCTTCATGTAACTATTTAAGTCTAACCCTAACCCTGACCCTTCCCCTAACCCTAACCACCCAACTACACCACATGCATCTGGGTTGCAAGCCGCAGATAGATGCTCTTGGCGGTGTTTAACTTCTGCTTGAGACTTCCTGTATGGATTGGATGTACGGCGGCGCCCTTGTCAACCGTTGTAACTGCAGGAAGGTACACTTGAAAAATTTAGCAAATACTAAACGTGGAATGCAACACGTTGGTTTACATTGTTTCATATGTTTAAAATTGTGATTTGATGTCTTGAAGAAACAACATTTTCTAAACTTCAACCAACAGGCATCATCATCAAAGATCTTTATCATTTATATCAAATATCAATGGTTTTATTAATTCATAAGCAATATATTTAGTTTGTTTTTGTGTATTTTTACTATGTGTAATCTAACATTTTTCCATTAACGCTTTGTTAAAAAAAGCAACTTCCATAGCAGTCTCATGTTGGTTTTTCAATTACTATTAGAATATTTTCCCCTCAAACACAAAAATTTGCACACACACAAAAAATGGCTCCTCTGTTTTACTCTTTTAATTAAGAGAAACACTGTCAACCTCTGACATTCTATTTGGGCATTATTCATATTCCCTGAAACTAATGAGCTCTATGTTTTGTTTGCTCTTATTGTGTGCATATTTTAGAGATTTGCATGTTTCTAACTATGGGTAATAAACTTGCATCACCTTTGCTAAGAGCATCACGGTAGGTTAAGAGAGCTTAATTTGTTTAGTTAAATTACAAAACATGTCATTCCTGAGACACTGATGTGGTTTTATTTAGCTGCAATCTATTTAGAAAGATGTAATTCTGTCATTGACTCTAAACAAGACTGATCTGCCTTACCAAGGGGACGTTTTGTGTAATATTTAAACCAGAAGACAGAGTCAACGTTTTGGGGGGAAAAAGAAAAAAAAAAGTAAAAATAAACTGCATCCTTATAGAAAATGTTAAACATTATTATTAGACATTTCTATTTTTGAGATTATATATAGTGAATTAGCATCATATGTGTATGAATGAACTGAAGCAAACTCACAAATATACATTCTTCATTTTCAGTTTTTCTTTTAAATGCATATATTTTCAGTAAAAAATATATATTGTTGACTTAATAACTGGTAGACATTTTCTGTTTTATCTGAACCAAAGAGCACATCATTAAGATTTTCAAGGGGGGGATAACATGCAAAATTGACTTTGAGCTTCCCTCCCCATAAAATATGCCCCTGAGGGTTATTTTGACTCATTCATGCATATTTGAGAAATCCCTGAATCTCCTGTGGAAACCAAGATGGCTGCGAAAGTGGCTGCTAATACATAGCACCTCCAATCCCATGAAGCTTCTCCCCCCTCCCTTGCAGATCACTCCCCCACCAGAGCTGCTGGTTTCCAGTCCGGTTCTTCAGAAAAAGTCACTCTCCAGTCCAAAATGGGATCCCATGCATACAGTTGTATAATATCCCATGTTGCCGTTTTACACAATGTTATAAAATGTAGCTGCTTTGCAAACAAGAAAAATCCAACTCTTGTGTTGGTAGTAAATGATGGCATGAGGCAGTGTTGTGATGAGTGGAGCATCATGTAGGAAACAGCAGGAGGCATCTTAAAGGGACTGCAGTGAATTTTTAAGACATCAGATACAAACATGAAGCGAAGTCACATTTCTTAGGTTTTTTTTATGTATATTGTATTTTCAAAACTACTGAAAGTAACACAGTTATTTGATTGTGCCATAAAAGGGAATTATGTGCCTGAGAATGACATGAAACCCCCCTCTTTAGATAATCATGAAAGAAGATTCTTGCTTGTTTGGCTCATATTGTACAAGAAGAAGTTTTCAGGGGTCAATTTGTGGCTTCTGATTATCAATATACCTGCTGTTTTACAACTCTGCTCTAATATGCGCTGCTCCTGGTAGACCGCTTTGATCATTACTGAGCTGGTCCCATCTGTGTTTGTAAGTCACAGATGATTTATGATTAATGACCACACACTAAGTTCCCCTCTTTAGTAAATCTGGCCCTCTGTGTCTGGAAAGGCTCAGATTCTAACTACCAGCCAAAGTGGGAGGGACAACAGGCACCTAAGTGTTGGAAACTGGTCGTGCCTATATGCCATTTTTGCCATAATATTATTTACATCACAAATTCCAACAGTTAAAACAACCCGAATCTTTTAGTCGATTCACATTCACATGTTTTTCCCACTAAAACATTTCTCACATCTTCAAATGGTTCAGAACTAACTCAAAACCTTTGCTTATTTATGTGCAACTCTATGAATATGCAAATTGGTCCCTACTGCTATCTTCACAACACACCTTTAACACTGTCCCAACACTGTAAAACTACTCTGCCATACACAATGGTGTCTTAGCCTCAGAATAAGAAGATGAAAAACAGCTACAAGGCTGGCAACAATGTGATCTATCAGAATTGTAAAGTATTCTATGCATTTCTCTACATATGAAAACGCAATAGCAATAAATAACATGCATATGGTATCAAACAGTTATTAATGCATGCCCAATGTTACATCAAACCCATTCCAAACATTCACTGTGACTCACCCACTGGTTCCTTGTTTTTGTCACGTTTAACACCCTACCCTTCTGAATCAGTGCTCTTCAGACTGTCAGTACAAATGCTCACCAAGGTGTTAACTGTTTATTTCACTCTGTTATGTCTTTAAAAGAGAAAAGAATCAAGGCTGAAATAAATAAGCAAAAAAGTGTATCCATGTGTATTGTGTGAAGAGGACTGACATCATGTCTGGCAGATTACCGTTCTTGATCATGACCATGGCAATCTGTGGGTTTGTTAGTAATGCAATTTCTCCATGTTGGAAGTGGAGAAAGTATTGTGTGACTTTATTGTAGGTGGATGGAGGGGAAAAAAAATCCTAACATTGGCAGTTTTTTCGTGTCAGGAAGAAAAGTAGTCGTCTGCCAAGCTGAATGTCAGTGTGATCCCTGGCTTCCTCTGTGCACATGTCACAAGACACTGAATGTCAATTTGCCTCAGATGCATTCATGCATGTAAGTGTGTGAGAAAAGAGAAAAGAAACACACTGTAGACCAAGACTGGACGAATGTGGCTAGTAGTGTAAAATGTTTTGCGTGATCAACAGGACTAAAACAAAAGAACAGTATAAATACTGCTCATTAATCATTTTAATGAAAGTATTATTACAGAATGCAAATAACCCAATTCAAATTGATCAAAGTGTGCAAAAGAGATGATTTCAAATGATGGAAATGGAGCCCATTTATGATAAATATGATAATCAGGATGCAGTTCATCATTTTTCAAGCAACTATTTTTCCCTCATTACTTATTTTGCCTTTGTAGTTTTTTGTTGTTGTTGTTGTTGTTATTGTTTGTTTTCTATAAAAATTCTGAAAATACACTGAAAATTAAAAAAAAAACAAAACACCCCAATTTATCTGTCTTTTTGCTGAAATGTTCAAGGTCCAGGCCCAGTAATGGTACATAAGTTAGTGCTGATTGATCAAGCCTTGGCAGGTGGTGCTACAGTTGCCCCTGGTTTTCCATCTTTTCTTGTTTATTCTGTCTTTCAATTAAAGACAGAAAAAACAGAAGTCTGACTGGGAGCGTAGATTTAGGGCTTAAAGGTGTGTTTTCGGAATTTTTTACATGTGGCCTCATTTCAAGCTGCAGAATTATATTTTTGCGTCTGGGAGGTATTCCAGGTTAACAGAGATAATTATGGTCACGGATAGCTTGATGAAAAAATCCCAAATGGTCTTCAAAGTCAGACAAATCCTCATGCCTTTCACACGTGGCCATATTTTTGAGTGTATATTTGTATAATCAATTTATTTTGTGCACGTAGCAGCTGATAATATCACTCCGCTGCCAAATACAGAAAGTAAAACTATGTTGCTGCTGAGACACATTACCATCAAAATGCAATTTGATTTATTCATTATCAACCAATGTTGATTCATGATTATGTGGCTCCTAAGATAATACAAAGAAGGACTCAAGAAACAAGCTTTAAACTAATGATACTGATTTAAAAAAAATATATATATAAAAAAATATACAATTATCAGAACAACAGATATGACAAAACTTTGATCTAGATGATAATGTGCAAAAGATGGAGTGAAAGGGAAAACATTGGTTTTAAAGTTACACTTGCTGAAGTATTTGGTCTCAGCAGATTGTGGATGATAACATAATCTGGGCTGAGCTCATAATCATAATCTGTTTCATAGTACTTACAGTAAATCGCATGCAGGAGATAAACCATTTCTGAGTATTCAAGATTATAAAGCAATCTTTTTTTTCTTGTAACTAAATATTCACAGAGGCACAAAGACACGAGGAAACACATTTTAGATGCAAACAGCAAAAAAACATCTACCAAAAAGCATTTTGCACATTGAATGTCAATAAGGAAGATCAGGGCCTCTCAAACTATTATGATATAGATTTATGTGTTCTGACATCCCACAGATGGTGAGAATTAGTGAAGGAGGGGGTGCCAGCATGAGGTCAAGAAAGATGACCTGGCCTTCAGCCTGCCACTTGGGAAACCAAAGCAACAGACTTGCGAAGCTGCAACTGCAGTGTAACAACCCAAAGGCAGCCACAGCAGCTGTTATTGAGGCTACAGAAAAGAAAGTGCTCGCGTAAACTGCTCTAATCTCATCATCCTGGGAGATAAACAACACTGAGAGGAGCCACGGCAGCACAATCATCCATAAA
Organism: Atherinomorus stipes; assembly: GCA_023101725.1. Lineage (NCBI taxonomy): Eukaryota > Metazoa > Chordata > Actinopteri > Atheriniformes > Atherinidae > Atherinomorus > Atherinomorus stipes. The sequence goes on from JALJCO010005361.1 coordinate 24,744, forward strand.
AGCAGACAGAGATAGAAAAGCTACATTGATTTTGACAAAAAGCAGCAAAAAAAATGCTTAAATATGAAGACACAAAAACCAGATCAAATGGATTTCTAAATGCGTAATGATTGATTTTCTTTTATTCATTGCCTAGAAATAATTCTGTATTTCAGACCATTTTTCTATAAGCCCATACTTACCGGTAATGTGAAAGATGATATAAATGAATCATTTTGTTGTAGATTTAAAGGTGGAAAGTGAAGAGAATCAGATTTTTAAGCAGCTAGAAAAGGACATTACATTATCCACAAACAAAGAGGCACCGGGAATTAGCAAATCACCTGAGGCAATAGCTGGTGGGCGAATGTGCAGTGGAAATATTAAAAAAGGAAGACGTAAGCTCATCCATGAGCTCATACATTCTTTTATTGAGTGATAATTAAGATGGTGGGGGTGTCTCACCTGATTGATGTGTTTCAGTTTGTCAATGATCTGATTTATGACAGGGTCTGCTTCCTTCACTTTGACTTCAGGGTTGGCACTTTGCGCTCTGATTCCATTTCCAACCACACGGAGTGTGTAGCTGTGAAGAAAAAGGACAAAGGTTTTGTTGCATTTGTTTAATCCATCAGTCATATTAATAAATTTTCTAGAGTATGTGCATGCTTTAAACTGTACCGGAATATAGAAAAATGAAACTAACAGTTCTAACTATGAAGTTGTTAAACTCTCATGTATGAGAAGGCCTGTAGCACCAAAACTTAGCACCCAGTGATAGTTTGTGCTGGTTGATTGCTGAACTGAAAATCATGAAAAATTGAGAGTCCCCTGTTATGCCTCAAAATCTACTATCCAATGTCTGCTAACCCCAAAGATCAACTCAGCTTTTATTAAAAGTGCATCCAATCGACTGTTTTCCATGCATTCGATACATAAATAAAAAAAGAGCATGAAACATTATTTCCTATTCAAAATACATATAAATTTCTAACTAAACTAGGAGGGTTTGTTCACCCCGTTGCTCCCAGTTACAGAGCAACCATAACTTAAAGCTATGGTCTACGATTTGAAAGTTTGATCATTATTAATAACCTTATTTAGATGGTGGTTATGGTCCTATAGTACAATCTACACAATGTGAAGAGCAAAACAAATAAAAAAAAATCCATCCACTCTAGTGGCTGCTGGGCTGCAATGACGTTAACCAATACGAACCATCCGGCCGCATGGCTTACATTGGTCAACACAGCTGTTCGTCTCGCTTCTCTCTGCTCAATCTCTCAATCCGATCCCCTGCTCAAGCTGACATCGCTTCCCTGACAGCTGACTCCCTGTGTTCTGCGTTTCGTCTCGTCCCCGCCCTCTTCCGCGTTTAAACATTTTATTCATATATTTATCTATTCATTTATTTTTCTTTTGCGTATGAAAATTTCTGCAATAAATAAGTAGCTGAGTAGAAGCTTAACAACAAGAGGAGAATGGAACAGAAAGGCAGCGGGAGCAGGAAGCGGCCTCTGCTGACCAGCAGAAGTTGGGAGAGAAAAAAAAAGGCAGACGGGATGTGAGCAACAGGACGGAGGGAAGGTCGCGAGTGTTTCGTTCGCCACTGGAAGAAAATACAAGTGGATAAAGTCTTCTGAAGAAAGGCAGACGAAGAGGAAAACGTAATCAATGCAGGACGGAAGGCCGGATCGGGTGATGCGGAGGACGCTCCAGGACTCCTGGACCAGGAGGGAAAATCTGCAGAAGCAGAGACCAGGACGGACTGAAAGGGGAGTATAAACATCGGATCACTAGCTAGAGAAAGCTCCGGGAGGATTTGGGAGTGAAACTGATGCAGCAGACGTTTTGTTGAACAGGTAGGCAGTTTGTTTTTTACTTTTATGTGTGAGTTGTACATACATTTATAAGTCTATGATGACGCTGGCTGATGACTGAAAACGATGCTGGTGGTTTTCTCTGTGTGGACAGTCGGCTTTGGAACGTCAGCTGGTTATTTTCAGTATTGTAAGCTAGCATCATTGTCATCAGTGTTGTCCTGAATGTGTTCAATGAACTCATGAAGTTGCTGGAACGTAGCAGTTTCTTACTGATGCCGAAACCAGCTAAAAAACACCATAAACATCCTGGTGGTTGAGAAAGACAAATATTATATATGTGCCCATATGTTGTTGTTCTAAATGTGGAATAAATATTACACTGTGAAGCTGTTGTGGTATGGCTGGCTGTGGTTGAGGAGGAGGGCTGAACGTACTCAGTGGGAGGGATCAACGCAAAGAGAGGGGAGGGCTGTGTGGGGGGGCAGGTTGGTTCTTTTTTTTCAAAATTTCTCAACTGATTCTGAAATTGTATACCATAGCTTTAAGTCTGCCTATAAAAGCAGGTCTTCATAAAAACCATTTAGTTTTTATGAAACAGCAGCCTTTTATGAAAGCATGTGTTTTTATACCTGCAACAGGTCATCTTTTGGCACATCCTATATCTGTTCAGTTATAATATAATCCTGTTGAGTGGCCAAAACCCCAGTTTCAACCTCACTGAACTAAATAAAGGTGTTAAACTCACTTATACACTGATGGGGCAACAATCTAACAGCTGGAAATCTGGAAAGTCATTAATTTCCTATATAGTCATTAGTGATGCTTAACAATTTTGTAAAATCCATCTCTTTCTGTTGATGAATTTTCACCTTCAATAATTGTTTTGTTCCTGAAAAGAAGTATTTCTTATATTAAAGTACTTGTAGTTTCTCTAAAGGTAAAGAAGCTGAATTATTATTCCCACCACAGAGAAATGAACCGGCAATGTGTCTGAAAAGCAAACTCAAAACACTCACACTGAATTAAATCAAATCTATTATCTCCTCTTCTCGTGGGAAAGCACTATGAAAGATGATAAATATTCTGAACACACACAAAGGTGATGGCATAATTCATTTGTAGGCATACCCAGGGGTTAAAGTGGGATTTGTGATGAGGGGGAAACATGAGTCACTGCACGTGTGTGTCTGCTGCGGTGCAATAGCTGCTATCTCATGTATGGTTTATGAAAACTATACATCAAGCTTGTGTGATACTTCCAATGAAATGAAACTAATAAATGGCATAGTGAGTACAGTACACGCTACACAACTATTCACTGTTGTTATAGCTTGGTAATAGGCTTCAGTTCAGCTCAAGGACTTGTCACTCTTTAGCTGCTGTACAGTCTGTCACAGGAAATGGCTGTGACCATGGCAGCAGGTGACTGAACACAATTCACTCACATCTCAATCTCCACCGTATCATTTAATCAAGCTGGAGGATCAAGGTGAAGTCACTCATTGCTGGGATATCTATGCTCTTTTGTGCATATTGCGCATGTGTTTGCACCAGATCTGACAGAGCACAGATGGAGGAAACCAACAAGATGTTGGCCTTTCAACTTGAATTTCTCACTTAGAAAATTAAAAATAGAACACAATCTGCAACAAAAATTAAATTGTTTGCGCCAGCTACAACTTGCCTGTGATTATCAGGCAGCACAAAGTCTGAAAGAAAGAGAAAGTATGAATAAATAAAATTAAGGACGGGGGCTAATTTATTTAAAATAAGAGGTGGGTGGCTGAATTTAAATGTATTCAGGTTGTCTGGGTTCTTGAGATGTAATTTTGATGTTAATTTCCTGCAATTCAGAGCCACCAAATGTGATTGGTTTTAGAAAAATGCATTCAATGTTCTCTTGTTTTTTTAATAAGACGGTAGTCTGTTATCATCACCTTTTTTTATAGGCTTTTTACTATTTCTGTGGCCTTTGTCCTCTCTGCTGCTGGAGATGTACAGCATGAAATGAAAATTTAACTCAGTATTGAAAGCAATTCCATAAGGATGAAGTCTGAGGTACAAGTGCTTTGGTAATATTCAGATGCAGATGGTTGATGTTGCATTTGTAAAAATTGTTATTGTTTCTAAAACAAAACAGGAAAACAGGTTGTTCCCAAAAGATGTAATAATGTAAGGGGGGGGGGGGGGGACATTATTATGTACCACCTACTGTAACAACAGTTCATGCTGGCTTAGTGAAATGAAGCATGATGTGTGCACTTTGTAGATAAAAAGAGCAAAAGAACTGCATGTTGAAGTGATTTGGAGAAACATCTTCAACAAGAATTGTACCAGCTTAGTTTGCAGACTGTATCCCACAATGCAAAATGCTACAATAGACATGATGGCTGTTGTCACGGTGCACAGCAACAGCCGTGAATCAGGGGGATAAAAAAAAAAACATTCCCTTTTCATTAAAAGTAGGAAAATCAGTATACCTGGCTCAAACTTCAGTAAATTTATTTAATAAAGTCAAGGTAAATCAAGTTCATTCCAGCATCTCTTTTAGGAAAATAAAGCAAAGTGAACCCACTGTAAACATAAAGCACATTAGATGTTAAATAATCTGTTTTAAGTAATCGTACCTGATGGACTGACCTTAAAACTAAATGTTTTAAGAAGAAGAGCTCTGTGTAAAAGAAAAGAAAGAAGACTAAATTTAAAAACATTTCTGGATCCTTGTTTTAAGCAGGTTATTTTGTTTTTTTATTCATTTATTCATCTAATAACCTGCCTTCTTATGTCCATTTTAACCAACCGAGAGACCAAAACACAAGTGTGAAAGTCAAGGCTTGGTTTTCTTGATGCCGAAAGTGCCTGCGGGTAAAACTTGATGTGTTTGGATAAGCTGCACCTGAACCATGTATGCTGGAGCTATGATCCACCTGCCTCCAGCTTTCTTTAATCCCTGGGCACACCCACAGAGATTGTGATATTGTTTAAGAACTGGAGACAACATTGCAATGTCTGACACTGCAATAAATTGTTAAGAGTAAAAAAAAAAAAAAAGACAATATTAAAGAAAGATTACTTTGTCCACGTGCAGTTTTAGTCTTTGATAATCTTGTGAAATCCACCTCTTTACTGCAGCATTTCTCTTCTTTCTGCACAGTGTGAACGGCAGCCTATTGAGGAGATTACATCAGAGACATCTGCACCCAGTTACACCAAATGAAAATATGTAAGGACACAGATCTGTAAGAAAACATGCATGCTATTACTAAAAGTGCTTTAAAACTGCTGAAAATCCATGCATGAATTTCAATAAAGTCTAGAAGAATGTATAAAACATAACACACACAGGCAACTCATCTTGCATTCAGTAATGGCACTTGGATCCATATCCTGAAATGCATACAATGTCCTCTAATATGCTGCAGGGCTGGCAATGCAACAAAAAGATTCACAGTGGGTTCCAACACCAGAAAATGAGGATCAGATCTTTAAAAGGTGTCAGAGATAGGGGAAAAAAAAAAAAAAAAGATCACAGTCATCATATATTCTTCAAGGTGAGTAAAAAGCACACAGTGGCATCAAGCACCACCTACAAGAGGATATAAAGCAGCTGAGTGATTGCCTAGGTCTCTGAAGACCAGCAACAGTATCATATAATCCATACTATTCTCCCCAAAGGGATGCTTGGTTTGCATCTCATTCCTACTGTTCAGCCCTAGATTGAAAATTTCAATCATTTTATCCTTGGGTCTTATCCTTATCTGACTCAGCCATACTACACTGTAAGTGCAGAGCATTAATGGCAGGAACAAAGAAATCTGAGGCCTCCTTTGACTTCTCTGTTGACGTCAGGACAGAGTAAGATTAGTACGTGAAAGTAATTTACTCTGATTGCAGCACAGAGGCAAGATGGTCGTCTCTACACATCACCAAATCAGTGCAATGTAATGGAGCAGCCGTGCTTAAAACACAGACATGAGCTTCTACAATTGCTTTGATTCCTGCCTCAGTCCTCTAATAATTTGGTCTGAGGCGCATCACTTTAATGTGGATGAAGACTGGATGAGAAAAATGGTTGATCTGAAATGGTCAAATTTTGAAGAAAACAATTTCTTTTTTTCATCCCATAGCAGTGCAAATAGAGGAACTGCAACTAAAAGAAAATAGGTCTCCTCCAACAGGGCATTGCCCCAGTTATGTTACAAAGCTAGACAATAAACCAAATGCTGTAAAGGTTGTACAGTATGCTTAACTTTACTTAAAATTGCAGTACAAATTTGCAAATATGCAAGATTCAAAATATTGTAAGATACACTATATTAAAATGATGTCTGTTAAGTCCACTTATCGTGATTTCACCTTTGTATCAGATGCTTAGTACTTCCAGCATTATTAAAGCAGCAGATCACAAAATGTTCTCACTGTTGTAGGTCTATAATTATACTTCTGCATACTCAAGTTGGAGCTGAGCATGAGGTCGTTTATAATTTCCATGGTGATAAAGACTATTTTAAAGATGATCTCTGCATATAAAAAAATGGTTTTATATCAAATTGAAATAAACAATGTTGAATACATTATTTTAACCAAAATGTGCCTAATTTTAACCAAAGGAAAAAAACAGCAATGCACAATGCGGTTAAGATAAACAACTTAGGTCCTTTCCTAAATACCACTTCGTACCACAAGATGAGACGTGAGTCACCATTTGTCCAGCCTTCCCTGAAGCCAGAAACAGAGGATGAGGAAGCAGCAGTAGCTGGTACTCACAGAAGAAAACAAACCAGGCATGAAGACCAGTAAGTTCATGAAAGCTGCAATAATTACAATAATGGCAAAAGCCCCTGGTTTGCTAACATCACCTATCCCATCATCCCTTGCAAGAAAAAAATGCACCTTCAGCAGCAAAGACAGGAGGTGGCAAAAGCAAGGCCATTCTTCAATAGATACAGCTTTTGGGTGGCAAGTGAGTGAGTGATGGCCTTGTACAGTAGTTTAGAATTAAGTCCCCAGACTGGTACAGATGGTGAGCCACTGTGAACCCCTGACCTTAACCCCCAACTGCCCCCAGGGGAACAGAAACATGGCAGCCTACTGCTCTCTAGTGTAACTAGAGATGGGTAAGAGGCAGTGGTCAAAGGTAATATTAAGAGCTAATGATGCAGACTTTTTTTTCCTCTGAACCATGAGTTGAAACTTCTAAACTTAGGCAGATTTTGATCTATTTTGATGTGTCATAAGTGATTTGGAACAGCTCACAAAGTCAACGTCTTTTTAAAAGTCAATGGGCTCTATGCACAGCTCCACTACTTCCTGAACTTAAGGTAGCTTCTTTGTTTCTCGTCTTTCATTACTGGACGAACTGATTAATCCAGGTGTGTCTGGCCAGTTACTGAGATCAGACACACCTGGATTAATCAAGTCATCCAATAATGGAGAACAGGAAAGAAAGAAGCTACCTTAAGTTCAGGAAGTAGTGGGGCTGTGCATAGAGTCCTGAATTAGGAGTGAGTTAGAGTTATGAATTATGTCTCATTGCGCAGAGACATGGTGATGGTTACACTGCTGTTAAAACTAGAGTACGGCCCTTTTTAAGAAGGAGAGACGATGCGCAGCACAAGTCAGAGCGGGGTACAGTGGGGAAGAGACAAGATGGAGGAGCAGATGAAATTAGCTGTAGTTAGCTGTGGTTAACCGTTTAGCAGTGAAAGTTTTTGCAACAATCTTCATCAATAAACACCACACAGCTCTTCTGGATCTCTTCTTTTCCAGCAGTCCCTTGTCTACTTCATCACTCTGGACGCCTCCGCTGCAGCAAAGAGTAACAGCTGTTAATGTCGGAGTTTTCAGTTAGTGGAGGCAACAGACCAGAACAGCATTGTTACTAAACCATCATAGAAATGTTGGTTCAGGGGGAAAATGACCAGACTGGAAAACGGGAAAAGTAACCGGTTTGACGTTGCTGAACACTTCTGTAGGCTACTAGCATAGTAGCCGCTAGTACAAACAGACAGCCCAGGTTCAATCCCAAGGTCTCCCTGACCCACTTTCTCATCCACTGACTGTACAATTAAGCACACTAAAGCCCGGACAATGATAAAAATAAAACAAACAAGATGCAAAAACACTGGTTTATAGAACACACACATTATATAAATAAGACCTCACACAGGTTTTACAATTCCCTATTGGGATAAAGGAGTTTTAGTTTCAATAATGTCACAACTAATCGGTCTGTCCCAGGGCAGCTGTGGCTACATACATAGCTTACCATCACCACGTATGTATGAGGAGTGAATGAATAATGGACCTACTGTGAGCGCTTTGAGTTCCTTGAAAGGAAAAAAAAGCATGATTTAAATCTAATCCATTATCATTAATCGATTTTGATAGGCCTGACTTGTTAACTTTAGAAATCACCTTAAATGCCCATCCCTATTTTTTATATACATAGGCTATTTTTTTTTTACAGCAGTAAATTTATACACACACATTTTAGATGCAAACAGCAATTTATAAATATATACATTTGGAATGCTCTTCAACAAATTGGCTATCGAATCACCTCAAGAGCTTTAAAATCTCAGTCTGAAATAAATGCTCCAGCTATTTACCCAGCTTCTTAACACAATTTTGGGAATGAAAGGAAAGAATCAAAGCTGGCTGTATGAAATGCATTTCTTCTGAGAGCACTTTCATCAAAATGTTTTGCAGCAGAGTTTAGCAGCTTGGAAGATGAAGGAGGTATAGACTATACACACTGTTCATGGATGACTGAGTGAGAAACAAAGCTGGCCTGCGGTTAGTAGGCTGGAAGGAAATACCTGCCTTACAATTGTCAGTGAGGGAACAAAAGTCTTTCTGGCTCATTGCAGAGCACAGAAAAAAACTAGGAAAATAGCAGAGCCCAAGACCTCCAGGGAGCCTGTTCAATTAAGCTCAATAGGACAGAAAATACCTGAGGCAAGACAATGAAACATATGCAATTTGATTTACTCAATCAATAGGAAAACCACACTTTAAAAAAACATCTGTTTGGTATAATAAATGCAAGTTAATGTGATGAAAAAGACAGCAATACTTAATACAGCAATACATAAATGTCTAAAAAAATATGTCAATACTTTCTTTAATTAATAAGAAACTTTGTTTATATTCCACAATAAGTACTGTAAGCCAAGACTTTTCTGTGGGTATGTTTTATTTATGAGTGACTCACAAATTCATTGCCAAAACTTTCACAGACAGGTTGTAATAAGGTATTTTCATAAAGGATTATTATAATCAGGCTTACAAGGTTTGTCGGTATGTGCATTGAGAAGTGTGCGCCTTTACTGAGAGCTGTGACAAAGAGGATAATATGACAGCAGTCAACTGTGCCTCTGGCAAAGATTTAGCTCCAAACATCACTACTGCCATGTTTGTTCCAATTACTAGGAAGCCCTGAGCCTTAAAGTTGTATTGACTTGTGCCAGTGAGACACATGAAATTAGCCAGACAGAGCTGTTCGGGCAATGTGGCAGCTGTAATTAATGTGGTCTGCCAGTGGATTGGTGGGCAGTGGGATTCAGAACCACACTGGTTCTGAGGTTTTAAAAACTGCTCATATGAAGAAACATATTAATTACAAGATCTATAGAAATGATGTTTTGCAGGACTAATAAAATCAGCAGAGGCAGTGTTGGTTCAACTCTAATGGAAGTGAAGCAAACACTATGAAGATGAAAAGAGGGAGGAAAGGTTGGCAATATCAAAACAAAAATAATAGGATAATGGAAACTTATGACAATAACAAAACACTGATTTAGACTTCCATTAACACCGTCCTGATGCACTGCATTTTGGTTAACAGTGGTGTTTTTTTCTCAAGTTTTAAAAGCACCTCTATGCTTTTAGACAAGACACATCTCCAAACAGAAATGTTGAACCTGACATAATGCAAGTTCAGGTTATCCTATCAAGCTGTAGTATCTCTCTCTCAAAGCAAATATCATCCATCCATCCATCCATCCATCCATCTATTTAACACCACTAATCCTGGGTTGGGTTGGAGGCAGTAGCCTAAACATAGAAGCCCAGGCTTCACTCTCCAAAATATTATCCCTTCCATATTTCCCACTACTTTCAGAAAGGATTAGAAAGTTTAGATAAGGTGACTCGTCACATATGTCACAGAAAATCAATTTTATAAGAAACTCCAAAAGTTTGTCCTGTCCATTATTTCTACACAAGTGTTCATGGTTCTAACATTTCCAGTTATTTATGTGAATCGTATTCATACATATTTGTTTATTTATCTGTTTTTCAAAAATACTGGTAATTTACACATATTTCATTCTTGGACCACTCTTATAGGTCAGTTCCTCACAGACTGAGACTGCACAAATACTATTTATCATTAAGAAGAACAGAAAGAAAATACTTCACAAAAAGTTGATGTTCAAATGCCTCAATACAGATCTTTCATGTATTTTTCAGTTGTTTGATAATCAAAATAACACAAATCCCCAGGGGACAAACAAAAGCTGTTATTAAAATAAATATCAGCTCCCAAAGTAAACAAATGATGGAAAGACAGCATTTCCAAGTACTGTAGCATCATGAAATCTTCAAACTTGCCAACTTCAACTGGAATGCGGTCAACTCACGAATTTCCAACTCCAGAGATGAACTGAATGCACCATTTGTGCTGTTTGCAATATTCATTCTGAAAAAAGCCACAAAGCAAAATTTCACATGGGAACAAATATAAAAATATCATGAAACTTCCTGCAGCAGGAGGAATGTTGCCAGAGAGTACAAATCAGACAGCAGTTAAGCACTCGTTAAAGCGTATTCAAATATTTTGACTGGCTTGGACAATTAGTATATGAGACTCAGATATCTGTTGAGCTCTATTGATCACACATCTAATGCTTATGCCTCAAGGTTTCTGTACCCACATATTTCTTAGGGAAGGTTTAGAAGGGCACTTGGTGTTTGAATATTTACACATTTATGATTTTAAAGCGCATACTGCTCGGGGATATTATGGCACCAGCTCCTTAAATGGCACAGAGCCCCACGATCCCCGCACAAGAGGAGCACAGACAGTTTGCCAAAACTGCAGGGGTCAAGTCAATACATGAATTTATTTATTTACCAAGTCTCCTCTTAGCAACACTCCACTTCCAGTACAATTTTATGTTGACAGACTGCAAAATTAGAGTCAATGAATATAGCAACGTCATCTTAAATAGGCAGTAAAACAAAGCTGAATGAAAAAAAAAGACTGCATGTGCTGCATGCCTTACCTTGATGATGAAATAAACCTGCTTGTAAACAAGTAGAGAAAACTGGATTCAGAATATTCTACTGGCATTTATTTATAAAATGAGTCAGAGCTTGCTGGGTGAAAATGACATCATCCTCATATGCAAAGAAATCTATTTCTAGAGTTGTAAATAATGTGTTATATTGCAGCAATGCGATCCCTGTAAAGCTAAATAGCTCTGTAATTGCATGAGAAACTGCATCATGCGCTCTGTTAATGCCAAATAGATATCAAAAGTCCTCAAACAGCGATGGAACTTTTATAACACCTCTTAAATATTTGATTTTTATGGAAGGTAATAAGGACAAATGGAAAACTTGGCAATCTGGGAGGCACAATGGCCTCATAAAAGCAGATGGTCACCAAAAGAGGGAAATTTTAAGGACGTTAATGCCCCATAAGGGCAGTAATGTTCAGGATTAAGCAGATGTCATAAGAGCAGGGCGGACAATAAAAGACTCATCACCGCTTTTATGATGTCAGCGATCAACATGCTTATCTCCAATACAGTGTTGTGTGGTATTATTTTACAGAAAAACTGTATTTTTTTTTTCCACTTGTCTGAATGTTTTATTTTAGCACAGAACACAAATAAATATTCTGCAGAACTTGAAATACTGATATTTTTGGTGTCAATCCACTGCAGATTATCTAAATCATCATTCTGATGAAAAGATTTTCTGCGATCTGCCACAAGTTTTAAGAAGCTCAGTCATCGTTTCCAACTTCAAGTGACTGAGCTTGTCCGGATTTAAACACCTGCTTCATAAAGATGTTGAAGAAAAACAATGAAGAGATGATTATGAATTTATGAAGCGGTTTGTAAACATGCAAAAATAAATCAACAAGCCTGGAGCAACACCCTTATTCCCAGCCTATCAAACAGCCAAGGCAGTGAGAATGTCAGGTTTAAAGTAAACACTCAAGCAGTGATTGGAGTTCCTCTCACAGAGGCTCCGTTTCATAATCCAGCTGAGTACTGGAGCCAAAGGAGCAAAAAAAAAGAGAAGAAAAACAGCAAGGAGGCTTGGAGAAGCCTGCTGCAGCTCTCGTGCATCAAGATATTTAAGCAGGGTATTAACATGTAATATCTGATTGCTATGCACAGCAGTGATGCATCTCTCATCGTCTATAAATGATCAGTACTTTAGAGCAGCAGGAAGCAAATACAATAGTTCCTGCAACTATTAAAAATACATTAATGTGAGCTCCAGCATATCTTTAACTTAATATCTTAGGCTGTCTGAAATTTATTTCTTTATGTATTCATTTAACCGTGTGGTAGCAGTGAAAGAAGCATAAATTTATCTATAATAAACCAAAGCATTCTATAGTTTGGTATATATTTGGCACCATCAAAATGTTTCACTGTGTTCAGTTATAATTGATAGTACACCCTCTTTCAGTTGTAAGGTTTGCATATAAAGATTGTGGCAGGTAGACAAGGGAGGGCCCAGGCAGGATTCGATCCCCAGATTCCCCGGTGACAGTCATGCGTGCTAACCAGTCAGACAAAGGCATACCCCCTTGGCCAAGTAGCCAGGGCGCATCACCAATCGGAGGCATAGTGACAGGAATGTCAACTGTCACAAGATACAGTATAATCAGAAAAAGCAATCATTTGGTCTTTAACAGATCTGAAATATCAGCACAACATATTCCTTAGGCCTAAACCTTTGTTTTCATGGACATGATCAGTTCAGAAGTTTATTTGCATGATGTAAAAGCTTTGGTTTCATTGCAGAGCTACAAGATACAAACATAACATAACATAACATAACGTGGCCTTGCTTCCAAACAGCACATCATTCTGAGCACCTTTCAACTGTCATTTCTATGGCATTACATGAAAACTAGCATGGTTGTGGTTCAAATTAATGTTCAGAATGTTATCACTGAAACACAGAATGGCACAAGACAACCTGTACCAACACTGTTATACTGTTAAATACACTCTTTTATGGCATCTGACTGATCCTTACAAGCCTAATTAACCCTCTACAAATATTATAATCTTAGGGCCAGATCTATCAAAGGTATGCGTGTACAGGAACGTGAGCTATCTCATTACACGCGCAAAGAAATGTACAAACTGATCTACAAACAGCGTGCCGAAAGGGTTCGGTCTTTAAAACGTGCTAAATAGTGCCTCTTGTCCATTTTGCACTTTTGCTCCAATGAATATGCAATATGGGGCGTTTACACAGAATTGTGTGTGTGAAGGGAGGAGAAAATGTAGATATATTAATTCAGCACTCGCAAAGCAATTTATCAACAGCGAGACGCATTGCCTTGCTGGTTTTTTGCGTGTATTTTTGTACATCTGAAAAGCAGGTGAAAACTGGCAGCTCCAATAGTTTCAGCTTCTGAGAGGGACCATCCTGGACACACACAAATCTGGTTAAAATCATTTTTCATGAGCAGTGAGGGCAAGCCATTTAGTTCTCATTGTTGAATGCAATAAAAACACAGCAAACACTGCTATTTAATACGGGTGTAAAATATTCTGGGCAAATGAAACAGAATGTTTGCAGCTGCTGTGGAGCTTAATGAGAACTAAAGCTGCATTAATTGTATCTTTTTATTTTCCCTTTTTGCCAACGTCACTTTTAGCTTGGATTTTAGCGGGTGGACAGGATCACAGTCATCTGGCAGTGCAAGCCTCTGAAGCCGTTGACATTGTACCAAAGAGTGCGCAGCTCCTGCGTAATAGAGACCATGTCGGAGCTGCAGACACTTTCATTTGTTCAGCAAGTCCTGATTCATGTCCTCATAAACTGGCCACTCCAGAGACATACCTGTTGTATTATTTACATTTTCATGTTTATCCTATATTTTCATCTCCCTCCTCAATATCTCCCTCTGTGGAACGTATCTCCTTTTGCACTGTTGTCTCTTGCAATTCGCCATGCTGTATAACCTCCAATCACGCAAATCCTCATTTATATAGCGGCGTTTCCAATCTTAATCTTGAAAATATAAATATAAATAAATAACTACTGTAAGGAGGCACAGTAAAATGTAAAAGTATGACAAATTTACTTTTTTTTTTACTTCAAAACAAGATTCTCTAAAAACTGTGCACCAGAGCGTTAGTGGCTACGATACCTGAGGCCAGATGTATGAAAATATGTGTATGCATAAAGGCAAAAGTGTGAAGGTACATTCTTTTCTCCAACTTTATAAACCCTTTGTTTCAATTATAGTAAAACTATTTGCACGCGCATGAACCTTCTTTCCACAACCATTTTTAAGCCATTAAGGGATGCAGACTCTTCCGAATTTGTAACGATATCACATTAATTGCACAACTTAAAAGACATGAATTGAAATCAAACGAAAAAGTTCCTCATATCAGGGTTAAATTCCTCTAAGAACATTTGTAAGCACTGGCCTAAAGAACATGGTGAGTGTGCACATTCTCGACACAAACTCTGTCTTTATACAACTCAGCTTGTGTGCAAGACCAGTATAAATATGTATAAATGTTTTTGTGGGAACGCATGGTTTTATGCATCTGGCCCCAGGTGAACGGTCAGCCTGGCTTCTGCTCGTGTTTTCTTTTACACGCTGACAGTGATGGTAGAATCTTGTTGTTAAACATTAAGCAGCTGAAGCTAAAGGAAGCCTCAGAAGTCTTTTCCCCTAAAGCAGCGTACATCTATCAAAGCCATCAGCTCTGAAAACCCTTTGCTCACTGCAACTAAAGAAACAAACCCAGAGATTGGCAAGATGCACCTTATCAGTATTAGACAAAGCAAACCTTCATGATGTTGCTCTGTGTAGAAAACTAAGAAACTGCAACTGTGAGTAAGAGGGAGAATTAAATTTGGCTTATCATGTTTGATACATACCATTGCTTTTGTGAAACAGATAGGACAAATCTGACATCCCTCAATAAATCAAATTCTGTATCTATAAACCCCTGTGTTAAATGAAAAATGAGGTTACATGTTCAGCTATAGTCACATTAAACCCTTAAAGGCATAAAGAACACTGCCAGCAGACAAAACAAAAGCTAAAAAGGTATAATGTCTACAAGGAACAAATAGCCGAAGGAATCTTTGGAGGGATGACAACTACTTAAAGGCAGGGTAGGGGATCCTAGAAAAATGGTTCAAGCAAGTTACATTTTAAAAGATACACCCCCCGAAACCACGCCTCCAAAGTACAGGAGCGTGTGCGCCGATGGTTTACAAGCGAAGATAACCGATAACAGCCGAGTGGATAGCTCGTTAGCCTGCTAGTAAACAGCTGAAGAACCACGTTGTGTGTTAAGTGTTAATTTGCTCACCTCCACCTCCTTCTGCAGTCTAAAACATCCGCACTGCAAACGTCGACACCTCCATGACTTGATCCACATCCGACTTTTTTCTTTTTGGTGCATTTTAAGAGCAAACAGCTACACAGAAAGCCTAACGGCAGTGAGCATTCACAGTGGGTTGCGTGTGAGCAAATGAGCGAGCGAGCGAGCAAGTGAGCAAGCACACATGTGGCGGGCTGGGGGGGGGGGGGGGGAGAGAGACAAACGGCCTTTAAGTTTAATAGACATATCATCATTTAATCAATAAGCACGGGCCGTTCAGGACAATGGGCTATATGCACAACTCCACTACTTCCTGAACTTAGTAGCGCTCCTCTGTTTCCTGTCTTTCATTATTGGACAAACTGATTAATCCAGGTGTGTCTGGCCATTGTCGTTGTGGTAACTGAGATCAGGCACATCATCCTGCCTTTAAAGGTTCAGCCTCAGATGTTTTAGAATTCATCTTACTGTCATGCCATGCACTTGGTCAGAGTTACTGGTTATTCTACTTATTCTTCCTGTCTTGAAGGACCAAATTTGCCTGATTCATTAGAAAAAAAAGGGACAATTTCTGAAGTCTGTGGTTACTCTGAAAATCCCCCCCCAAAAAAGTTTTCTGTCATTATAATGCCAAAATTGATATTTCTCTAACAATTTTTCATGTGTGAAAATTGTCACAACATAAGAGTAAATAAAAGATATGGGCAGAGAAATATCAACCAATTCTGCAGAAAATTAGTGTTTTATCTCATTGTGCAGTATAATTACGTTGCTCAATTTAAAGTCCCGCACAGACACCACCGAGGCCCAGCTTAAAACTCCAGATTCCACTTTGTTTCAAGGCTTTTCTCCTTAAATCCGATTGCCTCACCACAACTGGTAGCAACAAGGAGCCACATCTGCTGTCTCCCTGGCTACAGACTGGGGGATTCACCACAGTGTCACACTGCTGAGAAAACACTGCGGATCTGCAGCAGTAAACAACACTCTGGCAAAGACGACCAAAATACCAACAATCTAATCACCCTGGTGAAATTGTCTGTGGGTATTTGCTCTCGATCCCCTTTCTCTTTTCTCTAGATGTAATAGCGGCCAAAGGGGCTGAAGGAAAAACTGCTGCTGATGGCAAAGCAGCTCTTAAACCCTCAACAACCCTCAAAAGCTCCAAGGAGAAGGGCAGCTGCAAAATGCGAGTCAGAATGATTTGAGTTGTGTTCAGGGCTTCTTCAGATTAAAAAGCCTGGACGTCAACAAATTTAAAAGAATGGCAGTCATCCTTGGAAGGCAAAGAACTGCAGCTGCAGCAGACGAGATGGAGTGTGAATGGAAAGCATTGAGTTAACTCATAAAAAAGGTAAATGCATGTAATAGCAGTTAAGTTACCTCTCATCTTCTAATACAGTTTTTGTTTTGTTTTGTTTTTTAATCTCTCGGTAAACATTAATACACTCACTATGTTATATATCACATTACTGCACACCTGTTAGTGCAATGACACTAGGCTCCCCATCAGTTTCATTTGTAAATTCTCTGCATGCTCATTTTCTTCTCCTCTAGGAAACGAAATATTCATGTTAACTCCAAGACAGCTGTTTCATTAGCCCATTAAAAAAGAATGCCAAACAAATCAGATCTCACTCAGTCTACAATAAAACCAAATAGATTGCAAACAGGGAAAAGAAGTTTAAATTTTCAAGTGATGATCACACATGGGCCAAATGAATTTTAACTGTGACAATAATGTTATCCAAGCTGTAGTCAGATGACATCATTAGCATTAGTCCTGTTACATAGCAAAAAGGAGTCCAATATTTTGCAAATAAAGGTGATAACAGCAACACTTTTAGTGTCTGCAGAATTCCTACTTCACCAGTAACATGCAAAAATCTTGCAGTACAACATGGGACACCATGTTACTAATACCATGTATCTGACTCTGCATACAATCGTCCTCAAATTTATTCATGGTGCAGAAGTCTGATTGAAAGTTACAGAAAACACTAGATGACAGTGTTTGCTTCAAAGGGTTGTTCAACAAAATATTAGTTTAAGGGTCCTTCGTGCTTGTTTGCTTGTTTGTTTTTTGTTTTTAACATTTCTGTTGAACTACAATTAAAGGGACTTGAGGCAAGATTAAGAAACGAAACTCGTGACTGCCGCGACTGGCGCTTCAGGTAAATGCAGCCACGAGCCAAGCCGTCACGGGAGCGTGCACAAACTGAAGCTATAATGTTGTTTACTCACCTTTTTCTCCGTAGTTACACTTTTTAGTGTCTTTCAGTTGATCTGGATCGTTTGCTGACGGCAGAATAATCCATAACTATCGCTTACAGTGTTTGAATTTACCGCGACCGGCTTCTTCCTGTATCAAAACTGCGGATGTAGCGTCATTTGACGTCACGTCCGCATGGCAGAGCTGGAAAGCTATAATGCTGTTTATTAAGCTTTTTCTTCGTAGTTGCACTTTTTAGTGTCTTTCAGGTGATCTAGATCATTTTCTGATGGCAGAAGAATCCATAACTATCGCTTGCAGTGTTTGAATTTAACGTGACCATCTTCTTCCTGCATCAAAACTGCGGATGTAGGTCAATCAACGTCACGTCCGCAGGGCAGCGCGGGAAATTCGGACACCGAATTGCAGCGCATTTTGCAGCACACAGCCTGTTCAAGGCAACGGAGAGAAATATGGGTGGAAACGTTATTTTTGGTATTTACCGCTTCATCACCCATTAGTATGAAAATAAAGGGACATTCATGTTTGTTTGTTTTTTTATTCCTGCCTCAAGTCCCTTTAGAAAGCAAAGTCATGATTTTTTTTTAAATTTTCATTTAAATGAAAAATGAACTTTAGTTCATTTCAATGTATTTCACTGGCAGATGTTTTTTTTTCTTCTTCAATGGGAGAAAATAAATAAAACTGAGGATTTTACATGCCCCACTGCTGAAATCATTTGCCTTCTGACTAATAAACTGTTTTCTCATCAATTCAGTTTTCAGAATTTTGCTACTGCTAGTATTAGTTCTCATTCCATGAGCAGCTTAGCTTTTGCCCAACAGCAGAAACATTTTCAGTAAGTATGGACTCACTCATCATCTTTAACATAAAGGTGACATAAAGTTTAGAAAACCTGAAACATATAATTTATCAGATTATTGTATTTCACGTTGTTAAACCAAATCATAAGTAACTAGCAACTCAAACTGGTTAAATGAAAGGAGTAAAATGTTAAACTTTTGCCTCTTCCTGCAGACTACAAGTATAAAGTGGCAGAAATGGTCAAACAAAAGTGCAAATCCCTTAAAATAAGAAAGATTCACATCTTTCCATTTCACATTCCCTTACAACATTTCAGTGGGATTCAAACCTGGGCTGCGGCTTGTCCACCTCATTCTTTTTCTTAGAGTGTTAATCACTCTCCAGATGAAAAAAGTCCCATTTGCATTTTAGTTGCATCTTTTGAACAGATGGCATTACATTATCTATAAGCACCCTTGATACAATACAGAATCAATGTAGAAATCAAGAAGAGCAAACTCCTAAGTCCCTTGCTGAGAATTTTGCAAAATAAAGATGTGAATACCAAATAGTACCTGAATTTTATTGTTGTTTTTTATCATTTGTTTGTTTATTTTTTCCTTGTATGGAGGTCAATCCATCTGTACAGAGCCATATAAGCTGTCTATGTTAAGGAAGGACAAGCATTCTTCTGCAGAACACATTTCACTCAAGGAGAACCAGGTTAATCTAAAGAACAGAAAATGTCAACATCTCTGACTTCTATCTTCTATTGCACAGACATAACAAAGCATGAGCACAGCATGCACAATCAAAGACAAGCACCAAAAAATCAGCTTGGTAAAAAAGGAAACAATATTGCACATTCTGATGACAGAAGCAACCCTAAACCATTCCATTTCTGCATCATTGTCTCATAGTTTGAGGTAGTGTTGTAGTTCGAGACTGGTCTTGGTCTCGGGACCATTTTTTTAGGTTCTTGGTCTCGTCTTGATATCGATGGCATTTTGTCTCGATCTTGTTTTGGTCTCTGTTTTTTTGAACGAGACCGGTCGAGACAATTGCTTGTGCATAACTTAACTACTTATAAGAGTGCAAAGGAGCCTCTGAAAAACAGCAAATGACTTAAAATCATTGGCAATGCAACGTCTCCCTCCAGCTGCAGCGATAAGAGACTGACACACCTCCTGCATACAGAGAGACGCAAGCCGACAGGAGAAAAGCAGCTATGTGAACTTGTTAGCATGACTGTAGCTGCCATTGAGGACACCAAGGTCTGGACCTCAGTATTTTTCCGCTGTGTACATAATAAAATTGATTTAAAAAGAAACCCTGAAGCTCAAAAGCATTTTTCTGAAAAGACCATACTTCTGTTCAGACGTTACTGAAACACTGATTCTTCCCCAACCAGCCATAGAACTGATTCTCAAGCTAAACCTTAATATTTATTATTATCATTAATAATAATTTAACTAACTTGTACTAACTAAATTGTATGAATAAGTTGAAACTACTTCTTCCGCCTGCCAAGGCACAACAGTGCGCCGCAACAGCTGGCCGCTTAGTCACTGATCAGTGATCAATCAGTCCACACAGCAAATGCTAAATGTAGTTTTTTTCAAACTTAAAGGTATAGTCCGAAGTTCCCCCCTGTAAAAAATAAACGTTAGACTTGAGCAAGTGAAATCCGTCTCAAACCCCGGCTTTGGGCCTCTACTCCCGTGCCGTGGTGCGCTTGAACGCAACTCTCTCTCCCCCTGTCTGTAATTCGCTCTTTTGTATTGTTTTGGTCTGGTCGGGACGTTTCTGGGTGGAGATTTCTGTTTATATCGGCAGCCAATGATAGAGCTAAGGGCATGACACTGTGTGGAAATAAGCTCATGATTGGGACAGACACCAGTTGCTCGTACTCTCGAAGGAAAAAGAAAGAAAGAAAGAAAGAAAACACCGAAGAAAAGGTAAGAGCTTCAGATAATGCAGTTTGGAAAACCAGGGTTAATAATAGTTTGGCTTGTACCTGCTTCTGAGCTCTGAAGGAGAAGCTTGAAGTTGAATAGGCTAGCTAGAACGAGGCGGCTATTAGCCTGAGAGGGAGGAGCGCTAAGTTTGAATACTGTTGTTTGCAAACAGAAACGCTGGAGGGACTTCGGACTCTACCTTTAAGGTATGCAGAGTGTTATCATTAAGAACTTCTTACACTGCAACAGTTATACTTAGTAGAGTCATTATTTTCTTCAGGTTAGTGTAGAGTTTGTATATACGGAACTAACTCCCTGATTACGCATTTGTGATTCAGTCTACATGGTTCTCACTTCATGCAGCATGTTAGTTTTCTTCAGAGAGGCTGTAAACCTGAATTTTGTTTGATTATAAACTTTTTAGTGGTGATTATATCATTTTATATTTGTTCAAACTGTCTCATTACTAAACAAAATGTTTCTAAAACTTAACATTGTGAGTGTGATGATAATGATTAGCAGAGATAACTGAAGAAATTGCAGAAGACATACAGAACTCTTGTCAGAGTTAATCTTTAGTTCTAAAAGAGACACTGAGATTAAAAAAGAGGAAAAAATGGCAGAAAATTACTTTATAAGAGAAACTACAGTCCTGCTTGTTAGGAGACATGTCTGCACACTTAGCTATAATTAAATTTGTGAAATTAAATTTGGAGTTTGCTATAATTCATTAGTATATAGTTTAATTAATTCACAGTGCTGCTTTAAAAACAGAGCAAAGATGAATTTTTACTGTCGTATTTGTTTAAAAGCAAACTTTTCTGTTTTGTTATGATCTTTTTTATATTCGTGGTCTTGGTCTCGTCTCGGTCTTGATCTCTAAAAGTCTTGACCTTGTCTTGGCCTCGGTACTCCCTGGCCTCGGTAATGTCTTGTCTCGGTTGGTGTGGTCTTGACTACAACACCAGTTTTAGTTTCTTCTTTGGACCATTTATTCAAAGTACATTATCTCTACAAGTGAAGCTTGTTCACTGGCAAACTCTAGCATGGACTGCCTTTTTTCCTGTTGCCACAGGACTACAATTAAATGTTGCATCTAAAATAATTCAAAGCTCTCAGAACATAAATAGTGAAATGGCCCACAGTGTAAAACACTGCAATATCAAAAATGGTCTGAAAAGACTAAAAATGATTGCTTCCTTTTTCCCTCATTTACCTTTTTTAAGAAACAGGCGTGCCACTTCACATGTTTTAGTCATACGGTTGAACGAGTGCAACTCCACAACCCTTTTACATGTTAATAAGTGAGGAAGTTCCCATGATCACTGCATAATAATAGCAGACATTTCATACTCTTGATTCCCCCTGTAAGGAAGAGGAGGGTTGATGAATTTGTCCAGTGTTTTACTAGAGGATCAAGTCCTATCCGACACATCCAGTTCATCTGTCACTGGGTAGAATGGGAGTTAAAAGTACATGGTTAAGATGAAACTTAAGATTAAGAATAGACAAATACATCGGCCGGACAATATTTTTGCTGGTATCGGGATTGGCCGATACGTTGGGTGTGTTGGCATAATTTACATATTTTCTTATTTCAAATTTAATGTTTCTTTCTAATATTTGTTTACAAGTGCACTCTTTCTTTTTTATATATATTTATATAAAAGGTGCTTTGTTCTTTTTTATATTATTTTTCATTTTATCCTTCAGTAAATCAATTTAGGAGTCAAATGCAGTATTGGCCCCAAATATTGGCAGGTTGTTTGGCAATCAGTTGAGGCCAATGAGAGAAAAAAAAGAGCGGTATCGACCCTAAAAAAGTCTGTATAGATTGATCCCTAAGATACATGATTTATGTTGAAGAGGTGGATAAATATTACAGGCATTTAGGGGTTTATATACGTATCTTAATATTAATGCACTGTAATCACTGCAAACTTCCCATGTGGAAATTTATCAACACAAAACAAAAGTCTACAAATACACTGCCACCTTAAAGACACACAACTTTTAGACCTTAAAAATGTGCGTTTGACTCGTTTTAATGACACAGCAACATTCATTATGTGCATTTTTGAGCCGTCATTGCCCAAGGCTCAGAAACAGTAGCAGGTAAGTTTTCCATCCGGGACAGCTGTGACGTTGCAGCCATCTATTGGTTGCACACGGCGTCACTTAGCAATCGGATATGAACCAGATATGAACACAGCGGGTGATTTGAACGCGTGTCGGATTCGGTAAAGAAACACACCGAAACATTACTAGAAGAAGAGAGGAAAAGAAAGAGAGGAAGGGAGAGAACAAGAATCAAAATAAGATTGTCTTTTACTGGCTGGAGTGAGCTCACAGTACATGTAACAATACAAGACAGATGTTAGTTTAGCTGCCGATAGGGGGCGCGTCACAGAGAAAACGGTGTGTCTTAAAGATTTTTCCCTCTGGGAAAGAAAAAAAAAAAGATTTTTATTGGGAAGGTGTTGTTCCTAAAGGAGCCTCTGATCATTAGCACCTTGGTGGACTTGAAAGTGTGACTCATCAGTTATGTTATGGTTTTATTTGAGTTTATCGCCTGTCAGTAGGCACTGTTTAGAAAAGAGGATCAACTGTTTATTTGTCCAAAAATATCCAAGAGTTTTCACATTTTTCCCAGAAATGGAAGTCAAGCTCTTCAGTTGCGTCTATATCATGTACAATATTTGTAATCAGTCAGTTTTACTGCATTTCAAACAGCAGCCTATAAGACCACATTGGCTGTGTTAGTGCCTTTTAGACTTAGACTGAAAGCTCCATTTCTATCCATCACGTCCCCCATGGCTGAAACCAGAGTAAGTCTGGTGAGGTATGGTTTACCCAGCCTTTTATTTACCACAACACCCCTGATTTATAAGCTTAATTAAAAAGGATTTATTGTTTCAGACTGCATTAGGGTTTAGCTCGATGTAGTTAATAAACCGGAAACTGATAGATTGGCATTATCTGGCTAGACAACAGTAACAGTCCAGAGCCGAGAATGAGATTTGATAACACATAGTAGCCTTTCTTATGTATCCTACTAACAAGACAGTCCGTTTTTTATAGGTGACTGATCAGACAAAGATTCTCTCTTCATCTTCTAATGGGCTTACTGTATGTTTATTCCACACAGGATCTCCTATCATTAGTCTCTGTGCATCCAATCACAAGAGAATAATTCAACAAATAGCACCTCTTCCCCCTCTTAAAACAACTCCTGTATGGCTGCAAGGTCCATCACAATTACACCTATCACTCAAACTAAGCATGTCTGATGCTAAATCAGTCAACATGTTTCCACCTCAGGTGGGACTCAGTTCAGCTTTCTTTTTTAATTAAGCAAATATTCAACAAACCAGCCTGCAGTGCTCACAGCTGCAGTGCTTTCATTGTTTAGAGAAACAGCTTTTAACAACACATTTGCTTACTTTAAGATGGATGAGGAGTGATGAGCCTGAACACAAAAGAAAACAAATATAACGCAAATAAAACTCCACGCATGAGTTTGTGTAGCAGATAAAACAAAACATTCAAACACCCCAAGTGGTTTTGTATCTCACAGTTCACTCATTTAGTGAGTAAGATTAAAGTTACATGTTTATTCAGTTGGAGAACACAAATAAGGCTGATCCTTATTAGCACAAGCAATGATATGCTGCCTTGAACTAATAGGCTACCGTACGTTCTCTTGAGGATCACTGATAATTTATCCACCACCACAACTATTTAGTTTAAACACAAGAAACACTTAACAACGCTTCCTGTTCACAAGCTTATAAAACCTGCATCCACAAGTACAACTTTATGGCTTCAGAATGGTTTTGGGCTTTACACCCAAAACTTCTAAGTTTAGAAATTATCTGTGGTTTTATCATGCTTTCACAACAGATCCTAACTGCTGTGCTAATAAGATTCAGACCTTTTTCAAACAACAACTTATCACTGCTTGCAACAAGGTTGTTTTATGACAGCTTAGTGTCGGTGCAGTTTAAATCCCAAAACAACACCTCAGCTTTGCCTTTACAATCAAGGGCGAAACAATTTGCTATAGAAACACAATTAATTCTCATGTTACAGGCTGGACCCTGAACATTAATCTAATTCCAACAGCATTTTTACCTTTAAATTAAGTAATTAGTTTAAGTTAATAGGAAAACCTATCTCCCTCTCCTACACTGTAAGATTAGATTAGATACCTTATTAATCGCCAGAGGGGAATCTGGTGTGGCAACCCATCCTCAACGCTAAATAATAAAGGAGGCAAAAAGCATGGGGGTTACAGAAGACATACAAAAGCCACAATGCTATTAAGGTTCAAAATATATTCAGAGGATCTTAGAGAGCCACTACCAGTTTATTTAAAGAAAAATAAAGTAACAGAAGTCAGGTGACTAGTAAGTGAAAATTCAGACTATTGGTGATGTAAATGAAGCCAATTAAAGAAACTATAAAACAAAACCTGAACTGTGAAAGTCATAACGGCAACTTTTTCAGATTTGTTCGAAAACAAAAAAAATTGAATCAATAAAATTCACTCGCTAACAGCTTCAAAAATACACCTACGAAGATTGAATGAGAAATTTTCAAACTTGTCAGTTTACTGAAGAGCCTTTTGAATGTTTTCTCATTGTACAGAAAATTCTCTAATTACCTGTATACAGGTAGTTCCCAAACTGCTGCACATGTACCATTGAGCTAACTCTAGGGGTAGGCTGAAGAAATTTTCAATATCAACCATTTTACAGATTAGGCTTTCTTAACCTGTTTGTGATGACATATCTCTGCAAAAAAAAGGCTTCACTTCACTTGCCGTCATAAAAATGAAACAGGAGGATGGGTCAAATCTCAGTCTGAAGCTATCGTTGATATCATAGGACTGGATTTACAGAAGTGAATTAATCTTTTTCATCAGGATCAGTTTTCCATTTTCTAACTTGCAGCAGGTCAACTTTAACATTATTTGTAACCAGATAATTTTCTAACAAATTAATATGAATACTTCTTTTTAGTGGCAGATCGAGAAAATTTTACATAGGGTAGTTAAGGAAGGGCGAGAAGTCTAGACAGGGGGTCATTAGTTGCGTTTACATAGAGCACAATCTGATCAAAAATTCAGCATAAAATGAATCGTGTAAACACCCCTCTGTTTATCCCATTGGCATCAGTTTGAATGACTTTTCAATCTGATCAAGAGGGGGCTTTAAACCTTTCCATGATCTGGACAGGAATAAATATGCATGTAATCATTCAAATTGTTTGTACGTGATGAAAGTTCTTCTGACACATGCTTGAACCACCTAGGGTTTGGATGACATGAGTTACAGGAACGATTTTAAAAATGGCAACAGCAAAAAAGCCCCGAGTTGTGGAGGATACGTTTTAGAGTTACAGATCATTGAGCATCTCAAGGTTCGAAAGACTCCAAACAATGAGTTGTTTGATTAGATATTTGATCAAATTTGATCATATCTTTTTTGTCTTCTTCTTCTTCATTATAATATATAATAATATATGAATTATGACTATGTTAAACCTCTCCATCATGTAAATACAAAACTCAACAAATCACTTTATCCAGCATCCATGTAAACATATCAGGTGGGATCTCTGATCAGACTCATTTCCACCAGATAGAAGATAGATGAAACGCAGTTATCGATTGTTTTTCACAGTTTTGTTTGACGTTGACAGACCATGTCCAAGCAGAGATATGATACATTTTATTTCAAAGCACAAAAATATTTGTTTAGACATGTAAGTGTGATGGGATGGACAGGCATTGCTTTTTTTATTTTTTTACATATTTCAAAATTTTTGTCATTTTATCAAAACAGAAAAAAGTGGTGTTGAAAAGTACAACCAAGGCTTCTTCCATAGTAGGCTAGTTCTAGATTTCTGGTGTTAGGAAAAGCTTACAAAGTTGCTGCTAATTGTGTCTTTATGACAAATTCAGCAGATTATATACTGTACGCAAAACTTATACAGACATGCAACTTATATATACTATTTTGAGTAATCTGCTGATTCGCTTTTCACTTAATTCAGTTAACATCCCTGAAAGTAAACTAATCAAGTGGCTTGTTTTTGTATAAATAAATCTTCTGTTCACTGTCAAATATGAAAATTTCAAGCAGCAAATTTGCATGTAAGACTGAAAACACTCTTGGTTATGATTGTCTGAATTTGCTCAATATTCCAGGTTCAAACCAACCCACAAATGCAACCCAACTCTCATAAAACATTTAAAAGTGTAACAGCGGTGTTGTCTGGGGGGGCTCTCAGCATCATTTTTCAGAGCATCTTATGCATCTCACTCAACACAATGAAAAACCCTTTAGCAAAAAGGGGGGGAGGGATGGACGGACGGACGGACACTCAAGAGGAAACCAGCCAGCGTTTCACATGACTTGAGCTCAGGTGTTATGGATGTGTTGTAATGAGAATTCATCTTATTTTATAACACAAAAATGTTCCCCCATGCTATTCTGTTAAACCGTCAGAGTGACGAATGGAGCATGCAGTGTATTTGGGTTTGCTCATTTTTGACTGAAGCAGGTTTCCAGGCTATGCAGGAAGAGCCAGTGCTAATCTTCACAACCTCTTCACACTTCTTCAGCTTGTGTCAACAGCACTGTGAGTCAGTTAGCCATTCATATGCTGCTACAGATGGTCCCATCCCTCTTCTTCAGCTCTGCAGTTGACATGATTCATGGGGCTCTGTGTCTTGATTTAGGGTCTCTTTCATATTTCTACTCGCCCACAGCAGAGGAGCATTTCTCTAAGACACCCCTGAGGCAATGACCCAGGTCTGCCTGGCCTGTCTGCATGAGAGAAAGAGGGGGTGAGAACACAGTTGTGGAAAACTGAGCTCAATACATTGTTCTCCCATGCTCATGCAGTTGTAAATAAAATGCGCATGTAAACTAGAGCGAACTCGTTTGGCCAAACAAGTCAATGTCTCTTTGTCTTTTTCACAAAATGCGCTTTTAAGTCAACAGCAAAATTATAAGGCAGGATTAAGTGGATAACCAACAATGTGCAAATAAGCTTCCAATTGATTCAAAATCTGTGGCCTGCAAAATCATTAACAAACCAGAAAATAGAGACCACCTCCTTTTTGCTGCTGCAACAATTACTCTGTTATTTCTACTCCAGAAGAATTAAATTAACACATACATTCCATAATACATAAAAAGCAGCATTAACAGATTGTTGTTTACCCACTCAACCTCAGTTTGTCAAGTTTTTCTTTTTCATATATACCAATAATAACCACATGTTTCCTGTTCTATCGGCAACAAACATTTTCCTCCAATTTAGCCTCTCTGGGCTTCAGATTGCCTTGTCAGAAAGGACTATATCGAAAGACTGCGCACCACTTCCTTATCGCTGCCAGTAAATTACCTCAGGATCAGATACAGGCTGCCAACTCGCAGAAACTCCACTCAGCGGACGCAGAAAAAAAAGAAAGGAGACAGAGAAGGAGGGGAGAGGAAGAAAAGAAAAGTGTCAAGACATGACAAGGGGAGGAGAAGTAGCCCCATGGAGACTGATTTCACTTGCTCTCAAAGGCCATCTGATGTTATCTAAAGATCATCTCCAGTCACCAACATTCGCCTTTTTTACACTCTGCTCAACAGCTGGAGTCGAGCACCTGTCAATCAAAACCTCATAACCTGCAGGCACAACAAAGAAGCTTTTCCTTCCGCATGTAACCAATTCAAAAGGCAATTCTCACCCCGACTAAATCATCAAGGAAATAAAGAAAAAAATTAACATGCACTGATGCAAACAAATGCAATAAAAACAAATTGATTTAAGAGAAAAAATAACACATAAAGGGCCAGATCAATCAAAGGTTTGCGTGCATAAAAACGTGAGCTATCTCACTGCATGCTAAAAAATGTATAAACTGATTCATCAAAAAAGGGTTCAGTCTTTAAAATGTGCTAAATAGGGTCTCTTATCCATTTAGTACTTTTTCTGCAATGAATATGCAATATGGGGCGTTTACACGCAAAAGTGCGTGTAATGGGAGGAGAAAATGTAAATATATTAATTTAGCACTCGCAAGGCGATTTATCATCCATTAGAAGCATTGCCTTGCTTGTTTTTTGCGTGTATTTTAGTACGCCTGAAAAGCAGGTGCAAACTTGCAGCTTCGTGCACAAAAGGCTGCAACTTCTGAGAGGGACAATCCTGGACACGCACAAATCTGATTTTTCATGAGCAGTGAGGGCAGCGTATTTAGTGCCATTGTTAATTCAATAAAAATCAATACAGCAAACCACTATTTAACACGGGTGTAAAATATTCTGGATACATGAAAGTTTGCAGCCACTGAGGAGTTTAATGAGAACTAAAACTGCATTAATTGTCTTCATCTGGCGACTGGCGTCATATTTCCTTTTGCGCTGTCCTCTCTCGCAATTCCCCACGCTGCAAACTCTGAAACACGTAAAACCTAATTTATACAGGGGCGTTTCCAATACGTTTGCACTCGCTGTCATTTGCGCCTTCATTCTTGAAACCCTGGTTCAGCCGCTCGCGCAAAATTCCAGATAGCGTGGGCAAATTACTACACACAAATTTGGATCTTGATAAACCTGGTCCAAACTATGCAAAGCTTCTGGTTGTCACTCCTGAGTTCTGTAAAGAGCTTTGAAGGATCATGTCTCAAAAAAGTCTGCATATGTTTTAATTTAATTGCATATTACAAATCACAGACTATGTAAGTTAATAAAAGAAGTTAAGAGAAGTAAATGACAGTACTGAAAACAGGGGTAAAAGTTACTGTCTGAAAAAGATGTTTAATGACAAACTTGGTTGATCAGTCGTATTTAGAGTTTTGCTAGCTATTAGAGTAGCTACCAAATCAAGTCACTAGGTACGTTTACATGGAGACTTTTTTCCCTTTCGGAATGAAATTATTCTGATCGAGGATTTCAGGGCAGCTGTTTACATGGGAACTGATTCATTCTGATCTGGCGTGTACATGCGCCAATATTTGTTCAGAATAATCCTTTCTGACATGCGCAGAATGATGTTACATCTTGTTATTTATTAAGACAGGTTTAAAAACAACTGAACGTCACAGTCGTTGTGGCTTCTGCAGGACTTTAATCAAGCAGCAGCTGATACTCAGGCGCTCCTACTGGAAACAACCAAGAGAAAACGGCGTAGAGACAGAATTTGAGTAAAAAACAAACTTTCTGTTGCTGTCCAGGGAATCACAGCCATCTGTCAAAGTGAGGAAACGTCACTTGTAGCACGTTGACGTCTTGAAGCATGCACTATAAGAGCGCAACCTCATAACTTTCCGATTCAGCATTTACATGATCCCCCGTTCGGTTTGGGGAAAGGAATATTCTACCCCCGTGAAACCAAATGAAAATTCATTCGGTTCGGCACTTCTCATTCGGAAAGAGGCGTTTACATGGATCATTTTCATTCCGAAAGAGCTTTTTAACCGAAAGCGATCGGTATATTTGGGTCCATGTAAACCCAGCTATTGTGATCATTTTACGCAGGTATTTTTCAATCCAAAATTAGAAATTAAGCCAAACTCCAACCTAATTCCATAGTGAGCTTCCCCTCATCCAAACTGCTGGTTTTCTTCCTCGATAGACTGATATTTCTTCTCACAGCATAAATTATTAAGATGTAAGGAGTGTAGTTGCTGCAACAACTTAAACCACAGATGAATCAAAATACAGAAATGCAGGCAAGCTTGTAGTTATTTCATATTTCAAAGGATAAACTGAAGATTCATTTCAGGTAGATTTTAAGTTTCCTTATATACTTTTTCTTTCTGCATCATTAATCTTAGTCAAACAAGCAAGAAACTACTGGGAAACAATATGCAAATACAACCAATCCAGGATAGCTCATGCATCCCTGATTAAATCAACATCAGCACATGTTGAGCACCTAACAGGTGATGTTTGCCAAATTTTCAATGTGATTTTTCCACTTGGGGCAAATCTATCAGTCGGGCCATCCTGATTGTACAGGTGATATTAAAAAAAATAAAAAATATAAAAAGGACCTCAGAGACTTGTCACTTGAGTAGCTTTGGGTGTGAGGGTATGATTAAACTCACAGCGAGTCATCTGGATGCAGGCAGCGGTCTCTCACCCGCATCATGGGATGCTCGCACCGTGCCACAGACGTGCCTCGACTCCTCTTTGCAGCATTGAGCGGAGTGGAGCAGATGGTGAACGTATGCAGCGCTCATGCATGTCATCATCACCTTCATTAGCTGAAGGTGACATATGACATCATCTGGCCCATGTACGTTATGGGGGCCAGAAAGAGTTGGTTGCTTCTTTTTCTTCTTTTTATTGCAGCATGGTTCAAGGTTGTTTATGGGAGATATTGTGAGTAATCACAACATCTCTCTCCTCCCACACACACGCAGACACACACACCTTCCTCCAGCTACTCCACCTCAAGCCTCCCCCATTCTCACCTCCTCCCAACATTAAGGTAAATAAGGGCTTCCAGCAGAGAGCCAATGAGCACGGGCCACTGAGCAGAGATGCATGTTTGTGTTGCCTTCCTCCCAGGACCTGGCTCGTTTATCTTGGCTGTCAGGTAAAGGGCAGACTCAGAGAAGGTGAAACTTTTTTTTTTTTTAAATAAGCCCAGCTTGGTTTCCCTAGAAACTGCAGGACAACATTACAGGGACACTGATAAGAGAGCAAAGTGTGGTCTCGGGGCATCCCGTGGTCTGCCACATTGTTGTTGGAGACATTTGTGTCTACGTCAGAGAAATGAAAGAGCTATTTAGATTAATTTTCAGGGAGCCACCAGACTCAGACCTTTTACCGTAGGAAGTGAGATTAATGAGAGCATACTCACACATAGCTTTCAGCTTAGGTCAGGAGCTAAAAGGGAGGTTTCACTTATAAAGAGGTGCTGATTCTTCAGTGGGAACAAACTCCCTGAAAAAAAAGGTAGGAAGGTCCTCCAATGACTGCCATGCTTCTTCTTTGATAAGAAAATAATACTGTTGAATGCCCTGTTACAAAAGAGTATGAAGGATCAGTGTAAGATTTAGTGGTTGTAATTATTTAGTGAAGTAATAAATAATCAAATATTCAAGAGAAGAAAAGCTGCCTTCTGAAATTGTCAATATTTCAAATAAGAGCTACCTTTGCATTCAGAAAGTTCTTGAGGGTGAAAGTGCATAAAGAAGCACAGTAACAAATTGCACAGGTAATTAATACTTAATGACTACTACATTTTTCACTTTGTGGCAGTAAATGGAAGTATGTTTAGTTAACAAATGAGAGAGGGGGAAAATATCAAAGGAACAGAAGGTACCACATGCACTGTCAAAAGCCTGCAGCTGTGAGATAAACCAAGACAATGATACACAGATATCAGAGCCTTTCTTTGCAGTCACACTCCTGCAAGAAAGAAATTAAGTCTCTTCTGGAGCAGACCTCAACACGGACATGAGCGATGTGTAGTCATAAAGTCCGTGTCAAAATTAAGCAGCAATTGATAAGACAGCACATAAGTCTAACTTGTGCAGACGCACTAATAGCTACTGTGGGTAAGTGCTGATTTCAACATCAGGCTTTTAGCTTCTATTCTTTATCCATTCCAAAGCTAAAATGTCTCGCTAACAGAGAAGAATTTGCACTATGGCAACCGTGCAAATAAAAAAAAAAGCCAATAAAAGAAATATCAGGAGTTTGATTATAAAGGTCCATTCCTTAAATTGCTTTGTTTGTTGCTAACTAGTTTGTAGCGCTGAAATTGTTCTTGATAAAAGCTGGGAGGAACAGCTTTTGGTATCAAGCCAAACTCTGTCCTTGCAATTAAAATCACAAGCTTGAACCTTTTTGTTTTCCAGCCCCTTTCATTTTTTTAAACTGTGTTTTACAACACAGCAAACAGATCCAGCTCATATGGAGGATTCTCCTACCATGAGCGTGACATACTTATCTTCCTTCATGAGCATTAACTTCACATTTTTCAAACTCTTTGTTCCTTGTTTTTCATTGGCCACAGATTTATGCCCAAGCTACAAGGAAGGAGTGCTCTGAGCCGACCCAGCGTGTGTGCTCAGACACCAGCAGGCTGGTATCACACTCGTGGGTGAGGGTGTGTGCTTCTGTGACAGCTCATCAGTGGACAACAAGGCCTCGGCTGTTAATGTCCTGCTACCTGGCACACTGCAGCGTCACAATCTGCTCCAGATGCTGGAGGCAGACGTCCAACTTGAGGTGACAGAGGGGAGGAGAGAAAAAAAAAAAAATCAGGGCTCAAGAAGCAAAAGGGAGCGGACTCTCTGAAAAATGAATGGGAGTAGACAGACGGGCACACAGATATAAATGCACCACCTGCCACCAGCCAACTCTGAATTCACTGCCTCTTCTGCACAGCAGTCTCACTGGCAGTTACTGTAGCAACATCAGGGATAATATCTGAGCACAAATAAATGAAATCTCTCTTTTGCAGCGAGCAAGATTGAAAATTTATCTGTTCAGAGCAATCATGCATAATTTGAGAACGGGGGGCTAAGGCAGACAAACGCATATGCCCGTGCACATACTCACACATTCATACGCTGATACAAGAGGGACTTATGAACTCAATTTAGTCAGCCAGACAGAGTTCTTGATTCTGTCACTTGGGATAATCGTCAGGATGTGGCACTCTGACCGAACCCCTGCGTCTAAACCCAGGCAGGATATAAGGTCATGTTGGAGTGGAACTCTAGCCATGCAGCACCCAGACCTCAAGTGCTCCAGCGGTTTTGTGGTTATCTGCAGTAGCCAGCTGTCGCAATACAAAGCTTTTCAAGAACGTCCGCTCTCCTCTTCCTCTGCCTCTCATCTTTCTCCCTTCCCTCTCAATCAGCATCGTTCAATTAGCCCACCCATCTCTGTCCTTCTGTCTTTTGTTTCATTTCAGGATGTGTAAATTTGTTCAAGTACTGTTGAGTGTTTTGTATTCTTCTGTTTGCCATACACTTTTACAAACTGCAGGTGGTGTATGAGTTATTGAGGACTCTAAACTAGGTTAAATACTGATTCTATTATTACGTTTTTTAGTTTGGTTTTTTGCAAAGTTTTCTTTTTTTTTCTTATTTTCTTGCATGTGAGTGACGGAGAGGACAGTTATGCACAATATATTTGAGGGTGCATGTTAAAGGGTTATTCCTGTCCTTCGAAACTGGGTCAGTTTATTACTACAAAGAAATGGGGAAGGAGGTTGTAAGACCTGATGTGAACCACAGTGTCTGCTTAGCATTGAAATTTAGTTTTCTGTCTGTCACTGTCAGGAAAAACACGGATAAGAACCTCCGCTGCACGACATACATCATCAAAACTGATGCAGGTGAGCCGTAGAGTAATCAGCAATCTGGCATGTTTCTGCTGTGTGTAAGCCAAAGTGCAGAGCTCCACCTACTGGCCACACACTGGTACAACAACTCATGAGAAGGCCTGTAGTCCAAGTGTTTGGATTTATGACAGTGATGACCACAGTCATTTTACTGAATTTGCCAGCAGGTTTATTAATGGATGAAAAGTGGCCATCGTATCTGCACTAAACAAACATAACCAGCTGTGATATTATGTCTATTTGAGGCTGTACATCTGGAGAGTTCATTGTCTGGACATGTAGTACAAGTTTAATATGAGGTAATTATTTTCAAATAATGTTTGTTGAAATGCTCCATAGAGCTGCTAATTAAAGTAAAAAATGATATAAAATGCTAATTATTTTTTTAACCTACATTATCTAGGGGTTTTTTTTTCTCTTATGATCTCATTAGACTACCACTACTCTTTCTTTTCTATAATAATAGATCACAAACTGGATTAAATTGAGAAATAAAAAACATTAAATACTACATAAAAACAGCCCATGTTTTGCTATATTTGTTAATACTTTTGTAAAAAGATGTAGATTGTTTAAATTGATATAAAGTTTCAATGTAAAAAAAAAAAAAAGTCAATTAGTCTTATTTGTAATGCAGCACTTTTTTTGAGTTCTCATAAGCTTGCATATTTGGATCTTTTAGCATGTTTTGTGAAATGGATTTCTAGTCCAAATAACCCTAAAACAAAACTGAGACAGGTCTTGGACCATCAGAGTGACGGGCAATGATGAAAGAGTTACTGTAATCTAGTATATTTTTAGAGCCTAAATAGATACATTGCCATTTCTATTTGCACATTTGTGCACATTTACGACACTACAAAACCCCAGCGTTCAGCACCTACTCTGCTGATAATGCAAGCATAGGAGAAGAAATTTGCTGTTTACATTGTGCTAAGAGCAAATGAGCAGTGGACAAACCAGGACAAACACAAGAGGGGTTGGCTATTGATTTAAAACAAAGAAAGGAAGAAAAGAGAACGCGTGATCTTGTCTGCTGCGGCTTCCATAGTGTCGAGAACTCGCAAGGGCACGCTTCACGGCAGCTACATGTAGTGCTGTTTAAGCTATAAAAATATACTAAATGATGCTGTTTTGAGCAAATTATGGAAGCTACCCACTCAGGACACTTGGATTACATTGGACGAGCAGTATGGAGGAATATTGACAAGTTTTTGTGGACTTTCATGGACCTTTTTGGTTCAGTCGCCGGTGAACTCCATTATATGAAAGCTGCGGGGGGAGCTGCATTTGAGATATTAAAAAAGTGCTCCACAGTCTTGCTCAGCATGAGGGTGAGTAGAAAATGATGTACACCTACATCATTCTGTGGGTGTACTATTCCTTTAAGGTAATTTACCATTGTTAATGAAAAGAAAGGAGATAAATTCAACCTAAAATTTCTTTACAATCACAATCGATTCTAGGTAGTTTATGTTTGTTTTGGGGTTTTTTTAATTGATTTTTTTAACCATTTATACTAACATTGATTATTGCAACAAATTTAAATATTCTATATTAACAAACTAATATAAATTCATAAAATACTTTTTGAGAAATGTAATAAAAAGGCACCACATAAAGAACTTCATGGGTTTCTTTGTGGAGCACATCTGGAAGCATAGTGTAAGTGTGGTCAGATTCTCATTAAAGCATGGACATCTTTACCTGAGTCCTTACAAATTGTCTTCCTCTCTATCCTTAACCTCAAGGCATTTTTCAAAGACATCATGAAAAATTCTAAGTTAAAGTCAATAGGAGGTTATTTCTTTGACCACTTAACCATTCAATCCCTCGACTATTCAATCATAAGGTAATCTCCCCCAAAGCAAAACCTTCTTTTTTGTTTACTCTAAAGGCCAATTTATGCTCAACAATAAATACACATATGGATGGTGCCTTCTGTCTGTCCTCTGTGTTCATTTTTGTGTATTTTGGAGTGTTTTCCAAGAACTTTTAAAGGCATATCCTGACAGGGCAACAGCAATACCCCACCAGCACTGCTCACATTCAACCAGCAAAAGGGACAAAGAAACAGGAGCCACAATGTATGGCGACACAGACCACCATCATCTATTGCACTGCCTCTTTTTATGTCTCTTTCTCAGAAATGCATGATCATTATCTCACTGGCAATCACCATGTTGCTATTTAATCCAAACTCAAACATTAACTCTGAACTCACTGCCCTCTTGTAAATGTATTGCTTAACAACGATGCCAATGTAAAGGACACATGGGAGTTTGAGAGTGGTGATTTCTGACAATGTTAATATAGATGTATGTATTTAGGTATGTAAGGGAGCAAGACATAAGCCCCAAGTGGAAGCATAACAGAAAAACAAATGATCCTGCTGCTTAGAAAAGCCCTTAATCCTTTTTTTTTTTTTTTTTTTTTTTTTTTGCTGACCATAAAATTAACAAGGTAAATGCCTATTTTGGGGAACTCCTAGGATTCTTTTTACAACCATGGGAAACAGCTTCTGCTGGTCACTAATTAAAAAGTGTATTTTTCTTATTGGACCCAGAATCTACGACTGCCTTTAATATACAGCCTATTGTAACACACTGAAAGGTTTCACATTGACCTTGTCATCATTTATCATTCAACAAGTTTTTTGATGCGAATACCCTGTGAATTTTTTATAAAATGAGGAAGTGCGTTCCCTGAGCAATCATGGCAGACCTAAGCTCTTGATGCTTCTTCAGTGGATTTCTTTTAACGAGGCTTAAATACTGTCACTTCAGTTAAGCCAGGGCAAACTCCCAAGCTTCACATCTAATGACTAAGCGTGGAAATAAACCAAATAAAATATGGACCAATGATTAAATAGTTATTATGTTTGAAGAAGAGAGCAGGACCAAAAAAAAAAAACCAGAAGTGAACATAGATACACAGACATGCATCTATCAATTCCTCTATGAGCTGACCGCACACTGAGTGGAAGCCTGCTGTAAAACTCCAGGGTTCTTATTACCATGTGATTGACCTCTTCAGGATTAATCAGAGCACCAGAGACATGAGAAAGGTCGAGGGTCAGCACTCAGACAGTTCCTGAAGCATAAGGGGTCGCTTATTAAACAAAAAGGCCACGCTCAAATCTGCCCGCCTGTGCTAAAGCGTCCTTTTGAAATCTACCGTGGGCATTCATTTCAACGTATTCATCGCTGCGTGGTAAATTACAACAGCAGACAAGGTCATTTGCCTTTTTTATCATTAAAATAAAAAGACTGTTGTACTCCAATAAAAAATCAACTTTGAAAACATAAACACACTGGTGTGTGTTAGCAACCGTGAGGCAGGCTCCATGTAGGGAGGAATTAAAGTGAGCCTCCATCAGAGGAGGTAATCATGAATAAGGCATCACAGTGTAACTTGCTGAGAATGTGGCTTGTTGTGCACCTCCTCTGTAAAACATGGCTGTTTCATCCACTGGTGGGAAGAACACGAACAGAAGACTTTTTTTTTCTTTTTTTTTTTACAACAAAATTCTTTCCAAAGAATATTTGCTACCTTGTTAAAGTTTGCAATAACTTTTTAAATTTCCTGTTTGCCTTTGTTTGGCATTTACCACAATAGTTACTGACTGGTTTGATTATTTTTCTAAGAGTCAACTGCTACCACAACTTCTCTGTGCATGTGTGTGTGCATGTGTGTGCGCATGTGTGTGCACGTGTGTGTGTTTGTTTGTGTGCTTATGAAGAGCTGGTAGCTCACTGTAACCTGCCATGCCTCTGTGTATCCATGACAGATGGAGGAGGTATGTGGGAATCTGTTAACCTTTGTGCCCAGTTGAGGACAGTGTCTCCAAACTATATGATGAATGTTCAGCTGTTGTATTTTATTTATTTATTAATTTCATCCCATGCTGTTCGGTGACATAAATCTCGAGAATTCCCTGATCTCTCTTTATTGTAACAGAGTGTTAAAAAAAAGGTGCAACAATCTCCTCCCAGCCCACATCCCGACATACTGGATAGCCACTGTCCATAAAACAGTTTTTGGAACATCTAAAACAAAAAAAAGAAAACATTTATATACAATATTTCCCTTATTCAAAGCAGCAATGGTCAGCATTTTATTTCAATGGAGAAAAACATGGCTGCTTGTGTGTAAATGAGGTCACTGTGGAGATAACCCTGCACAAATACCATCTAGCACTGCATTTCACCTTCAGCTCCAAAGAGTTTTATCAGCTCTCAGCTAATTGGTTTCATGGCCTGCAGCTGTTTTGAGCAAAATAAAAAGCTTTACATTTTCACCGTACCACCACCTGCCCAGCACTAAACAGCACATAGACAGAGTTGGCAACAAGCTGATAAACATGGTGGGGTATATATACAGCTAGATAGTTCCCTCAGGATTGGAGAAATCCTGGAAAGGGCCAGAGTTAAAAGAGAATTAATACTGGAGTGCAAACATAACTTCTAATTAATGTTTTTTATTCTGTTCATTATTAGCAGTATGTCTAAATGAGTTTGAGTTGACTTGTACATGAAATGTGCTACACAAATAAACTTGCTTTGCCTAAATGACCAACTTATCAGCATTAAATTCCGGTGGAACATAATGTTATGTTAATTATAAAGATACAACAAATGAAGAAATGTGTTTCACATTTTCCTTGGCTTTTGTCACATTTTACTGCCATGCTGTTAAAGGAGCTCTAACCAAAGAAACAAAATATAAGCTTTAAATAATGAATTGCATTTTAAATGACAACACTGCTTGAAGGGAGGCTGGCCTGGCAAATACTAAGTTCATTGCTATCTGCAATTTTGCCACTAGGTGTCACTTAATCCTATATACTAGAAATTTAAAAGGTTATAGTTGATGATATTGAGTAAACAGCTCATGTCCACTCCCCTAAATTGCCTCAAAAATGACAAAATCTTTTTAAAAAGTCAAAGTCTTAAAGTCTGCATTGGTCTACTCATGCAATAATATAAAAAAAAAAAATCTGCATCCTAGCTTCATTTTAAAAGAGTACAAATTTTATTTATGATATGATACAATAGGGTATAAACACTTTATTGTCCCCATAGGAAAACTTCGCTTGGATTCAAGTGCTTTTAGAATAGCTCCCTTGACAGTATCAATACACAACATAATAAATCACTGTAATCTTCATTTAGCCGTCCAACTGCACAGCAGAAATCGTAAATATATTGCACAATAGCCATTCAGGATAAAAAAAAAATG
Source organism: Atherinomorus stipes (assembly GCA_023101725.1). Lineage (NCBI taxonomy): Eukaryota > Metazoa > Chordata > Actinopteri > Atheriniformes > Atherinidae > Atherinomorus > Atherinomorus stipes. Next base: position 63,754 of record JALJCO010005361.1, read on the forward strand.
GAAAGAAGTCAAAAGAAGAAAGAAAACGGAAGAAAAAAGAAGTCATGACATTATTGCAAGACCCCCACAACAACAAACTTCAACTTGTGAATAATGAATGTTATGTAAATAGGAGCTAAACAACACTGCAAATCTTACTAACAAATTAAAGCAATATTCAGTTAACAGACCAATTTCTTGAAAATATTTTATGGTATCCTCACTATATCTGGGACCACTTGGTATGTGCAAATGGTTAAATCGATTCAGTCTCCATTTTTTAGCATCATTTTGTATTTTCACTCTGAATAGAATAACACCTCACAAACCTGCACATCGCCTCAGTTCCTTGCAGAGACCCAATGCTGGATCATTTCAGGACAAATTATCTGTCTCATAACACAGAATGCCAATGACAATATTTCTTGTATAGTTTTTTTCCTCCCAGTATGAGTGTGTAAGCAAGGGGAAAACCAGAAAAGAGAAAAAACGTGTTTACCAGTTCTCCCCTAAAGGGAGGCCCCATCATCCACATTCACAGAGACACTGAGATGAAAGCCGCTCGTGTTCTTCCTCTATGATCGTATCTGATTGTTCCTTATCTTTTTGTTTACCCCGCACCCAGATGAGGACATGCATTAAATCTCCCTTAAATCTGAGGCTCCTGGCTCATGTTTTTTCTCTTCGCCCATTTTTTTATGATTAAAAAAGACAAAGCGGTGGTACAGCTCACTGCTTCTTCAAAACCATAAAACAATCTGTGCCACAACAAAAAACCAATATAAAAGGTGTATGTGTACGCTCCAGTATACAGTTCCTCACACACCCGACCACACATCAACAGAAGCAATCGTTTAAGGTCTCTGAGGCCTCAGTAAGCTTCTGTAAATCAGCCACCATCCAACAGTGAGTTTTATTCCCCCCTCTCTTGGTGGATGTTGGGTTATGACCCTTAGGCAGGAGGTTATTTATTGCTTTTGTCCTGGCCTGTGTTGCCTTCCGGCTGCTCATCTATGGTTCTAGGCTAATAGAAAGCAGTACAGGATTGCAGCTCTCCAAGAAGCTGCAGGTGCAGCTTATTCCATCTCAGTCACGTTTCTTAATATCTCTTAATTTCTCAGTGATATCCACTACTTTTTCAGTAATGGCCGATTTGAAACAAAGCTAAAGTGGATGTGAGCTGAAAGAGCCCCTATCAAAAAAAAATGTGAATGTGGAATAGAGAGAGGAGGCTTGAACAGCTGAGAGCTACCCACAGACCATAAATATTTCCCTCAGGCTGCTGCCAGATATGATTGACAGCCTGCTGGCCTGCCTTTCTCCAGCACCATAAGAAACATCTCTTTTCTCAGAGATAGCTGCCTCCTTTGTCATAAAAATGTAAGGCCTTACATTAAGAAATAGCAAGAGGCAAAAAGAGTAAATTGTCACTGCCAGAATGGAACTTAACTTTAATAGCCTGTATGCATTTTTGATGAGTACCACCATCAACATCTTCTTAAGAAGTCAGAAAATCTGTCTGGTTGCTAAAAAGGCTGGAAAAGGACTACCCCTTCTTTTCAACACTCATCTTTCCAACCTTCACACACCGCTGTGAAACAATCTCAACGCGGCTGTCATCCTTTACAACGGACCGTCTAACCTGAGCCGGCAACTTCAACCTCAACGGCCCACCTGCCGTCTCTGCCGTGCTGACAGCAACTGACAGTTAAGAGGAACAACCCCAGACTGAGGATATATGAAGGGGTCCTTGAGTGATGACAGCATGTGTAAGATCGAGAGCTGTGATGTAATGGAGACAAGGCCGCTGACTGATAGCATGAAAGAAGCCAGAGTGTGTCTGTTCCAGTTCACAACCATCAATATTGAAGATCTATGTCTGTGGGCACTAATGGCTAATACATGAATTCTACATCAGTGCCATCTTGTTTGTGGAGGCTATATGTTTGAAAGTGTTAGTGGGAGCATTTACCAGCATCCGATGGAAAGGTCACTTAATGTCAGGAGAGCACAGTAAGAGTTTTCTGAATAAATAGGCAAGCATGCACTGCCTTAATATTACTCTTGCTGGTTTAGCTAATAATGTTTTTTTATTGCAGAATACAGGAATGATTGGAAAACTGAGGGAGACTTGAGAACAGAAATGATATAGTTACCTAAAGTTAATGAGCTTTTGAACAATTATACAGCCACTGAGACCTGTTTCCACAGCTGAACAGCAAAGTTAAAAGGGTTGAATAGACTTCAAGAATTTAAATAACACAAATAATCCTCATTTATGTATAAAGCTATGATTTGTGCTGAGTTCTGCAGTCAAATGTTATTTACGTTATTCAAAAGTGATTTTATTAAGTGCTTTGCTGAACAAGTTCATGGTTAATGCATGCAGATGCATCATTAAAAGACTAGTTCTGTCTCTTAATAAAGACCTAAGGGACATGTGTTAGCATATGCATATTGACAGAAATTATAAGGGAAGAATTCAGACGGCATGCTTGTCAGAACAGACATTTAAAGTGGACGTGCTATGGAGGAGTGAAAAAATAACTTATTTCTGTCCTTGAAATGGTTTATGAAGTCACTACCAACGCAAAAACTCAGAGAAAAAAAACACAATCCTGGAATTTTGTTTTAGGCTTCTTAGATCTGAGAAAGTGTCATTCACTAAGCCTTTCAGATTCGCTGGATAAAGTTACTTTACTTCACTTCTCTGAGTTATCCAGCCTCTTTTCTTGTCATCTCTGCCTAAACTTCAGATGTTTTTGCACTGGCTGATCCTTGGAAGTGGAAAGCTTAAAGTCTTTTGCTTTTTGGGTTGCTATTAACCTCAAAATCCTCCCATTAGTTATATAATTCACTTAAATGTGAATAGCAAATAAGTTAATAAGGCTCCCAACAGCAATTGATTTTATGTTTTACTGAAAAGGAAATCAGACTTCTAATTGACATGCTTTAAATTTTTACAAGCTACAAGAATTTCTGATTTCCAGTTTGTTATGGAGTACACCATCAGTAAATCTTCACTCACAACCCATAGTCCAGCTCCACATGAAGAAACTGTGTGGGAACAGAGCTAAAAGAGGCAGACGCTGATGAAGAAAAGAGTGGAGTCGCTCTAAATAGAGGTGTATATTAATGAAAGATATGGGAGCTTCTGTCTTGTCTGTGTAATTTTTTAGACGTTTCATTAAGACCTCAGGATATTCTGTCTGCTGATATTTATAAAAAGGGCATAATTTGTCTCAGGAAGTACTTGAAATCTTTGATAGATCTGGATTTCTGCATAAAAAATAGGAATATATTTGAGAATGAGTCAAGATTTTTAGCTGGTTTGAAATACTTTGCAAATAAGCTGTTGCAGAAGTGGCTCCTTGATATTCTTTGTTTTTGACGAGCCATTCATCCCGACTATCAACTCTTTTTAACCCTGAAAAGACCAGATTTAAATAATCAGAAGTTTATAATATTACAACAGCTTTACAAAGAGACAAAAATCTAGATTTTTATTTCAAATGGTTCCAGGGCAGCTTTCATTCTACCGTGAGTAATCCAGGAAAAGGTATTTTAGGAAAACTAAACCCACCGGAAGGGGTTTTAAACTAACCTTTTTACAATGTTGGTCCCATTCCAGCAGGACAGACTGTCACCCGATGCAAGTTCACTCACACACAGCTGATCCGCCAGGCCACCGTAGAATGTGCGGTGAAGACGCAGACTGTCCAGGAAGTCCCTGAGCAGCCACATGCAGGAACACAGATCATTAGTAGATCAATGAAGCGTATTGTGTATTAATTATGAATCTGACAAAAAAAAAGAAAAAAAAGAACAGTTCTCTCCATGTGCACACATCTTTTTCCCACTTACTTTCTCCGAATAGCAAGCGAGTCTACTGACAGTCTGATGGAAGCTTTAAGCGGGATGGATTCTCTGTTGCTGTGCTGGATGCTGACAGACTGTGCAGGCTTCCTGCTTGGTTGGCCACACAGCTTGTGAACCTAATATCCAATAAGACAGACACAAATTGAAGTCTAAACACTGAGGGAGGAACATGCATCTTAAGAACTTGCAAATCTTGTTAAACTTAACTGGCGCCTGACAAATAGTCCTTGTTTCAGAGAGCTGAGTGGCAGATGTTTATTCTAGAGTCAGCCAAGCCTATCATCTCCAATTCCTGACTGTGCTCCACATGCAGTTCATCACAGAGCAGATTCTATACTCAGCCACTAGATGGAGCTGTAGTGTCTCAATTAGCAAAACAAAGTCAGTGCCGCTCAGGAAGAAATATCCTGGGACATTCACATGAGAGAATAAAATTTCATGGTTGAACATTTATGGATGATGATGATGGATAAAGACCACCTATAAAAAAATAAATAGGTTGAGAAGTTATTGTTTGCTATGGATATGGTCTGTCTGGAGGTTTAAATACTTTGTGAACTCATTGCAGTAGCCCACATGGATGTATTTCAGGGCAAGTTAGGCCCCTCTCTGGTCTGACTCATCTTTTTTTGTGTTAAACATACACAATTTCAAGGAATTCATCATTATTTTTTACACTGCATACCTCTTTGACATGGAGCAAACAGCTGTTAAAGCAGAATACTTGAGAATAAAATCTGCAATCCTTTATCCTTTATTTTCACTATCAGATGTGCAGGTGACCTGGGTGAGCCCCAGGATAGCTGAAAATCTACCATCTGAAACAATATATAAATCTCTCCTCATGATCTAAACCTGTGCTGAGAGGCGAGGTCCATTTTTCTGAGCATGTCCGACAGCGTCGTGAAGCAGCATATGAACTCCTTGTAGCACTTGTTCCAGATCCTGTGCTCCATGCATCCTTGCCGACAGGCCCTCCAGTGAGCTAACGAACTCCCTCCAATGGGGGTCAATCTCTGCCATGCTCGCCAAACACCCCCGCATTACATTGAGGCAGTAACCCATGCAGGGCTTGGACTGGGTCAGTCCCTGCGGAGAGAATTACCGTGGGATCAGTGCTGCCAGTAAAACATTTCATTAATTCTGATCAATACAAACACTTCAGAGAAAGCATCCATACCTGGCAATGAGGACAGTAGTGCATCTTGAGCAAGGCTCGTCTGCACTCGCGGCTCAGCTGTAAGTGGTCTGTGGTATTGATGACCTCAATGCCGAGGTGCAGTGCCTGAAGTAGAAGCTTCCCAGAGACCCCAGAGCGGGCAATCTGATCACTGAGGAGGCCTGGCGCCACACCAAAAGGTCTGACGTCACGGCTTAATGACCTCACACACTCAGTATAGCTTGGCGATATGTCACCAGGACCCGGGTTTATGAGGTGATTGTAGACCAGTGGGAAGAGGGAATCAAAGAACCGCTGCACAAACTCGTCAACGCTGATTTCAGAGCCCAGTAGGAAGAGACCAATGTCGGTAAAGAGTTCCCTCACCGAGTCCGTAGCCTGAGCAGCCAGGCTCTGGAAAGACAGCTGGAGAACGGCATTCGTGTGATTCTCAGCCTGCCTCAACAGAACCTCAAAGGTCTCTGTAGGAAGAGAGAAACCAACACAGAGACAAAAATTAGAGAGCAGCCGCATGTTACAGTAATTCAAAACATCATCATCCTCAGCAGCAGGTTGCCTTTGCTGTGTGATGAGAACATGAAAATGAGGAAGGGTAAGAAAGAGAAGAGAAGAGAAGAGAAGAGAAGAGAAGAGAAGAGAAGAGAAGAGAAGAGAAGAGAAGAGAAGAGAAGAGAAGAGAAGAGAAGAGAAGAGAAGAGAAGAGAAGAGAAGAGAAGAGAAGAGAAGAGAAGAGAAGAGAAGAGACCCCAGGCTTCCCAGCAGGAGCTGCAGCTCCCTGTGTCTTTCCAGGAAGAGAGGAGACTTCATGTAGAGAAGCAATTTGTTCTCTAATCAAAAGTTTTGCTGACAAAGAAAAGTAACAAGGAAGGAGGTGAAATTAGAGTGGAGACAGCTGTGATAAAATATGATCAGAGCTACATTGTGTGCAGTGTGAATGAACCGCGTATAAAGCTGAGTAATAGCCCCGTCCAGGGGTTAAAAGATTTAAATGAGGGAGCATAAACACTAAGGGAGAAAAGTGATGACAATTAATGATGACAACTTCATAAATTGATTTTTTTTTTTAAGATATATTGTCCAACAAACTGCACACAGCACACTTTTACTCTGTTTACACTTTCTTTAAGCAAAGATTTTGATTTTACGATTACAGTGCACTATTTCAAACTTTCAAATAAAAATGTAAATACTTAATGTGTGTAAGTATCAGACATCTCATTATGTCAGATAAAATGGGCCATAAAAAAGCCCCCAAAACAAAACAAAGCATATTTGCAAAAATCTTTCAGATGGAAGAGCTTTTACACACAGAAATCACTGAAAAATCCAAAGTTTGTTCCAAAGTCAAAAGAGTTGGAAGAAGCAGGAGGCAGAAGTAGATGAAAAAAGTTTCCAAGAACATTAGCATGAAGCCACCAGGAAGCCATTATTGTCCAATGCTATATTTAATAGCATTAAATGTTCAGAGACATGACCAGGGTAAGAACAGCTCAACCACATGGGATTAAAAATCCAAAACTGAAAACTGGGTCAATAGATACAGGAAGACCATTTTCCAAGTTCACAAACAAATGAAGTGAGATGGACGTAGTAGTGCTGGATTACTAAAAAGAACCATTTCAAGTTACATTACAGCAGGGTGTGGATGATGCATACTGGTCCACTTTGCTATATTTTGTTTAGTTTCTTTGTGTACCATTATCACGTGGTACTTGAAGAAGTCTGCATCAAGCAAGAAGATCTGTTAGGAGGATAATGCTCCATCATCCTCTTCCAAAAACTTCACTGGCTAGGCACCACATATATCAAAGATAACGGAATAATGGCATTTTGGCTTCCTGATCTGACTGGAGTTTTCCCATTATGCAAGTTTTACTCTGAGGGAAGACAATACACCTCTTTGAGGAGCATTTAATGGGATACAACACCCATAGAATGATGTGTGTTCATTTTCTTCTTACCCTCATGCTGAGCAAGACTGTGGAGCACTTTTTTAATATCTAGCTGGAGATCGAGGAGGGTTTTGTTATCCGCCAACATTCATATAATGGTATTTGCCGGTGCCTGAAACAAAAAGGTCCATAGAAGTCTACAAAAACTTGGCAATATTCCTCCATATTGCTCGGCCAATGTAATCCAAGTGTCCTGAGTAGGTATAGCATCTATAATTTACTCGAAACTACATCATTTAGTATATTCTCATAGCTTAAACAGTGGAACATTGCACTTCCTATTTGCGCGTTTGTGCAAGTTCTTGACACTACGGTAGTCGCGGCAGACAAGATCGCACGTTCTTTCTTTCTTTCTTTTTTAAATCAATAGCCAACCCCTCTTGTGTTTGTCCCAGTTTGTCCACAGCTCGGTCGCCTTTAGCACAATGTAAACAGCAGATTTCCTCTTCTACAGTTGCATTATCGGCAAAGTAGGCGCTGAATGCCGTGGCTTCCATAGTGTTGTGAACCCACACGAATGTGCAAATAGGAAATAAACTGTTCGACTATTTAGGATATAAAAATATTCTAAATTATGTCGTTTTGAGTAAATTATGGACGCTACCCACTCAGGACACTTGAATTACATTGGACAAGCAGTATGGAGGAATATTGTCAAGTTGTTGTGGACTTCTATGGACCTTTTAGTTTCAGGCACCAGTGAACTCCATATTTGAAAGTCGGCGGATAACGAAACCCTCCCGGATCTCCGACTGCATTTGAGATATTAAAAAAGTGCTCCACAGTCTTGCTCAGCATGAGGGTGAGTAGAAAATTAAGGCACATCATTCTGTGGGTGTACTATCCCTTTAAGAAGCTGTGGTTCCTTGAAGAGGACACCCTTCACAGACAGCTACTGAAAGGTGCTGGAAAGAATAAAATATATTGGTCAATACATATTTTTGGAGGGCCAAACAGCATTTGAATGGATTATTTACATTAGGGATGCCTGAAAGATTCAAAATTCCAATTTTTGAATGATCCTGAACATCACACAAAACATTTTAGGGGAATGAGCATGATAGAGAAAACAAGATCAGCTAGGTCTACTTATTTTCTCAGACATGAAGGAATTATCTTAGCACAATGGAAATGTTACACTTGCGCAACAAGCTTGTCTTTATCCCTTTGTCTCTCTCTCTCTTTTTTTAGTGTTTGTCTCAGCTAATACCTGAGCCATGGCCATTCTCACATCATGTGCTTATCATGAGTTGTGAGGAAATAGTCAGGGTGAACGCTTGGAGCTGCCCAGGGGGTTGAGAGTCTGAGAGGGGGCAGCCAATGTGATGAGGGCTTAGACAGTCCAATGCTGTATAATATGCACCCATGTGGAAAGATTGACCGGTAACTCCCTGTTGAGGGCGACTGTGAGGGGGAACACAGAGGGGTCTGGCATGCCTGCAGGCACAATGTCTCAAGTGGGAGCATTGAACCCTAAGGTGCCAGGAACTGAATCTTATCTCAAGTCCTCTGTGATCTTGCGTGGATGTGTTATGTCTAACAAGATCTGAGACTAAAAGAAGTGTGTATATGTGCAAATGAAGAAAAGAAAGCTGCACCTCCTACACAACAACAGAGAGCAGAGCGAAAAACCAGAGAGGGAATGCATAAAGAGCTGCACAGACAAGAGGAGCAGCTGTGAAAATGTGTGTGTGTGTGTGTCTGTGTGGATAAAAAAAGAAGACAACCATGCAGTTAAGCAGAGAATCAGGGGGAAGCATGCTCTCATGGAGTACAGTTTAAGATCATTATTATGTCCCTCAGGGATATGTGCCTGAGCAGACAGCAATATGAAGGGTCCCACAGGGATTACAGCACATGTTCCGGGTGGGATACTGCAACAGATTATCAAATCCCACCTATCAAATCTCAACAAATGTCTGTGCAGTAAACAAATAATTTATCGTTTTCCTATTAAGCCTTCAAAAACATTGATTTTGGCATCAAGCCACTAAGCAAATATGCCTTCATAAATGGATGTACAGTATATCAAGATTTTTTAAGCTGCAAATTATTAGGGAAAAACAGTAAAAAGGGAACAAAAACAGCAAACACATAAATAATGAGACATTAAAGTGGCTTGAAATGTGAAATGAGAGTCCCCACACAAAAATCTGCTTATTTCCCAAACTGTATTAATGATGTTATCTTTTAACAAAGAACAGCAAAGAAGCAGCTCTCACTTGAAGGCCTTGACCAGCAGCAAGCCTTCTGGGTAAGCCTGAGGACAGAAACACCACAAAGAGAGGTGGAAAAAATGGACTATGTAGCAGGTTTTTAATGGGAATTAAAAGAGTGGATATCTTTATATGCAAGTTTATATCTTACACCTCAAAGACTAATCTAATTAATGAGTTTCTGTGTACAGTGACCTAAAAGATGCCTGTCTTAGTTCTTACATTTAAGGTATTTTAAAAAGGATCTGGACATGTTTCTGTCTGTTAAAAGCAGAGCTAAAGTGGATGCACCAATGTTCCTGTTTAGCTTTTGTGTAGTTTCAGTGTCAATGACCTGGCAGATAAGAGGAGAGTGAGCATGTCTACTATTCTGATGGGAGAAGGAGGCTGAGCCAGCATGATCAAAAACACTCTGAGTAGTTTGTTACACTTTAGAGAACAAGCAGTTCACCTCTGTTCAAACGGCCAAAGACCTCACTGTTAAACCGCTTTGCAGATTCATTATTTCATTTGGGATGCAGTACTGCAAGGTCAAAACTTTTTATTGTCATCATGTTAATCTTTCACTGCAGACAAGATCTAGTCACTTTACTGTAAGTGTCAATTATTTTGTGCACACAATGATGTTTAAATAGCATAAGCATGATATTACATAGCATAAGATGAAAGTTCAAATACACCAATGCAAAGGGAATTACCTGGAAACCCACAACATGGACATAACACCAGTTCTTCACTGTCTTTTGGTATAAACATAGTTTCACCAAAATTTGGCTGAACATTACATAAAAAACTAAAAGTACCTACAATAAAAGAAAAACTGAAAGGAACCACCAAGGCAACAACAAAAGAGGGTAGTTGCACAATTTTGTTGTAGAAAAAAAACAAATGAAGTCATAAAATAGCTTAAAGAAAAAAAGGAGGAAATAAGTAAACAGGGGAGTATTTTTCTTGTTTTCAGACATTTCACCATATTTTATCAGAATCTTATTTAAAACTATCTGGTTTGATTGGAGAACCATTCTGATCAGAGTTAAAGAAATGAAGGAAAACAAATAGCCTCCATGATCCTGCACCATAAGTCATTAAAGTATGTAAACCATCACATCTACTCAAATGCTACATTTTAATATATGAACAATTCACGTTTGAAAGTTCAAGTGTTGTATCGCTAGCTCTCATCCACACATATTGGCTATTTACCAGTCATGAAGCCAATTTGAGTCAATTTCAGCATAGCTGGGCTCTTCTCCATGTCTAAAAGGCTTCTAAATTTGATCCCATTTTCTACATTCTCTTATAATCGCGGTACTCCTCATTTTCTCTAATGTAGGATGATCTAGTTAACTGTGACAGGGGTAGTTAACCGAGTGAATACTTACACTTGAGATCAGAGTATCTGGCAGTTGGCTTTAAAGCTCTCTCTCCATGTGTCTGAGTGACTTATATTTTGACACGAAGCAAAAGAATAAGAAATAAGAAATAAGATATTTACTTTTCATCATCATGAAATACATACACTAAAGCAGCACAGTTTCTCTTCACAGTGTTTGTTTTATAACCGCTGTGAGTTGTTTTTACCACAAGAGGGCGACATTTTTTGTTTTTTCACAAGTGTAAACAGATTGGAACCAAAAACAAGTGATTGTAAAAATCTGAGGCTGAGTTAAAGATTTGCACAGAAGTCTGCAAACTGGCTTCACCAAAGAGTCTCATCTTATTCTTTTCTTTTTAGATGCACCTGATTAGCTGGAGAGGCAACCTTCAAATCCTTGAATATGACCCCGACTTCAGTTCAAGGAAATATGATATTCAAATGTCAAAAGCAAGGGGCATTATAGCCCAGAACCACCTTTCTGTGCTGACTGTGGCACTGTGAATGATTTATCCTGTGACTTTTTCTGCATTTCAAATCACACTGGTTGTGCTGTATCTGCAAAACCCAAAAGTACAGCTACAAAAGGCTTAACAGGCATTCATGCTGGCAATGCGGGTGTATATTTTTGTATTCATAGACATGTCACTGAAGAAAAGAATCAGTCAGCAAGACGAGAAATAAGACAAGCCTTTGTAGTTTAAGACACTTCAAAAACAGACAAAAGACCTAAAGCTTCTGCTCTCTCACACTCACTCAGAATAAGCAGAGGCATGGATGACATGGTAAATGCACTTCACTGAGATGCATCCCTAAAAGTGAACTAAAATGCGTGAAAGGAACACATCGACGTGTGTTACTTTGTTTGAAGCTCGCCGTGCTTTCAGGTTTCAAGCTCCCAAATGCCACCAGCTGACCTCTGCCGAGCTGCTGAGCAACGCAAAGATGGCTTTTATTAATGTGATTCATCCTCTGTGAATGGCTGTGACCACAACAGAGGAGCCCGGTGACATCTGATAGGCTGCAGAAAAGGCCATTCTCTGTCTAGAGAGGATGAGTCAGTGGCGCTCTGGGTTCAGTTCATCCGAAAGCAAAAAACACAATGAAAGTCAATGACTTCCAGGGTGGCGCAGTCACTTCTGTAAACTGAAAACTGTGCATTCTTTGTGGTGTGTTAATGCACCCGCACTTTTTTTTGTTCCAGGATGATGTCTGATGACAAAGTTTTAGCAGAAATTTTTGTGGTGGCTAAAGATAGAAGAAGTCATTCTCTGACCAACTGAACTGTCTTTTTGGTTAGATTCAGGAAATGCCTTATAAATTTTTAACAAAACTTTCCTCCAACTAAGATTAACAGAGGTGATATTTGAGAAAAGGTGCAAATCACATGATGATAGAAAAAAAATTATAACAAAGAACAGCTTTAGTTAAACTAATTCATCTACCTATAGATGAATTAGTACACTGACCAGCGGACCTGTCCAGGGTGTACCCTGGTTCTCGCCTGATAATAGCTGGGATAGGCTCCAGTGACCCCCGCGACCCTGAACTGGATAAGCGGTACAGAAAATGACTGACTGACTGACTGACACTGACCAGCCACTACATTAAAATTAATTATCTTGTCAAATTGGAATAAATTAGTGGCTGAGATACATTAGACCAAGCGAACAGTCAAGACACAAAGAAGCAGTGAACTATATAAGTATAAGGATCTACAGTTGTGTAAAAAAAAGTGTTTACCCCCCCCTCCTGATTTCTTATTTTTTTGCATGTTTGACACACTTAAATGTTTCAGATCGTAAAACAAATTTAAATATTAGACAAAGATAACACAAGTAAACACAAAATGCTGTTTTTAAATTAAGATTTTTATTAGTAAGGGGGGAAATCCAAACCTACATGGCCCTGTGTGAAAAAGTGACTGCCCCCTAAACCTAATAACTGGTTGGGCCACCCTTCAGCCTGGCATACACTGTGTGATTTTTGGCCGTTTTTGAGCCGATTTTCCAGTCGTGCTACAATTTTGGCGATAGGGCCGACTCCTGGCCAAATCGTGTGTCGTGTGTCGTGCAGTATACTGGGGGGTTACGAGAGGTGATTGGCACCTCACGACAAGCTCCCGATCAGAAATCGTGAGTCGCAAGAAAATCAAACCTGTTTGATATTTTGCTCGTGGCTCGTGAGTGAATAGCATGTTGAAGCGGTGCCACGTCCATGAGAACTCTTTCCTCAGAGATGTTGACATTTCACATGATCGAAACAAAAACTGAAGTAAACCAGAGGCAGCATGGCGACTCGCTGGTAGAAACGGGGCTTATATCTACGAGCTGTGGGTCCATATGCATGGTAACTGCCATATTTGTGCCATCATTTTTACAATGGTGGGTCTGCCTCTGAATGGACAAAGTACTCAGTGTTTTAACTGAGAACCCCTCTGAGCTTTAAAACTACACCACCAGTGCTGTTTAATAGGTGACAGAGCAACATTTGGTATTTAAAAAAAGGCAGTCAGTGTCCACTACACATATACACAATTTTGAAGTATTTACCTGTAGAGCAGTCATTGCTGCATCTGGGGCCACTGGATCCATTCACAGATGAAAACATGGTTATGTCTGAGAGAATTTTGACTACAGGCAGCCAAAGTCTATTCACAAATTAGCATTTGAAGTCAATATGCCCATCATACTGTACATACTGTACCTTTAATGCTGATTGTGACAGGACAGTATATGAACACAGAGCATCACCACTTCCTGGATTTTTGGTTGCATACCCACAGACCAATCAGACCAGTCAAAATAACCTTTAAAACCACAAAACCTCCGTGGAACAGACATGCCTGAACTGCTCCACAATAGAAAGGAAAAAAAAATGTTTACATCATGTGCGTGGATGGGTGCACGGGTATGATGGTTATCTGGAAACAAGCTGGCAGCAGCGTGCAACATACAAAGAAGGCAAGCCAACTGATGCGGAGTGATGATTTGGGCCATGTTCTGCTGAAAAAAACTAGTGTTCTTGGGTGTGTCTGACCATTCATGTGAATGGTCAGACACACCCATGTCTCTGGACATTGTTAGACCAGAATCACCACTTTATGACAACGGCAGTCTCTGAATGTTGTGGCATCTTTCACCACTCATACTGTAAAAATGTAGTTTTGCAGAACAAGAAAGATTCTAGGTGTTGATTTAGGCAGGAGATTAGCCAGATTTCAATCAGACTAAGTATGTGCAGGCTGTAAAAGAAAGCCCAAATCTCAGAGCTTAAAGGACTTAAAGAATCAGCTGCTAAAGTCGCAGTTCCTGATACAACAGGACACTAACAGTTCTTCAGATGTCCAGGCCTCTGCTGGTCAGAGTGGTTCTAGAGACACAAGGAGGGGTCTGTATCACCAAATTGTTGCATAAACAGAACTGTGTGCTTTTTACGAGTTTATCTGACCTGCTGTACACTGAGTATAAGACTTAAAGTTAAAGGTTGAATATGGAACATTTTTATTAAAAGCTATATTTTTTCAAAAATAATACCTCCACAGGTCGTTTGGGGGTGTACAGAATGAAAGTACAACATTTCCCAGAAAAATTATATTTAGCCTAAAAATAATTATAAAATAATTTTTTACGGGTTCGATAATGGCATTTTATTTACGTCTATAAGCCAATACACGCCGCCATTGCAGGTTGCCAAATACGATCTATGTGTGGACACAATATTTCGGTCATAGTCGGGCTTGTACAGGGGAAAACCGTAGAGACGACCAGTGAAGCAGCTGCTTCAGAGCCCTGGAGATATTGTTATCTGTTTCTGAGGAGGAGTGACCTGAGAAGAGCAAAACCTGGAGTAAATTTAGGTGAAGACTTCACTAAATGGACCCACATAAACGTTTTCCACGGAGTAAAACACTGAAATGGCGACTTTCCTGCTGGATCGGCAAGCTAGCTTGTTTGCTAACATGGCTAACGTTAGCTGTCAGTTATAAACTCCTCTGTGTTACTTGTTGGACATGCTGCAGGCTGTTGGTCACTTGCGTATTGGCAGTGAGCCTGGCATCCCAGCGGCTGGAGTTGTTTTTCTGCCGTCGCAACTACAACCTAGACACACGTGATGTCGCTGTTCTGTCCGTATTCCATATTCAACCTTTACAGCTATAAATCATTGATCAAAAGTTGGTATCAAATGAATGAATGTTCTATGGACTAAATTAGAAATGATCAACCAATTAAGAAAGTGTTGCCACATGTTCTTCATTCTAGGTATTTAGTGTGAGGAAGTATTAATGCCTTCCTGGGTTTTGACTTTTTGTGACAGATGGCTTATGTAAATACCTAGTTGCTTTATTTCTGTTTTAATGATAAATGATTCACCTACAAAATGTTTTCTTTTTTTCCTAAGAGTTCTGTTCATTGTCCAGAGGAGGTGTGAGTGAGTGTGTTCTCACTGCTGATTGAATAATTGAATGGATCTGATTGAAGGTACCTGTAGAAAGGTGAATCTAGAGGATTGTAATAGCTTGCCTTACAATTATGTTTGAATTGTTAATTTTTCTTTAGTTGTGTAAGTGACTAGGACATGTTTTAACATAATGTTCTGTTGATCCTTTGTTAATTAAGTTATTTATTTTTTCTTTCAGAAGGTGTCTTTTAGGCCTGATTGGTCTGAGGGGGGGGGCTCTAGGTGTATATAAAGGAGGTGCTGCCCAGTAGTCTGGTTCTATCACATTTGTCTTGGCTGGTCTGCACAAGGGTTTTTTGAAAAGTTTGGTGTGCTGAATAAATGTAAAGCATAATTTCTCCTACCCCGAGCCTGCCACTGGACTTATTTTCTCACCACTGACATGCTGTCTTGCCACACTTAGTTTCTTTTAAAGACATTTTATTTAGCCTAAATAAATATTTTTTTTCTTTTATATGACTTATCATTCTTCAAACTGTGTGCAAACTTGCTTTCGATGTAACTTCTGCTGCATGAGTTCCCCTCCTCTCGGGCCGTGGACTGAAGGCTGGTTTGTTCTCAATGAGTTACGCTTTAATAAAGGAAGAAAATGTGCGGGGGGGACTTTTAAGCTTTTGGATATATAACTGCCTGTAATCCCTGCAAAACGCAGAGTTACAATTTCACTACTTTAAGCACCTATTTGGCAAAATGTACTTGAGGCAGGACTGCCAGCGTTTTGATAAGTTTTAAATTTTACTCTTCTGGCACGGTCATGACACATTTTCACACAAGCATGCCAGTTTGGGGTGACTGGGAGGGAGCTACATCATAACACAGTTCAACACAGAGCTTTACAGGTTTTAGCTGAGAAAGCGTCACATTTGCGCTGTGGAGGACAAGGCAGACGGCTCGGAAAGCAAACAAACACAGAAAAACAAGTAAAACAAAAAGTTAGATAAGGCAAATCAGTCAGATCGCATCAAGAAACATACAAACACAGGCATTTGTTGGAAGACTGCCCTGACTGTGCACGAGACGGGGGTGAAGCATGAAGTGTTACTTGGTGTACGTGTGTGAGCTCAGTGTACCTGCCTGTTCTGATTTACAAACAAACCACAGAGGTAAAACTGGGCCTTCGCGTCACTTGTGTTTTTATGTGTTGGGACGTGCAAAAGCATGCATCAGGAGGGGGAGAAAGAGGGAGAGAAGTCCAATAGGTTATCTTAAATCAAAATGCTTGCCTGTATAAATGTATATATTTTGGAGGGAGATCTTCCACCTTTACATATTAGCAAAAGCTGCCCTGCAAACACCAACAGACTGACCAATCTAACCAGCAGATGGAATAAAAGAGAAAAAAATGCCTTCGGATGTTTCCTTTTTCTTTCTGTCTTTGGTATAAATAAAGGAGGCATTGTTTAATACTGAACAGTTGCCTGCTTAGAGGTGTTACAGAAGTTTGCTCTGGCAGGGAAGGGAAGGAAAGGAGTCAGACTCAGCTTACCATCAACCCTTATCTCCCTGTACTTCCTCCTCTGCATCAATAAACATGCTTCTCTCCTCATACATTAGCATTTAACAAACACAAATTCAGCCAAAGAAAACTCATCCCTCATTTCGTAACCTGACAACGCCCACCTGAGCTCCAACAACAGTGATTTCCCTCTATGTCTCTGAGTCTCATTCCTCCCCATCTCTCTCTCTCTGCTCTCTCCTTCTCCACTCTCTCTTTCCTCCAGAAGGCTTAAAAGTCAATATTTGAGGATCTGTTGCAGCTTTTGAACACTTCAAAGAGCACGGAGCTCCGCTGTGAACATAGCCTTTAATATGCCGTTCAGGAAAAGACGCAGAGAGGGTCAATAAAATGGGGCACAAGTGCTTCTTGTAGGGAAGTGTGTGTCCGTCTGTGTATGTGCGCTTTTACAACTCATGCTGAGGCCATGAATCTGTTTACACAGTCACATTGTGGGGACCTGTCTGCAGTTAAGTTACATGTCTTAAGAAAATGAATGTAAGACACTGTAAAGTGATGGAAACATGACTGTGTGGCTCTATGTGTGTGTTTGGTGTGTGGAGGTCAAATATCCCGTCATACATGCCCAACATGTAGAAACACACATCAGGTTTAACACATGTTGACTTGTAGAGATGTTTTTTCACTGTGCACACAGATCCAGTCAAAAAACCCAGGGAGGCAAGCAGCCGCAGTTAAAAAGCTAGTGAAAATAATTATATCATATGAAAGCTTTTATTAGCTTTCAAAGGTGGCTCTGTGTGAGGCTGCAGAGGGTTTCCTGTGGCTGGCCTCAGGGAGCTGTTAGATGCCAGGGAAAGCGCCAACAGGGCTGTCATAAGCCTGAAAAGAGGACCTGCTGCACACAGCATGCCAGTGATTACTCTATTGAACTGGATAATTACATTAAATGTATAAAGAGACAATATGGAACAGGGGGTTCAAAGGTTTGAGAAGCTGTGTAATTTCACCCCCACTGACTGGACTACAGAGAGAAGTCACGTCACTGATAACTTTCACTGCAGACAAGCAAGAAAATAGCTGGAACAACCCCATTTTCTGCAATTAACTGGTAATAAAATGTGATGTCATCTTCAGCTAACATAATGTTAAAACTCTGTCACATAAAAAAAAATTGAAGTATTTTGTGTATTTAACTGTGCACAGTTGTTAACACCTTCACATATGGGGAAAACATGCTCAAAATGTCAATTCAAGGCATTTCCAAATTCAGGTCAGAGCTGCTCTAAAACCATATAGGGTAAAGATTTCATTTTGGTTTCCTTTGAAAGATAACATTTTCAATTTCCCCGCCAGGATCCAGCCAGGATCACTCTCAATGTACATGTAACAGGGACTGGGTTGCAGATGTTTGTTCACACTGAAAATATGTAATTCTAGTAATTCTAGTAGGTGTGGCACAGTTAGAAAATGCAATCACTTTACAGCTTGATGTCTTACCCAGTTCTATGTCAGATCTGATGAGAATAGCACAAAAGCTGTACATCTTCAACAGATTTTCCCCAAAAAACAGAAAATATCAAGGTGCTTATCAAGATTTTGGAAAAAGACACACAACAAGCTCATGCAAGCTGTCAATCATAACCCAACACGTCTGGTTTAATTCTTTTATTACCATGTCAAAGACGTTTACAAGCAAACTAGAACCAAATCACAGCTGCTGGCGAATGATGCTACAGCAATCTGTGGCAATATTCCCAAAAACATATTTTTTGGAGGGGTGAGGGCTAAAATTTTTACTGAACTGGATTGACATGACTGCTGTAAATGAATAGGCTGTTTTTATTTGGGAAAATCACCAAGAGGCATTTAGGCTGTGCTGCCTTCAGCGTGTGATGTTTGTCTTGATTGTTCCTTGCATTTATTGTAAATGCTGTGGACTCAGTATTTCAACACACTTTGCATGAAATGAATCCCTAAAATTTCAGCTTTCTAAAATGTGCTTCTTATTATACTGGAGCAAACAAAACACTTATGAAGCAAAGTTGTGCAGAAAACAGCTGATCGTCTTTGAAGGGGTTTAACCATTCACAGCACAGCTGGTTAAAGTGAAATCTTCCATTAAATAACAAGCCAGCACTGAGAGCAAAAACTTTAACCAGGGCAGTGTCAGACCCGATCAGGATTCAGATGGAGCTTTGGTTTCTCACACAGAGCTGCTTTGGTGTGAGCTGCTCTCCTGAGATCATTCCAGATCATCTCTTCTGGGATGTTTTTCAGGGCTGTAAATGGACCGCGACAAAAATGTTTTATCTTTGAAGTCATTCTGTAGCGGAGTTACTTTGAAGTTTAGAGTCATTGTGCCACCGAATCATCCACCTTTTCCTGGGTTTCGAAGAGGACCCACCCGGACATTATCTTGCAAGATGGCTTGATAAACTTGGAAACTGATGTTTCTGTCAATTAAGGCAAACTGTGTAGACCATGTCTGATGAATTATTAGCAAAATGGTCACAAATAATCTCCTGTTGCATTGTCACAAACGGCCCACCTTGCAATCATGACTGAAAACTCATTAGACCTGATTTTCCTGACATTTTTGTTTATGTTTATGAGCTTTGCTATACACTGTTGTAAATTAATGTGGAAAAAATATATATAATTTAGAGACAAATATGAGGTTTTGTTTTGTTTTGTTTTTTTGCTTTGTTCTTTTAGTACTGGAGCAAAGAAATAGCCCCTTGGGAGTAATCATCACAAAAATATATTCACATGTTTGCATCAGTCTTATCAGCTGAACAGGCCATCAGACACCGACTCCCAGCAGTAAAACAACGTTCATTTGTCACTCATGCCAGTGTACTAATGATAAGCATAGCAATTATCCCATTATATCTCCCATATAGCAGAAAAGGACAGGATGAGAGGGAGCGAGTGGAAGCAGACAGTAGGCTTGGTGTGTTGCTGTGTTTAGGATTTCATCGCCCAGACGACTACAGCCTAATCCCTGGAGACTCCTTCCTTACTTAGAAAATACTTCCTTCCAGCTGACTGACAGAAGTGATTTGTCTTTTCCAAGCAACAACAGTGAAACAGAAAGGCACAATGCAAAGAAGCCAATCCTAGAGAGATGCAGCTAAAAGAAAAAGGAAAAAAAAAATCCAAAACCATGAGCTTTAATTTAAACTGCAGTGTCTTTGTGCTGGCATCTCAGTTACACGTACTATTATTTTAAGTAAAGTACTAATTCATGTCAGGTTCAGCCTTAAAGTGGATATCCAAGTTATTGAAAGATTCCTGGTTTAACTTGAGGGCTGCTTCCAGAAAAAGAGCCCAAGCACTTCACTTCACATACCACCAAATTAAAGCAACATAGTCTGGGTGGAAAGTTTTGAGTGTCAGCTCAGCCTTTGCTATACAGTGCCAACATCACTTTTTCAGCTGTAGAGTCAGCTCTCTTACATAAACACTCAACTGAAATATCACCCTGCTGGTCTTCACACTGTTCAACACCATGTAAATCTATAAAATAAAATAAAAAAATGGTGTAAATCTGTCACAAAGACTTCCTGTTGAGCAGAGCGCCAAACCGTCTAATCTTGAAAATGGCCTTAAGACCACAGCCAGCAGCCATAAATCTCCATTTCAAACAGGCACACAGGAGACAATGTAAAGTGCTGACAAGTGTGTGTATTTTTAGGGTTCATCTCTATGCAGCGAGTGGCTGCTGCATTGTGTGATGAAAACACGGGTGTGTTTAAATGGACACAGACAAAAAATGTGAGATGGAGACAGTCAGCGCGTGTCATGCTGGCAAGTGTGTGTTACCGCTGATGTCCACTTACACGACATATTAATAGTCCAGGATTAAAGAAAGTGTGTCGCATGAAATGGATACCCTGAGCAGGTGTATACTGAACACACACAGACAGTGAAAGAGAGCCAGCAATAAGTTTCAAACAGTGTAACAGAAGTCAAGGATTTCAGCTGGAATGTCTGAGGAGGATGCAGATTTTAAAGTTATTTGTGGAAGAAGACAATGTCAGACAGCAGTTACTGTTCATGCTTTTGGTTTCTGTGGTTCACATGTCTAAAACTAAACCAAGAATACGAGGCAGAAGAAGCAAGAGGTTGAGCAGTGAACTCATGCACAAAGAAAAAATGTTAAAGAAGCTATATCATGAAAAATAAACTTTAAAGAGCTTTTAAACATGCTGCTATAATGTGAGTTCCTCATCAAAAACATCCTGAAAGTGCTATTTTCTGTCATTCAAGCAAGTCTAAGTATTCCTTTTGAATAAATCTCTTAAAGCTGTAGCCCTTCCCAACCCTGTAAAACGCCTGGCCAAGATTTTCGACCTCCTGTGACGTCACCTAAGAGGTGATCTACCTCCTCCAAGAATCACTAACCTGCCCACTCTCTCTGAGGAGGAAGCGAACAGCCTGCCGCAAGTCATGAGAAGAAGACTTTTCTGAGACAGGCAGCTATCAGCAAACATAGAGGAAAAGTCTTTTTTTTTTTTCCATTTTTTAGGTCTATGCTAAGATGGAAAAATGTGTTTCGTTGCAATCGGAGTTGGTCATTCTGAACGATGGATCTACTTTTCAGAAGTGATTAGTTTTTGTCTTTGGGAGCACACAAAAAACCCTCAAGTACTTTGTGTGAGAACACCACTTATGAAGCCTTATGAACCTCTGGCACCAAAGTGGCTTTTCTTGGAAATCCTGACGCAATTACCACGTTAAAAATGCCTCATGGACAAGGCAATACCATAAGTGGTACCATGCCGGTAGCTCAATGCTAACTGTAATGGCTTGTTAACCAACTGTAAGGTTGTATTACTTACTACTCAGGGGTGTCTGTGTTACAGCATGTACTTCTAATTCTGTATCAGAGTCTGGGTCGAGCACATATAGCTCCATAACAGGGTGGTCCACTCCAATTATCGATGCCCAATCATCCATTGCACAACAGTGTATCTATGGTGACATGTGAGACCAAATTGCAATGCTGGTTCTGAGGCAATATCATGAAATGGGCCAACCCACACATTGAGGGGTTTGGTGGTTCAGTGTAGTCAGGTATTTTACTTCTGTGTTGGGAATTAGGCGCATAAAAAAACTAATAGTTAACACCAAATTAGTTGGTGAGGAGAACATATTTAGTATGTCTATGCCTGTGGTTGACTTTTGGAATGTTTGAAGGGCGTGGTATAGCTCCTTTAATTATACCATCTTTCAATTTTAATGTTTCACATCACTTATCAAGGCAAAATTTTTAAAAATCAACAAGGTGATCAAATTGGCTAAACGCAATCTTAGTTAAATACTACCCATGGCATATATATGGTTGTTTATTTTACAATATGAGCCTTAATATGTGTGTAAGACAAATTTGCAGCTTTTATAGAAACTAAGAGGTTAAGAAGCAGGCAGGTGCTGGAAAGCAATTGCATCTGGTTGATTGATCATGCACGAGTGTGAGCATCTCTATAAAAGTTAATATCCTGGTCTGAAGTATTCAGGCGTGTGCTAACAAAATGTTAAAGACAAGCAATTGTTGCTGTCCATCTCTGGTAAGGGTTACAAGGTCATTTCCAAACAATTCAGAGTCCATCACGCTACAGTGAGAAAAACTGTTGAGTAGGGGAAAACTTGCAGAAACATTCAAAATTTTCCCAGGAGTAGACATTCCGGCAGGATCAGCCGAAGGTCAGACCACAAAATGCTTGGAAAATCCAAAAAGAAAAAATAAATAAAGCAAGAGCTACATCTCAGATTCTGCAGGTATCAGTTAGCACGTATTTAATTCAAAATACAACTGGAAAAATACTGAATAAGTATACCTTATTTGAAAGCATTGCCAGGAAAAATAATCTCCTTTCAATCAAGAACACAGAAGCTTAAATTAGCTAAGTTGCATATGAACAAACCACAACACTTTCTGGAATGATGTCCTTTGGACAGATGAGATGAAAGTGAGGATGTCTGACCATAATTCACAGCTTCACTCACTCCTCCTGTCGTCTGCCTGTCTGCACAATAACTTTGTGTTTTTACATCCTATCACTCATTCTCAGCAGTGCCTGAGGGTGGGACAATGACAGAGATGGAAAAGGGGACGAGTTTCATTGTGAGGCAGCTGCATGACAATTAGAGAAACACATTTCTAAGTGATTTTATCAGGAATGAAAAAGAAATCTTGATCATCCAAAAACATATCAAATAAGCGCCCTATAATGACTTATAATAAGTCCAGACATCCATTTGTCCATTTCTAGAGGAAAAGGACCATAGAGTTTATAATCTAGCAAAACAATTTTTTAACACAAGCTCATGTTCACATGGTGCACATCAAAGTAAATATTTCAATTACTGTATTTTTAATTGACAGTACCAAGTACTACTCGTCACATGTATGGTTATAAGGCAGGGGTGCCCAAGTCCGGTCCTATCCTGCCATTTTTAGAACATACCCTCCCCCATACACCTGAATCAAATGGCTAATTCCCTCATGTTCGTGCCATTCAGCTCTGCAGAGGCTGGTAACGAGGCATTCATTTGATTCAGGTGTGTTGGAGAAGGGATGAAACCAAAATGTGCAGGATATAGTAGCCCTGGAGGACTGGACTTGGGCACCCCTGCTATAAGCTAACCAGCAACAGGCTCAAAGACTGAAAAGAAAAAAGAAAAGAAAAGAAAAGAAAAGAAAAGAAAAGAAAAGAAAAGAAAAGAAAAGAAAAGAAAAGAAAAGAAAAGAGAGAACAATTTTCAAAAAAGGTTACATTTCATGCCTTTTTTTTTTTACATTGAACAAGTAGCTAAGACTCCAGGAAGTTCCTACTTCCAGACCACAAAGTCCATCCCATAATGTTGCTTTGAGTGGATTAACCAAACAAGAAGACTTGTTAGCAATTATTTTCTGGTTGGCAGATTTAGTTATCCTCAGAGACAGTCTGGCCATTTTACAGTTTCCAGGTCTTTAGGTTCTGCTACATGTCACTCCATATTTAACTGTCAGATATAAGATTGGTTTCATCTTCTCATTCTCATTCCAGTCTTAAGCCTTTTTCATCATCAAGCTCTGTCAGAAAGCACACAAGTGCATTCCCTTAAGTGTCCAACACTTTTTGTAGGTGGAGAGTAGTAAGAGGATTAGAGAAGTGCCATGCTAACTAGCATGTCTGACACAGGAGCTGCAATAGATGACAGAGGGAAAAACAGCCACAGCTAGTCTGCCATTGTGTCTTTGCAGTGGCCCAACGCCTTAACTGTTGAAGGGTATTGACTCTGAATAATCCTGCCTCCCTCTAAATCCTCATCTTCTGACTTCAAACACTGTGCAAAGACTTTCAATAGAATCTGGCATCCTCCCAACTTTCTCTTCTTCAGTTGGTCATTCTTCTTCTTCTTTGCATTCTTTTTCACTCTCTGTCCTCCCCTGGATCAACTGTCCAACCCTGAATCACAAAGCCAAGCTCAAATTCTGTGGGAATCGAGAAGAGAGGCCCCTGCAATGGCTAACATCACACACACACACACACACACACACACACTCACTAAAGCTTCTCTGGTAAGACTGACAACAAAGAAGAAATGGTTGTAGACCTGGCGGATAAAGAGTTTGCTAAATGAAAGGTCCAACACAAAAGAATAGGTCAAAATAGATTTGAAGGACAGTTGTGAGAGTTTGCTTAAAAAAAAAAAAAAAAAAAAATCTTAAAAAAGAACAAAAATAGGTCTGTCTGGCTACTACTCCTGCAAGTATTCATCAGGTATCCATGTGGCAAGGTAAGTCGTAACTGGACGTAGGTAGGTAGGTAGGTGGGTACAGACAGACAGACATACAGACGGACGGATTTATTCATAGCTTTTTAATTATCAACAAAAAGGAGTACAAAAAAGAGTGCTTGTGTACAAAGTACAACTAAGGCTATCAGTAAGCCATAAACCCAAAGTAATGAACACAGAAATTTTGATCTGGACACGAAAAGCTAAAGGATAATGTGATGTTTTCCTTTCATCTTGAGAGAGGAAGGAATCTTGTGCACCTTGTTTCACAACAACTCATGATAAGCATCCCTCTGTCTGCAGAGACGCTTCACTCACCACCACAAATGTAAACCTTGTGGTGGAACTAAAAGAAAAAGCCAGGACATAAAGAGTCACATACCATCTAAGAATCAGAGGCATCATGTGCACAAATATGGCAGATACTGAGTTATTTCATAATATGAGTTACAGCTCTAAGTCAGGTCATCAGGAGTCATTCCAGGCTTGTATGCATGCAGAACTTTTCAGGGCAAGTCATAGTTATTGTTCCACCACTTACCACCAGACAGAAATATCTCAACAAAAAGCCAACGGACAGAGAAACTTTGCCAGCCCTGCAAATGTGTCACTAGAGCATGGCAAAAAATATATTAAAAAAATAAATAAAAAAGACCCTTGTATCAGGCACTGTTGTGGTATTTAGTTGCACTACATCACTGTGCAGACCAGAAATGTAAAGCTGATGTCTTTATCCTCTTTATAGCAGCATGAAGCATTCTTTATAACACATTCCTAGACAAAGGATCCTAAAATGCAGTCCTATGAAAAGCTGTATATTTTCCCTGAGTGAGGCAAGCAGCCAATTTGTGACCAACATAGAAATTTTACTGGAAGCAAATACTGTGTTGAAGTCAGCGATCCACAGTTGCTCAGGGCTGGTCGCAGCACATTCTCTGTCTTTGGTTAGAAATGACTGTTTAGAACCTGGAATTGTTGGAGAAATGTGGATTACAAAGCTGTAGTTAGTTAAGCCCAACAGCTGCTTTGAAACTGCTTTTAGAGCACTTCTTTGCACAATATGCCTAGAGAGCACCCTGACAGTCACATAAGAATATTAAAGATTAAAATGCAGAGGGAAAGTACTGTCTGAATAGGGATGTTTGATATTGACTTTTTTACCATATCCGCCATACCGAAATTATCCAACTCTAAATTTCCAATATCACCCAATACAAATCTATCTATGCAACTGTGAGGTTGTATCCATCATATTTTGACTTTCTCAGTGAGAGAAGAGTGAGGTGTATATCGTATTTTTTTGGACTGTGACTAAGCTCACACTTTTTTAATAACTTGGCTGGGCCTGCAATTGAACAATTGTAAAGGAATGACAGGAGTACAAACTGCTTTGATGTTCATGATAGTGCTGAAATTCTCCAAAGAAAAAGAAAAATCACATTTTTCAAGGGTGGGGGCTGTTTTGACTCTTCAGGAAAAAGGGTTGGATGCAGTAATGATAAGAAGCTCTACCCAGAAACGGAGTTGGCTTTATTTTGATTGGCAACAACCTTGTTTGGAAAAACTGGGTCAACTGGCTGGTTACTAGTAGAGTTTGTTTGCTAAGAGGCTATCAGTTTGCATCATGGACATTTCAGACGGTGTAAGTACATTTATCAGGCCAGACAGCATTTAGAAAATAAATAAACTTACAAGTAATGACAACATTGTGGTCGCCTCCTTCAGTATTGCTACAGAAGGCTTTTTGTTTTAATCCTTTTGTTGAAAACCCATCTTAAATTCACCCATGTTCAGGGATGCAGATAGCTCGACTCACGCAGGTGAATCAGCTGGGGGGAAGGAAAGCGGAGGGGGGGATGAGAAGGGAGGGTGAAGGCTGTTCACTTTATGGTGTGTTCTAGTTGGAGAATATGAATTACATAGAATAACCTACGTAGAATGATAAGCTGCTGTCTGATTCGACCGTTTTTGAACAAGACACAAAGCTGACCGCCCATGAACAGGGACTTTGATACTTGCTCTTGACATTCACATGGCCTCATCAGTGCACAACAGATCATATTATATCCCCAAAACCACAGAGCAGTGAAATTTGTTGTCATGACCCCTTTAAATGTTAATTCATACTAACTGACATGAACCAAGGAGTAAACATTACCGTCTACTGCCACAAATAGGGTTCTGACAACTATATTCTGCTCTGAGGGCAAACATTCCGAAAATAGCCTTATCTTAGCAAGAGGAGTTCATTTTGGACATCTGAATATAAGCTTATCTGGGCTAACGCCAGCAGCAGACAGTTCACCACTGTGACAGTGAAACTTCTGTACATATGTAATTACAACAGATGAGTATCAGGCTCATTTCTTAACAATATTTAGGAAATCTGGAAGGCCTTGTACATTTCTTGGTGGTTGGAACAGAAAACTTTAATTGTGGTAAAGAGTAAATGAGAAGATTATGGATATTTAGGGCAGGGTCACGTATGGCACGATTTGGTATAATCCCGTTTCAACTCACCGGGTGTCAAAAGTCTAGTACAAACGGCCTCCAGTCACACTTGCAGGGTTGGAAACGTCCCACCACGTCATGTGACTGATTTGTGTAAGTGGCAGAGCCTGCTTCACTGCAGTCCAGTAAGTGACGCTAACAGTCATTTGTGTTGTTTTACATCCGCCCAAACACACTGATAAGGCTTGTACCTTCACAGTTTTCCAACAACTGCCCGATGACGAGCTTGTGTAAGCTGCTGAGCTAAAGAGTAAAACAAGAACTGCTTATCATGCATTTGAAGCCATGTTGTTTCTCTCCTTTTTCGTGTTTTCGAGCAGGGACAGGGCTTCTACGTAGGTGGTGTCATTACATCTTCGTCCTGTGGGTGAATAACGCAATCCTTCCATGCCAGCAACTGTTGCAGGCCACCTCCAGAGTTGGGCCTGGGCACCACGCCGTGGCCATTGGTCACACTGAAGTTTTAACATGAAGCAAGTTACCGTCCGCCATTTGTTCCCAGGATATACTCCAACCGTGCCAAGTGTGACCAGCCCCTTATTTCATAAAGATTTCTGCTGTCTGTGACAAAGACAGTGGATGGTTGTCTGGCCAGTTACTGAGGTCAGGCACCCCTGGATTAATCAGTTCGTCCAGTAATGAAAGACAGGAAACAAAGGAGCTACCTTAAGTTCAGGAAGTAGTGGAGCTGTGCATAGAGCCCATTACCTCGTATCTGCCAACATGGAAAGCGGCATGAATCTCTCTCACCGTCACCCACCTGGCCCCCACGTAACCCATTCTGAGCGCCGCTCACTGAAAACAAATATAGCTAATGGACTGGTAACTGCTGCTGCGCCAAAAAAAACAAACCAAAAGAGATAAGGATTAAGTCTTGGAAGCGTTGACGTTTTTAGTGTAGAATTTTTACTCTGCAGAAGGAGTTGGAGGTGAGTGAATTAAAGCTCTTAGAAACATGGTTTGTCAGCTGTATACTAGCAAGCTAATGAGCTATCCACACAGCTGTTATCGTTAACCTGCTCGTAAAACATCGGTACACACGTCCCTACGCTCTGAAGTCGCTGTTTTGGGTGGTGTGTTTTTTTAAAATGTCACTTGCTCGAATCGTTTTTCCAAAATTGCCAATCCTAATACACCCGCCCGAAACCATGCCTTCAGAGAGCAGGAACGTGTGCACCAATGTTTTACACGCAGGTTGGCGAAGATAAGTGATAACAGCCAAGTGGATAGCTTGTTAGCTAGTTAGTAAACAGCTGAGGAACCATATTTCTAAAAGCATTAATTCGCTCACTTCCAACTCCTTCTGCGGTGCAAAAAGTCCACACAGCAAACGTCAACACCTTCAAGACTTTATCCTTGCCTATTTTTGTTCTTTATACTGTAAATGTTTGTGATCTTTTCATTCACTTATCACAATTTAAGTTTTCCAATACTGTTCCAACATCCAAGGAATCCACAAGCCCTTCCAGATTTCCTTGATATTGTTAATTACACACGTACAGAAATTCACCCTAAGCAATGGCCGATGGTTTACTTGTGGCGTTTGTCCAGATTAGTCTATAAGTTATCAATTACCTTAGATGACTGTCCAACGTTGGCAGTTCAGATACTGATGCTGCTTTCCGTATTGGAACACAAGGTAATTATGACTATTCACCGATGCAGTGGCGGAGTCGCAAAATGGCGCACCACACAAAACGCCTGTCAGATTAGTCTATATAGCAAGGGTGCCCAAGTCCAGTCCTCGAGAGCGACTATCCTGTAATTTTTAGAATATACCCTCTCCAACACACCTGAATCAAATGGCTAATCCTCTTATGCATGTCATTCAGTTGATTCAGGTGTGTTGGAGTAGGTATGCAACCAAAATGTGCAGGATAGTAGCTCTAGGACTGGATTTGGGCACTCCTGATCTATAGCGAGCTATTGTCTGTGTGGGGGAACAAATCCTCAAAAAACATGTTTATCCTTATTTATGATGTTTACAGGGCTCCATTTTGCAACCAAAATGTGAAACAAGTGAGGAAACTTTTCAACTACTCCCACATGTGCGACCAATAAATTTGCCGTTTTTTGTTTTTATATGTTTAACACATTCAGTTGCTGACAAAATTACTGGTCAGTAAAGGCGCACACCGGTTTCGTGTGCGGCGCCGCCTCCAAAGCTAAACACGGCCATTTTAGTCAACAGTTTACTTCACTCCAGGTTGCCATACGCCAGAAGTCAGAAGCGTCTCGTCGCAGCGTCTCTATTTTTGATAGAGCGTGCTTCCTGAAAGCGTCAAGCTCTCAGCAAAAAGATAGAAAATCAGACACAGAAGCAGGTAAATTTAAAAATAAAAGCCTCTTGTAGATTTGCAATCTTGAACTATGTACAGTAAACATCACGTCATTGCCAGTGACACCAGGTTAGCAGTCAATTGGTCAGGAGGTCTCAGTCAGTGTTTTTCATCATGGACCATCATTGTTATTGAGTGACCTTGCAATTTTGTCATCCGTTCGGTCCAATGATTATAATTTATTTATCAATAGTTTGTTTTTTGTTTGTTTTTTTTAACAGTTGAGTGAAATGAGTCTTGAGTTGAATGGTTTCCAAAAGGAAAAATACTTAATTGCATAAATAAAAGTCTGGAGCCCTGTTCATCAACAGGCATTAACAACATGCTGACATTGTGTAAGTTATTGAAGTGATGCTTGGCCATGAGTTTTTGTTGTGTCATTTAAAGCAACCCTTACCAATCTTGCATTTCAGAAAGCACAGCAAGATTATTTGAATGTCAACAGTCCCGCCTCACCCTTAAGACACACCCCCCCCATTCCCTCTTCCTCCCAAAACAGAAGCAAAGGTCTGACAGGCAGGTCCCTCGGCCAATCCTATGGGTGCACCCCACTTCAAAGATTGGTTGGAGTTTTCACTGAATATTTAGAGATTGGAACAACATTTTATTTTGATTAATGGTGGGTCTGTCTTGTATTTCAGAGTTCCATTACCTCATTCATATCATTCTACCCTATTAAAAAAAAATTATATAACGATGTAACATCGGTAAGGGTTGCTTTAAAAAGTAAAAACGACAATTTCCAATATCACATTTTAATGCCAAAATCGGCTGATAATAATGGTAGGCCAATAAAATCAGACATCTCTGGTCTGAAATAATTATCAGTTGTGAAAGCTAGGAGTCCAAAGATAAGAATGCGTATTCTGCATATTTGACACAGAAGTAGAGAAGTATTGAAGTCCTAGAGTTTTTAAAGTAAAAGTATTTATAGAGCACACTTAACAACGATCAAAAGATTGCCCGAGGTGCTGAACAATTGACAAAAAAGGCCTAAAATGCCAAAACACTTGGAAAAAAAAAATTCTGTAACAGCAGAAACCAACAACAATATACACATAAAAATAAGAATATTAAATGAAAAAGCATATAAAAGGGGCACAATAACAGTAATATTAAGGAAAAAGAGGCCACAAAATGCTAAAAACACTAATAAAACATATACAAGATCGGACAGAATTAATAAAACTAAAATGTGGGTAAATAGTAAAGAACAAATAGGAAACAAATACAGAACAGCAGGAGGAGACTAAACTCCAAATGCCTAGCAAAAAAAGAAGGAAACTTGCTTGTGTGTCTTCACTTAAATACAGTGAAAATGTCCTCAGCCAAAAGGATGCAATAGGTACATTTCCTATTTATCTAAGTAAAGCAGTTTGGATAGTCATAGTTACAACGATGTAACATGTCATACAATCATGTTATCACTAATTCAACATAAATTAGTATAATGAGGATATAAGGATTTTTGTCATTGTAAAGGCTTTTAATTATTAATGAGAAGTTGTTTTCTGAATACAATCTTTGAAGGAGACAAAGAAATATTACAGAACCTGCCCAAAAAACTGGACTGATGTTGAAACCTTGACACTAGGATCTACCAGGAAAGGTTGAATGCTCTAACTGCAAGATAACTGCACATAATCCAGACAGGGTGATAGCGATATGAATGGATGAGGTCATTCAAGGCTTTTGGATCTTAAAATAACACAATTAAAGGCAAATGTGTAAGTGATCCTTTGTGCCAAACTGATTTGATCAGGAGTTTTACACATGTCAGCTTGAGTCTGAATGAGGAAACGGTACAGTATGACTCCATGGTTCCGTTCATTTCTGAAGGAAAATATTTTTTCGATAAATTCAATGCTCAAGCAAGCTACAGAGAGTCATGGCTGGCATCAGCATCAACAAGGCAAATGAGCAGCAGAAGCTCATTAGGATACCAGGTTTTTAACTGAAATATGCTCTGACAGTTCAACTAAAATCTGATGGAAAAAGAACATGGAATTATGGAAATGATGAGGAACAGAGTCAGAAAGTATAAGACAGTTGGATTGCACTGAAGCAGATCCTGGTTCCTTCACATGAGACAAAAGCAGTCCTCTCTGTCTTTTGAGTAATGAGTTAGGCCTTGTGACTCGGGTTTGGGTGATCGATTGAAGCTGGATCTTGGTCATTTAGAGGCCAGGTGTACATATTGCGTTCTTTTCTGCAGATGCCACTGAGTGATATCTTTGCCACAGGAGTTAAGCTTACCATGCATCAGAACCAGAGGTTTGACAGGAAAGTGTTGCCTTGTCAAAGAGTGATCACTGCAATTTATTCCCACACTAATGTTTGGGTTGATTAATGGACATGATTGTCGTTAGAAAGCAATCCAACATCATACTGTGACTGTCCCTCCATATTTCCTTCAAATATGTTAAATAAAATATTATGGCAAACTGATATTGTACAAGTGAGTATTTGGATGCTACACAACCCCAAAATGTCTCAGTTTCTCTCACATATTGAAAAAATAATTGTCTCAACGTTGGACCTTAGAAGCCAGCTTAATAGGAGGACAAAGTTCTGTTGAACTCACTGACTGTGTTGCATGATTCATTTTGAATGTTGAGCCACAATATAAATAGCTTTTCACTGGACTCAGACCCAGTATGTTGTGGTTTACATGTCGGTTAGCCAACCAAGTAGTGACTTAACTGGACTTGAACAGGATTTCTCTACTAAAACAGAAACTCTGCCCTGAATAATTACATTATTTGTCTCATCAGCAGCATTTAAAAGGACTTTACATTCCCCCTTGCTGAGCACCAATTTGACAACAGACTGCTCTCTCAGTTAAACTGTGAGACCACCCCCATTATGTTCTTTTCTCCATGTAAGAGTAAAAAATGGGCAGTGCATAATTTAAAAGCTGGTAAACAGAAACACGATTAGCATTTACGAGTGTAAATTGCTAATCCTGAGAACAACAGGTTTCCACTTGAGTGATACCAGCAGTCAGCCCTGTCTGTTTAATCTTGCGTTTATCTGCTCCACTTGAGCTTCTGACAAAACAGAAGCTTGCAATTAGAAGAAATGCCATTTTAAAAAGCAAATGCTTACTGCCCGCGTCTACTGGATTCCTGTGTACCATGATGGCTTTAATGTTTTTTTTTCTTCCCAGACTCAAAACCAAAATGACACACTGACTGGAAGGACGGCCACAAGCCACAGAGTGTTAATGGTCACAACAGCTTCATGCCGGAGACATTCAAGTAACAGAAGCATTAAATTTATAATAGCCAGTCTCAACCTGCTCCTGAAGCAGTCATTCAGTACCGGGGGAAGGTTACAGAATGATGAGATAATAACACATCAATTTTTGTGTGTTTTTATTTGCAAACACTTTGGTGTTTTTTTTTGTTTATATATTAAATACTTTAATCAGGCAGAACTTGATCTTTTTTTTTCATCCACTTATATTCATTCATATATTGACTGTTTTTCCTCTGTTGATAAAAGATGGGGCAAGTCTACAACTATGCTATTGCTCCATATTCACAAATGCAGGTTTAGCATGTTATGGCCACTTGAGGGAGGTCTCAGAGATATGTAGAGCAATCTGAGTTACTCTTGGGGTGTTGGTGTGCCATGGTTGGTTTTTTAGTTCGTTCTAATTTTTTTTTTTTTAAGTCAGAGTGGACAAATATGCTTTGTGATGGATTGAAACTAAGTATTAAATAATGAAAACTATCTTGTAAGCCTACTGCCTGTATTTCTTCTCTCCTTATTCTTTTTGGTGTTTCATCATCTTTGTGATAAAAATCTGTTGTTGCTGGCCCCCTACCAAATCAAGATAACTTTCAACCAATCAGCTTTCATCCTCTCTGAAGGATAACCAAAATCCCTCACTTTTGCATGGGTATAAATCGATCCTGATACCACATGCTTCCCTGGATGAACCCTGGAAGTGGTCAAAACCAGTCTGATGTTTGTTTATGTGTGGATCCAAATTATTAGCTTGGCTTATCTGACTCAGATCCTAAAACCAACACCTCTAAGCACCAATTAACACTTCGTACCTCAAGTTTTAAGTCAATAAACACAGCTGAACAGTCTGCTTCTCAACATCTGAGAAGATTCCAGAGTAATTTCAGACATTAAACAGGCACAAGTTTTCCATTCTGCCATTTATGATGAAATACCAATCTATTATTGTTAACTTACTTTGTTTTAGGGTAAAATGCTTTTTGTTTTGTTTTGTTTTGTTTTTGTCTTTTTCCAACTTTCAGGCTCAGGTTTTGACTTGGACAGCAACAGGGAGTTATTTCACATTCCTGATTACTTCACCAACAGACCCTCTGTAAGCACATTGCAATTCTCCACCCCAAAAACAGTTGTTCAAATCAACACTTCACCTAGAGGAGGGCATTGCTTTAACCTGCCGTTCTCAGAGAGCGTTTCAGCTCTGATTTGAGCTGCTGGCCTCCAACGTTTCTCTCAGACATCCCAACAGCTGATTCATAGTGCATTCTATTTGACTTTTATATGACTTGTGCCCAACGGGGCACTGGGATCACACAGGTTGGTTGCCATGGATGTGAGACAAACCTGCCCGTTTTTTAAAAGAAACATAAAGGTCTCCCCTGAAGCCTTGCTCAGCAGGCTGCATATTTGTGCGTTGTGTGGACAAAGTGCAGAAACCTCACAACTGCTGAATGAAAAAATGCAGTCCTGGGAGACTTACTGACAGACCAGGAGCTGGAGGGGAAAAAAGCAATGTGCTGAAGAGCTCCAACAGAGACTGCTGACAGTATGTGATCGGCTTAGCCTTTATTCTATCCATTTCTTTCTATTATCTTTTGGCAGTGAAATGACCTGAGAGTCGGCAGTCAGGTTCACTAAAGGATGGGGCACTGATATGCTGCAGCACATGTCTCAGAAAAAGAGGAAAATCTAATGAGCTATTACTGATTTGAAGAACAACTCAGCAGCAAGCGCCTGTTTTCACAATATGAAGAACTCACTAGTTTAAAGTATCGTGTTTTTTTTAAGTAAAAGACACCCTTAAACACTTTAACTGGGGCCCCTTGAAAACAAAGTCTCCTGAGGGGAAAAAAAAAACGTTTAAAAAGGATTTAATGGGTTAATTTTTTTTTTCATTGTCTCCTGAGAGTTTAAGACCATTATCCAGCTACATTCCTCTAATTTCTTCCTCCCCTCCCCTCAGCTGCATCATATAAAGAGCCCTAATTGAAGGCTTTGCACAAGACAAATGACCACATTAGCCGGCCCCCTTTTAACTCATCCTTCCTCCTTTCTGTGGTTGTAATGCATTATACATTCTACTTGTTTTCTGATGTCTCTCAAATTACAGTGCAGGCTGCCAATCATTGCAAGACTAAATCTGTGGGACTTGTATTTCTGGAATACCCATCAATCTAATAAAAGGTCAACATTTCCTGTCTGCTTTACCCCTGTACACAAGAAAATACTGTGTAAACAGTTAACAGTGATGCTTCAAGTGTTGAGGACATCAAACTGTATTTTATTTCACACAGAAGTTGATGGCCCTGTTCTTCATCTGTTACACTCTCCTAATAGAATCCGTTACACTAGATGATTGAGAAACAATTCACTCACATCAGTTCAGCATCATTGAACACTCCCAAGATTCCAACAACAGATTAAATGCTCGGCTTGATTCTTGATTGATTCTTTTGTCTGTGCATGACCAACAAAAAGGTTTCCTTTTCCGCTGTGTTAGGATCTAAGAACTTGCCAGACATTTCCGTCCCTCCGTGCTTCCCATACATATTGTGCCACAGTGAGTCTTCTCCATGTGACAAAGGCTCTTAAAGCATCTACTGCCAAACAGAACAATGCCACGTGGGTGGCATGGATGTGTGTGTGTGTGTGAGAGAGAGAGAGAGAGAGAGAGACGGGCATTTGTTAATACAAGCCAATAGGTCTGACTAAACATTAGAATTAGTATCAACTTCCATCAGTGCAAATTTCCGTCACTAGAAAGAAACCAGTGTTCGGCAGGTGGGGAGAAATACAGTAGCCTGGTATCTGCAATTTGATTGAAAAAACAACTTATGTAGTTGGTATTTTCCAACTATGACTATCAGTTTCTTCATTCAATCCAAACTGTCTCTATAAAAGAAGATATGTTTGTTTTCTAGCTGAAGTTTTGAGTCATTAAAGGTTTTCTGCAGAGTTTTTGACCAGTGGTGGTGCTATATATCAGGGGGTCTCCATTTTCTATGCATCACACATGCAAACAAACATTTGTTATGGAGTTCATGTGATGACATTTGTCTTATGTTTCACTTTTTTGGAGCCTGCGGTTACTGTGGTGATTAAATATCCTATTTTGGACTTTGACTTTGCTCTCAAGATATATTTACATATAGCTACTCTACTATTTGTGTACAGTGTATATATTGTTATGCCTCGACAGTTTACCAAGAAAAAAATGTTACCCAATCACATTTTTTAAAATTTCCCAGTTGTTTGAAGGGAAATGAGAACATTAAAAGCAAAAAGTATTTATTCTAAAGATATTTTGTGTTTAATACAGTGGACTTCGGAACTCCATACATGTGAAACACTGATGAGAAGCCATCTTCGCAGTCATTCACAATTCCTACTCAGGGACAAATTATCAACTGCTTATCAAGGGGCAATTTAAATTTAAAGTGCTGATGATACGTTTTTGACATTTTTTGCCATCTTTTATCGACCAAAACATTCTTCATGATGACCTACGTAACAGAAACAAATGCAGCTGCATAGATGAGTTATTAGAAAGCATCGCTCCTTTTCAGCACATCTGACCAGACTGTGGCGCTGTGAGCCAAAACCGGATGTGACGTCTGCCAGAGATTCTTCGCAGCTTATTCAATATTGAAGTCCATGGCTTCATTGCGGTTTTTAAGTTCCTTTTCCAGTTTTACAGACAAACAGTAACAACTCAGCCTTCAAATTGTATTGACAGTTAATGGTTAAAAGCTTGTAAGTACAGCGTTAGTTTATTTAGGTTTCCTACAGATTTAGAATTTTATTCTGAAGAGGATACAGAAGCAGGTCGGTGTTGGACTTACTGGGAAACAGTAGATAGCAGGAGGAGCCCGTCTGTTCATCTCTCCTGTCTACACCATCTGTTTACTGGAGCTTCAGGAACCAACGTGTTGAGACTTCTAACACAAAACTGCAATCATGTCCTCTGAAATATTCTTTTTCAACCATCGTTGCTTCATCACATCGGTCATACAGCTGCTGTATGGACAGACAGCTGCGGCTCGGTTAAATGAGGACATCTCCGTCATCAGATCTCCTCTAGCTGTTTCCAAAGATGCATCCTTCCCTTCATCCTCATCCTTATAAACGGGAACTATTTAAAACTTGACTGGAACCATGTAAGTTGTTATCTTCTCATTTTTTAAAGGCTAATTATTTACTGTGGCTAGCCAGGGAACGAGAGCCTCGTCTCTGTCACGCCTGGCTCTATGTCAAACTGGTGCAGCTTCTTGACAGTTGTGGGTCTGCTTGTGCTGTTCTGGGTCGCTTCTTAAAGGAGTCATCACTCGGAAATCCCACTTTTTCACGTTAAAACATGTGTATTGGAACAGGACCTCAGTTAAAACGTGCCAGAAACTCCGGAGAGTGAAAGCGACGTCGTCTTTGAGTGCGGGCTCTCTCTTCTCATCAGAATAGGCCACAAGAGCGCGCTCTCCACAGCACGCGGTTGGAATTTTTTCCCCTGAATGACGTGAACTACAGAGGCTACGAGCTGCTAAGCTAGCCTCTTTAGCATCACCTGAAAGCAGCTGATTACCTGCCGTGGAGTAGAGTTATGACCAGCTTTGTCAGAGAGGAGGACAACAACGAGGAGGGGGGGGGGGGAGAAATGCCATGCTAAGCTGCTTCGGCAGAAATTCATCAGTTTTCAGTGCTCTAACAGGAAGGACAGCACTACCAGGGACCAGTGGATTATATTTATCAGATGTGCAGTTGGTAAGTGTTGCTGCTTGTGTAACTTATTATCTTTTGTGTGAGAGACCAGTAAACGATGGTAGACAAGCTGCTAATGTTTGACTGTTGCCTCGTGAACGCGCTTACATACAGGTCTAACTCTCGTGCGTATTCTCGCAACAAACATAAGTTGGGGATAAAAAGAGGTTAAAATGAGCTCATTAAATTTTCCTCCCACCCAACTATAAATAAAAATTCATTTGAATATAATTTAAGGAGGATTGTGTATGTAAAACACTAGGTTATGACACCTTTAAAGTTCTGGTTCCCTCGGTGTGGTCTTGCAGGCTTTTAGCTGAACCAGTGGACCCCAGGCTGGGAGACAGACTGTAGACAGCTGGCTACAGTTCTACTCCAGTTCTAGCTTGTAAAATGTGATTTCCCCAAATTCCTCAGCATTATCACACTTTTCTGAACTGGCTTATGATCCCACCACACAAACCAGTTCCAATCTAGCTGTTCTGTCATCTTTCATATTTTCCATGGCTTAGATTATACATGTAACTCAATGGGTGGACTGCAACTCTGTGTCTCGCTGATGACATATCATGTCGGCTAAGTTTGCGACGGAAAAGCTATTAACATTTAGCCGAGCCTCCTGAACATCGGATATTTACGTAAATACACGTCTGATTAACTTCTAACTGCACAGAACTACTTATTTTGTCTTGGTCTGTTGTATGGCAAAGTTACTTGAAATTAAGGTTGTGTCATCAGCACTTTCAGAAACTTCAATGGACTCGAGGCAAGATTAAGAAACGAAACTCGCGACTGCCACGACTGGCGCTTCAGGTAACTGCAGCCACGAGCCAAGCCGTCACAGGAGCGTGCACAAACTGAAGCCATAATGTTGTTTACTAACCTTTTTCTCCGTAGTTACACTTTTTAGTGTCTTTCAGTTGATCTGGATCGTTTGCTGACGGCAGAATAATCCATAACTATCGCTTACAGTTTTTGAATTTATCGCGACTGTCTTTTTCCTGCATCAAAACTGCGGATGTAGGTCATTTGACGTCACGTCCGCAGGGCAGCGCGGGAAATTCGGACACCGAATTGCAGCGCATTTTGCAGCACAAAGCCTGTTCAAAGCAACGGAGAGAAACATGGGTGGAAACGTTATTTTTGGTATTTAGTCCTTCATCACCCATTAGTATGAAAAAAAGGACATTTGTTTTTTTTTTTTATTCCTGCCTCAAGTCCCTTTAAATATTTTTGGCCAAATAATGTTACATAAATTTTTTAAAAAATGGTTTAATGTGTCCTTCATAGATTCATATAAAATATAAAAACACATTCCTGGAGAAAAAATGACAATTGAAAATTATTTTGCACTTACTTTCCCTCTTCCCATAAAATGTTCTTGTGCCATTTTCCTTGACAAGGAAGGGAAAGTTCCCAAAACCCCACTCCTACAAGTGTGGTATCATTTAAAAGCCCTACATTTCCTTTTTAGAGAACAAAAGGAGTTAGTTTAGTAGCATACAGGATGGATATGGTATACAGGTTTAAAAAATCCTCTACAGTGAACAATTTCAAACTACTGGTAGTCAGGAGACTAACTTTGTTTGGCTTAGGAATTAAAACAACCTAGTGAGGCTTTTTTAAATAAAAGTTTGACTTAAAATACAGTGTCCCACAATCCTGCACATTGAAAAAAAAGGCACTAACAGGACATTCTGTGTGTTGTTGTGTGAGGCTAAAGGGTCCTGACTAGGCTCTTAAGAGAAACATTTAGATTATACATATCTGTGGTTTGCTGAAATCTACAATGGCAACATTTCATTCAGGCAACTGAGCTGCCTCTAGGATGGGGGATGAAGGGACACAGTGTAGGGAGGTTGGAGCTTAGAAATGAAGACAAGCAAACAGACCAACAGCGATGATCTCATACCCTCACACCAGTTGCCTTTACAAAGGAAGAAAGAAATAACACAACATTGCAATTTCATAAATGTAATATTCAGAGCAGCTATGCTGCAGCTGTGCGTCCAAATAACTGACGGTCTGTTGCTACTTGTATCATGTATGCTGGATTTTGGAAAACCGCCCCCAGTATTTGTTGACTGATGGGAGCTGATGTTGACAGGGAACTCTGTTTGGTTTGGCAAGAGTGAACACTGGCTGCCATTCCACAGACAAAACCACGTGAGTACTGCTCACGGAGTGTGTTTTCAAACTACTACCAGCTCCTGCAGCCAAGTTTGACTTATTGCCATGTTTGATCAAAACCATCACGACCAAAAACTGTTACAGTAATGTGTAAAAGGCTTGAGTCACCCTTCATTTCTTTAAATTTAGCTTCCAAGAAGCCAGACTTTGTTGTAATCATTAAAAGTGATCTTGAGCAACAGTTCTCCAGGCTTTTTAAGACCATTTAAAAGTTTTTCACAGGTACAAAGGGCATTTGCACCTGTGAATATTATGTAAAAAGGAGGTCAGGAGAGAGGTACAACAGTGAGTGTCTATGGCCATCTGAGAAGGAGGCTCTGTCTGGTCCTGTGGCTGCTTTCATCAAATGATGTTGGGGATCTTTATTAAAATTGCTGGAAATATAAATGTAAAAGATTTTGACCCACAAGTGATACCATACAGAAAGCATCTCACTGGCACTGGCTTTATTTCTCAGCATGAAAATCTTTCAAAATGCACTGCCAGTACAGTAAAAGCATACCTTGATGAGAAAAACACATACTGAAACACTAAGGTACAGATTACCTAAAACATCATTAAAGCAGTGTGGGATCATCTAGACAAGAAAAAAAGCCAACACCCAAAAAAGAGCGTTGAAAAGTCTTAAATAAGAAAATTTTTACTGAAGACTACTTCGGAGGGTTCAGGCTTTGTATCAAACCCCAATATGCAGCTGATTAATCTCCAACAAAAGTAGCAGCTCACCTTCTTCCTGTGGTAAATGCAAGTTATATCACAAAATGTGAATGAAACCATATGCTTAGAAAACTCAACAACAAAGACACTTTAACTTCCTTCTGCGACTGAAGAACTTGGTATCTAATGAGACAAACTTTGATTGTTTTGACCGGTATTAAAAGATTTACATGTTTTTAGGGAAGATTTTGGGGTGAGGTTGTCGTACCTGGCTTGGGGAGAAGTGTCACAGACTGAGTTGAGAACTTGATAAAATAACACCAATCTGACACTTTTATGTCATCAGAACCAATTTTTAACAGCATTTTAATTATGTCATGCACCATAAACTCCAGAAATGATGCCACAGTAGGTACGTAATTTCAAGTTCAAAGCCTGAACAGGCGAATGAAACATCTAAAGACAAAAAACAGGGCATTGCCCCAGCAAACCGCAACTAAAACACTGTGATCATGCAAGACTCCTATAAATCATTTGAGTTTCGGGGGAGGATAACAGCCCGTCTTTAAACTGAGAGCCATCGTTAAAGTGAATTGGCTTAATGATACGTCTGAGACTGCACATTCATGTCATAAGCTCTGTATCTATTGCCCACCCGTTTCAGCCATCATACAACGGCTATCAGCTAGAGAAAGAGGAACAGCTCACACTGGGCAGGCAGGACACACAGACAGAGGCAAGCCACTACCTGCAAGTCATTGCTGAGTGACAGGTTGGTAAGGAATGGAAAACAAT
Source organism: Atherinomorus stipes (assembly GCA_023101725.1). NCBI lineage: Eukaryota > Metazoa > Chordata > Actinopteri > Atheriniformes > Atherinidae > Atherinomorus > Atherinomorus stipes. The sequence continues at coordinate 104,539 of JALJCO010005361.1, forward strand.
ACAAACACAAGCTTAGATGTCCACTTCAGTCTGTTTAAAATGTGTCTGTGATTGAGAAACATCTTTCCAGGTCTCTAAATATGAGAGTTGTAGATATCTAACATAGAAAGGGAGACCTTCTAAGTCTCCAACAGGAACAGCTTGCATATCTAATCTGAAGATCAGATGGTTGTGGGAGATCTACTCACAGGACAGACGCAGCTCTGTTTTCTCTGAAGGCAAGCCTTATACACAAAGAGAACACACACACACTGACTCATCCACAGTTTTAACAACACCCACACAAACCCCAGCTCCTCGAGGGACACTGAAGCTTGGAATTACACACAAACATCTGCACACACACTACGCATCAACAGGATAAATATTTGCACTCAGTCCATGTTTATAAAGTTACAGCAGCGATACCTAAACACATGCTAAGCAATTACCTTGAAAAGCAGCCACGTTGCGTGATATGAGAAACTTGAGGCTGGAGCTGGACGTCTGCAGGAGGTTCTGGATGTCTCTCCGGGCTGCCACCTGGTATTTCTCCTCCATCTTTTTGGTGCAGCACGACAGGTTTCTGGACGTGCACACCTGAAGGTCTGCACCTAAGAGTCACAGATTAAATATTGGACACAAAGAACATTAAAGGCAGCTGTAGCCAGAATTCAAACCAGATTAAACTGAGGAAAAAGGTGTTTCAGTCTATTGTTGCTGTTTTTATTGTGTTCTTTATTGTTCTAAGTACCATCGACCTGCCTGGGGACCAAAGATGGAAATTAGCTACGGGCATATTTACATGGAAACATATATTAATATACCAACTCCCAATTTTAAATATATAAATTGAAATTGAAATCTGAAGGTTTGTTTTTATTTTTCATTTTTTTGTATGAATGCTTTCAGTTACAAAAAAGAAAATAAATAGTTGAATATTTCACTTTTTTCCAGATAAAATTTATTCTGTACATTAAATACTTCAATAAAAAGTATGTGTTTTTAAACAAACACTTAACTCTGTGTCTTACATCTAATGCTGTAACATGAAAGTCGTACGCTGAGGTTAGGCATGCTGTCTTAGAGTTAATCCACTTTCCTTTACACCTTTAATACACCACCAAATCTGGTGGATTTGCCGGCAGACACTAGTCAGGGGAGTGAAATAATGTCTGGTCTAAAGAGGGATCACACTGGCAGTTATGAGAGGTTGCAGATAAAAGCAAGAATAATAAAATGGTATATTAAAATATTCTCTTAATATAAATAGTATATCAATAGCTGAAATTATTGGGTGTTACCAGGAAATTAACACCTGAATCAAGCCTCATCACTTAATTCTGTTATATGAATTCACAGTCATATTCAGGAAGACATTCAGAGAACACCAGGTAAAAGGAGGAACATCATTGCTGGTTGTCTAGCAACACACAATTGGTGCAAGAAAATCAAAGCATCTGGATTCTGAAGGAAGATGTTGACTCAAGAGTTATCGTCCCGATCAGATGGTGACTTGAATTGTCCCCTACGAGCACATGTAAGTGATCTGCGTATGGGACAATAAAAAACATCTTAAAGGAGACCCAAAACTCTGCAGGAGCCTCTCGGACATGCCCAGGCAGAGTGTGCAGACTGCTGCCAGAGACGCTATCAGCTCCCGGCGAGGTTTAAGAGTGAGCAGAGCAGGCAATGGCACACATGCTGGAATTCAAAGTCTTCCAGATAACAAAACATGAAAGTGCCCCAGGTCTTGCTTTTTCTAACCTAAATTCAACCCAGACCTATTTCCACTTCCCACACTGCAGACAGAAGCAGCTGTAATTTAGGCAAAACATCCCTGTCTTGCTGTGTTTTGACCCAAACTGAAGGTTGTTTGGTGCTTCTTATCAAACTGGTAGAGTAAAAAATGAAAACATCTCTCCTACTCCTGTAGTTACTGGGGGGTAGTTTTCACAGACCTAGAATCAATCATAGATAAACGAAGATCGCACTGAAGCATCATCTGCACCTCCCACTATCTCCCATTTCATATCTGATGGGCTACAGCACATTAATCTGAATCCATCAAGGAAATGATTTATATCTTCCTGATATCCAGATAAATTTGATCTTGATTAAACTCTAAGCAGTAACATTGCCAGAAAGATCACTGGCAGCAAACATTTAGACAGCTGCAAGTATTTCTACAGGAGCTTATCAACTCTTAAACCACAGGAGACCTTCCACTTCCCACAGTTCATCACACAAATTTCAGATTGCTGTTATGAAACAACCTTGAGATTTAAATCTGCACAGCCACACACAGGCTCACTTAAGTGGCAAGAGGAGTGACAGAGTTATAAGGGTTATTTAGAGGTTTAGGAGGTATTTGAGGGTTTTCTGTCAATTGAATCCGTTTCCCCACAGCAGCAGTGGGGAAGAGGGTTACAGGGAGTTTATTGGCTGCAGTTTGTGGCAGGATGGCAGTCAACACCATTAAGCTTTACTTTTCCAAGAGGAGAAGCGGCAGCAAGCCAGACAATCACTGACAGCCCACATGAAATATCCACACCCATAATTCCCCCTAAATCTTACACTGAATTACCATGGGTGGCGTTCTGAAAGTTAAGTAAGGCCTAGTTTACCTAACTTCACACAAAATAATTCCTGTTTATCCCATGCAAGCCACTTATCTGCAGTAAACACCCAAAGGAGGGAGGAGAATTTCTTTTTTCCTCTCAAGTGCTAATCCCAGCAGCTGTAGATCCAGGTGTCATGGGGTTAAAACAGCATGACTTACACTAACCCATGCGCCGCTAATAATTTAATTAATCCTACACTGGTTGTTCAACAAGAGATATAGCATCTATTTTTGTTGCTCTAATATGAACCCAAAATTAACCTGAATAGATGCAGCGATTCTCTCAAATATCATTTTAAGTCCCACTGTTACAGATTATTAGTAGTAGTAGTATTAGGCTATTACAAGCTCTCAAGCTTTCAGTGTATTGAATATGTTACCTGGTACTTCAGGAGGCTGAGAGAAGCGCTACGCAGCAGTTACTAAACTATCCTGGAGGATATTTACTGAACTTCACTCAATTTGCATTGTAATTAAAGGTGAATCACACAAAAAAATCATGCACACCTGTCTGCTTCTGTGCAGATTTATCTGCTACACATACCTGGTCTGGGACTTAAAGGCAATAACTGATTTGGTCCGATTTGCCTGAGTTGAAAAACTTTGCGTACTTCGTCGCATTTGTTTGGGCTCCCGAGTCCAGATGCGTAGCCAAATACAAGGAGGAATATGCAGCCCGTCCACAGCACGTGCATTATTAAATCCCAGTTCGGTAATCCCAAGATAGAAAAGGATGGTATATGAAGCCTGCTTGGAAGTTGGGGTTCGTCCTTCACCTAGACGCCAGCAGGTATCGGGTGAGTCCACGTTTCAGGTTTCAGAAACCGGCGTAGATCATGTGGGGTGTGTGTTTCTGTCCCGATAAACCTGAAGCTGACACAAAGTTGAAGCGGTGTGACTTGTCTGGATGAATGCCTCATGTTGTCCAAGTTGGCTGGACCGACGGCAGAGGCGGTACCGTGATGTTACCTGCACTGCGCGGCTGGAACCTCTGCAGGAGAGCAGCCGGGCAGCGCCATCTAGCGGACAGGCCAAGTTTAGGTCCATCATGTTCAAACTGCTCTACAATAATTTATGCTGTAGTTTTTCCAGCAAATACTGGTACTTTAGTCAACCAAAATAATTATTCTAAATACAGTTGTCGATGGTGTACATGTTAGCTGTAAATATAATTCTGTGTCCATTTAAATTTGAGGAAAATGAAACTTTCATGCACCAACTTTGAAAAAAAAACAAAACTTTTACTTCTTGATCACATTCAGCAGGTAGGCTAAACATTTAAATTGCATGACTTCAGCAAGTTCGGGACTTCCAATGCTGTTAAGCAAAGAACTAAAACTTTGATCGATTTACATATTTCAGATGCAGCAAAAAAAATTGCATTGAAATTTTTTTTTAACACCCTCTAACTTTTGGGGGGGGGGGGGGACAAACTACAGAACTTGAGTTAAACAGAGGCTTGTAATATGCTGCAACTTCGGCAATAGCAGTTAACATTATAGGCCAGGTGTTCCCAAGTCCAGCTATCCTGCAACTTCCAGATGCATCTCTTTGTCTACAGACCCCAAACTAGCTGGATTGCATCATCATTCAGCTTTTCACAGGCTTGATAAGCTGTTTATCTGAGTGTGGTGTGCTGGCTAAGGGATGAATCCACACTGCAGGATAGTAGCCTAAGAACTGGACATGGGCATCCCTGGGTTGCAGCCAGTTTTTTTTTTTTTACACATGGGAGGATTTTAACATGTCACACCATTCTTAAATGATTTAACAGTTTCTACTTAAAATCTGAGCTTTGATGCATCCATTTGATTAATTGTAAATAATCTGAAATTCCCCTTATATTAATGGATTTGGCATAATAAAATCACACAGAAAAAGCAAACTCAATTTCTTTAATATAGTTAAAATATATATTACAAAACAAATTTTCAAATGCAGTAAAAGTATGCATCTCAAAATTGACCAAACCACAACAGAAAGAAGAAAAAAAATGCAACTGAGTGTAAAAGATTTGTATTATCAAGACTGCAGTCAGCTTCATCTCCTGCTCCTTTACAGGCCGGGACAAGTGCAATACCTCCAATGGTACAGCATTGCTACTAATCCCCACCTGTATAGGACAGGACACCTCCAAACGTCCATGCACATCGTAAAAAGCAGTTGGCGTAAAATAGCTCGCTAACCTAGTCAGTTTTGCATGGATTTGCACAGCAAACACTTGTTAAAGCTGAATGCAAACCAGCAAAACTGAACGGGTGGCGATTGACAGATTTGTCTTCTTTGACTGTTCAACTCGGCCTGCAGGAGATACAGTTAGAAGTACTTCAAGTGCTTACATTGCAGTAGATAGGGGAAAAACACTACCTGCACTATAAGCACTTTAGTACTGCTGAAACCAATTTTGCTTGAAGAGAACTGGCAAATGTTCCTAGATTTTCCTTGGGGGGAAAAAAGCCATGTTTATGGTGTATTATGCAATCATGTTGTTTGATGCGACACCCCAAAACCAAAAAAAAATCTAAACAGGTGGAGAGCAAGCAGGCCACCATCAGTTTTGCATAGATTTGCACAACTCATCTATTCTTGTAGTGCAACTATGCAAAACTAGCAGAGAACTGCGAGATGTTTGAGCCCAATTAGAAATTAAGAATGGTCTGGTGGCGCATATCACAGCCCCTTATGCCAGAAGGAGCACTTAGGGCAGTAGGTGCTAGTCTATTTCACTATCTGCACTAGATGCACCTTAGCACAAAGACAGTACTTCAAATGACATGTAACATCAATCCTCAGCTCATCATTGTCAGGGTATTGCTGTAAGTGCCTCCACTGCAGTAGGTATTACACAGTACTACCTGCACTGTAAGCACTTTGACAATACACAGACGTTATAACGGCATCATAGCGCTCCAGCACTACAGGGACGATTTCACACTTCTAGCTTGGGGTCCTGCACCTCGTGGTGGATCTGAAAACAAAAAGATAGACGAGAGCTTAATAAATCAAATTAACATCACTTTCCTGAAAATGCAACAAGTTAAGAAAAAACATATGCAGGCTGCTGCGCGCACGTGTTACGGATTTCTCATAACTAGTTTATAACATGGAGCTGAGAATTCCCACCTTCCATACTCGGCGTTAGCATAGTTAGCTCACCAACAATTAACAGGGTGCGCTAAGGTTAATTAAGACGTTATGGTTTACCAGAGGAGCACGAGGTCACTGAAAACATGAATGAGCACAACCTGCGGCCCGCGTTTGCTGCGACACGGCAGCGCCTGCGCACAGCAGCGTGTTGTTTACCCCTCCCCCACCTCTTTTAACATGGCGCCTCGAAGTGCGCCAATCCTTAGCATAAACGACTTTAAACAAGTCAATCCTAACTCGAATGTAGTCGTACATCGTGAAAATTAAAACTGTGTGTAATTTATTCATTAGGAAAACAACGGGTCGCAGATTCGGACGTCTTGGTAAACAAGGCTACCACTCGTGTGAGAGCAGCAGGGCTAGCAGCAAACAGCGGCAGTGCATTGCGCTGATGGGAGTAGGTAGCGTAGTTGCTGCTAGCTGGTGTTGACTTGATGAAAACATGGCAAACCATGTTACAACAGTTGCCCTGTTAACCACTAGAAAAGGGGCAAGGAAGTTAACGGGATTTTAGAAAAACCAAAGTGCTTATTTTTACATCGTCCATACAGGCTAATAAAACTGAAATGAACTTCGCCACTGATTAGCCATTAGCCAACATCTATCAAGCACACGTTTAAACATAAACTAAGAGCACGTGTATCCCGCTGGATTGGCCGTCATATTCTTTTCCCAACGTACCATGTACGGATAATCTGTGTAATTATCGTATTTAATATTGATGCCTAAAGTTTGTGTGGCTAAGCTAGCTGAGCTAAAGCGCGCGGCCTACAGCTGCCCCATGTGCTGCTGCTTTGTTCTGGGGGGCACTTTAACTCACACACCACTGCACTCGACACTGAACATCAAATTGACCAGATTTTCCAACTTAGTTAACAAATATCAGATTATTGTGCTCAGACACAATCAGGAGTTATAACGAGACCAGATAATGTGAAACTACATGCTGGAGCGCAGAGGAGAAGGCTCCGTACAGCATTTCAAATCTCCCTCATTCCCTCAATGGTGGAGCTGAGGGGGCTGCCATGCGCCTCACGTTACACTGTTTTCATCGCCAACATAATATTTATGCGTTAATATTTGGATATCACCAGCAGCACGACGAGACGCGTAAAAAACGAACATAATGCACACTACAAGCAATGTAAATTATCAAAACAAAGACCAAATCATGAGCCCAAATCCGACTTCCTTGCCGATAAACATGCGCTCGGTAGACACTCACCAGCCGAAATCCACCATCTTCGCTCACTTGCTTGGGCTGCCGTGTAGTCTCACACCGACATAAAAGACAAATAAATACGCAACTCTCCCGAAAACTTTTATCCCGGCGGGCAAAAACAAAACATAAAGTGAAACCGGAGCCGGTAGTGAGACATTTTCTGGCCCAGAGATGCTTCTTAAAAATGATTACGGGGTTAAGAAAGTGGCGCGAAGGCGACCAGTTGGTAACCATGTGGGTGAATGAAGGGCGGCTCCCACTGAACGTAAATATCTAGCTACAACCCCCAACTACCCTATTAGCATACATAAACTACGGGACTTCCGACCCACATCTCCAGCCTCCACCTTCTCTGGAAGAGGGAGAGGGACAAGGATAGAGTCACATCCTTTATTAGAAAATTACATGCACGCATGACAGAAAGCAAACTGCATGTTCAATTCTATGGTGTTTAAGTTTTATGGAAGAACGGAAAGATTTAGGATCTGATCGCCTGGAAATGGTTACTCTGAGTTAAATAAAGCACTGAATGGTGAAACTAATTGGAGCATTTTTATGCTTTTAGCTGCTTCCTTTGTGATTTGAAAAAAACAAAACATCTAATTAACCTGTTGACGCGCCACAACTAATGATAGTGGTAATTTGGCACATATCAGCCTTCAGCATATGAATTAATTTACTTAAGTATTTGTTTAATTCTAAATAGAAAAAATGTTTGACTTTCTTATTGTATTTTTTTCTCTAAATTATTTTCTGAAATCAAACATGTTTTCAATTACATCTATTTTATGCAGCTCTGAAGAATCAGTTATTCGGTTGTTAATTATTCACATTTCAGCACCTGAAAACAACTAAAATGATAAAAAAAAAGTAACATAGCTTTTTATTACAAAACTGTTTTGAAAAGTTTAAACAATTTCTTTAAAATGTTATTTAATTTTGTTACAGTAAAAAAAAAAAAAGAAATTATAGCTACAGGTATAAGACTGCAGTTTACTTTTGAGAAATGTTTACTTTTTTTACCATAAAATTGTTTATTGCCAACCATGCAATTAGATGCAAGTTTATATGTATATATATATATATTGTAAGTATAAATAGTATTAAGTAGCACTTCTTTATTATTTTCACAAAAAATCATAATTTTTTAAAAACAAAAACAAACCTCAAAAGATGAGCTTATTTGTGAACAGTGTGTAAGCAAAGTGCAACGAAAGAATAAACAAAATACAGGTAGGAGTTATTTAGTACTGATTAAAGCTGTTTTGTTGTTCTTTATGGGTTTTTTTTCCATATTTGGGCTTTTTCTATAAAAAAGTTAGCAGCAGTTGACATCGGTTTGTAGACCCAATATTGTTGCATTTAACCTTAAAAAATGGTTCAAAGTAAACCTCACTAAATGAAAACAACAAACGTCTGGTTTGTGCTTTTTTTTTTTCTCTTTTTTTAAATCCACAATTTAAAGTTGTTTAAGTTCATAAAAATGTCTGTGCTGAATGTACAATGTGCTTATTCTCTGGCCTTCCTTTGTTCTCAGATTTAAAACAAACCAGCTGGATGTTTTAGAGATTTAACAATCAAACCACAACAGAAGCAGTCAAGTAATGCAACAAATTCTGGGCCCTCAGACAGGATGTAGAATCCAGACTCCACAGTTTTTCTGCATCTATCCTCACATTTTATTGAATGCATTTTCAGAATTTAAGAATTGTTTTTATTGGGAGGGGGGGGGGCACTTCTTCTCATTTACAAAATTAAGTTTGTCTTTTTCAGTTTATCACAGTGACGTGAGTGGGCTGTGGTTTAAATGAGCTGATTTTTTTCTAAGTCTTTTCTTTTTTGTTTTTCTTTTATTTATGAAAGAAATGACACAAGGTTTAATTTTACTATAAGACCAAATTAAATCTTAGCGACAATTGTGCCTGCTATTGTTATTGATATCTTTATAATTTATTTGAGAATCATGCAATGAGTTATTCAGGTCAGTTACATTTACTTTTCAGAAATGTTTAGCTCAAAATACAATAAAGTCTTGGTGGAAAAATTACTTCTATAAATTATAAACTTACTATTTTACTTATTCTTGCAGTCTGCTGCAGAGGAAAATCATTTTCTTTTTATTCCATTGCTTTAACTTTAGTTGTCACAGTTGAAAATAAAAACATGTAAAGTATCTAAAACAAAATTCACAATTTCTTTTTACATTTTGAATGTCTGTGCGTTATCAGTAAGTTGATTAAAGAGACAATTCCCCTGTAAGCTTCCCTTTGATTTCAGTTTAAAAACATAGATAAAAGAAATTTAGGTCCATAGAGTTAAACTTCTCATGACTTTTTATATTTTTTAATTGTTGTTCTCACTTATATTTGTCTTCAGAATAGGCTTAGCTGCTCGATTAGTTTTTCCATCAGGAAAAGCTCCAGGTGAGACCCTCCTGAAGCTTTAAGAATTTTTTTTTCCTTAAAGAAAGTCTCCAATGCTTTCTTTGTTCATAACATAAATATGTAAACACAGTTAAATAAATGACAAAGGCAGAGCTTTTCATGTACACCAGTTACAATAGTTTAATAACAAAGAAATCAGGGATGATCCCTTCCAAAGGAATCCAAATTCATTCCAATTTTCTCCCATTAAACTGAACCACAGGGAAGTTGAGAATATAATGGAGGTCTGATGAAATGCGTAAGCAGGTTTTTACCCAAATGCAAAGTGAGGAAAGCAGCTCATTGTTATTTAGCATTTATCTCATATTTTGGATTGTTGCTGAGCAGAAATGCTGAAGAATGCACCATCTGCAGATCCAGGTTTTCTCTGCTCAAACGTGTTGAATTATGCAAATTGTTGCAAACATCTGAGTGTGATACAGTATATGAGCTGGCCAGCAGAGGGAACTAGCAAACTGAATACTGTACTGTACTGACACTATTATTTTCAACTGTAAGAGGAAGCATTCACTTCCCTATTGCTGTAGTTTCTGTTGTTTGAAATTGGCTTATTGTACAGACCTGAATGTTTAACAGATCAGATGGAAGAGGTCAGGCAAAGCGTCTAATGAAAGGTTGATCATTTTCACTTACATCATGCATGCTGATACTTTGTAAACTGCACTTGGTGAGAAAGTTTTCAGAGAGGTTTTCGGTCCCATTAATCAAGAGGTGCTTGTTTTATCTCTGCTTTAATCCTCCCTCCTCTGACTGACCAATAACTGGACAACATCTCCCCCTGACACCAATATAGCTGCTCTTCTCCACTCCTCTGGACACACTGTGGGAGTGGGAGCGCTCAGTCATGACCCCCAACCCCCCACACAAAGCCAGTAGTTCCTCTGCATATGGAAGTGAGGTGGGGGGTGGGTGGACACAGGGAGGTTGTAGACTTCACATCGTCCCATGGGGTCAGATAAAAGCTTACTGCTCTCCGTCTTCGACCTCCCCCTTTGCTCCGAGCTCACTGCTCTCTGCAAAAGTGATGTCAAAGACTCATTCAGCAAAGCGGGTATCAAATCCAGGAGCATTTCAGGGCACTTCATGATACTTTCTGTTCATTTGGAAACAGAAGCAGGAAAATTCTCACAGAGCAGCAGTAACATGTACAGACATGAGATCATTCTGATATTTCTGCATTACAACACAAACAGAGACTTCTGATTAAACGCACCAGCAAAAACACCGGACAAGCAACACTTGTCCTATTCAAGCCTGTACTTGATATCCAAAACATCCCCTCTGATGCAAAGCCACTTCTGCCCCTTTTTCTAAAATGGCCCAACACATCTAGGCCCCTCCCTCATCAGGGGCCATGAGCCCGGGGGTCTCTGTTTTGTTCTTCCTATAGAAGCCTGGCCACCATTGTCTCAGCATGACCCCCAGGTCAACTGAACTCACCTCGCCTGGCCACAGCCCATTCAGATGTGAAGCTTCACATAGGACAAAAAACATCTCACAAGAGCTCAGATCACTTCAAGCGAGGGGGTGGAACGGCACACACATGCACACAGACAACGAACACACTCAGGGATTCAGTCAGAAGCTAATTTGTCTTATGCTGTTTTTACTCATTATAGTTAGACAAAAGTATGATTGATTGTAGTAGCCCAAAAGTATGTGATCAAAAACAGTTTAATATATAGTCAAGAATGAGTATTCCCACTGAAAACTGTAAGAGTGGTTTAGATAGGTGGCAACACGAAGGATCTAATAAAGAAGTCAATTATAGAAAGTAATAATGAAGTTAAGTTTGACACATTTTCTTTTCATTTGAATACATCTCTTGCCAGAGGGGAAATAACATGTGCTGCAAGATAAGAATGAGGCCGTCCATGCCTTTCAGCTGCAACTCTTTATTATAGTGCATCTCTCAGTCCCCTGCAAAAAATAAAAAAAAAAAAAAAAAAAAATGGAATGGTGAACATCATCTAACTTTACTGCAACGTTTGTGAAAAGAAATCATCACAAAACATTCCATTTAAAAGGGCCGGTCAACTTTAGTTTTTGGTCAGAGATTGTGAAATCTTAGCTGAGCTCAGCACACAGAGCACATGTGCTGAAGATCCCCCTCATCTGGCATCTTGCTGTCAGAGGCAACAGTGTCCCTGGTGGAGAGGAAGCTCATGGAAGCTGACAGGTTGAAAATGTGCGGCATGATGTGGCTGAAAGAGCATGAAACATGTTCACCCATGGGTGCCTCACGAGGCACCACAGGAGAGACCGAGAGACAATTAAATGTTCGTGTTTTTCTTTCCTAAATAGATTTTTGCTACCTTTGCTGATAGTCTGAGAGCTTGTAGGTAGACTGCACTGATTTGTTTACTTGCCAAAGAAGAACTGCAAGTCTTCAGAAGAGAGTAAGATCGCTTTTTTTTTTTTTGTTTGTTTGTTTGTTTGTTAGCTCAGCTCCTCAGCATCATCATTCTTGCATTTTTTTTAGTGCCCTTTTCATTGTTTGCAGTCAGGAGTTAATCCAGGCAATTTTTTTTCTTTTTAAATAAACTACATCCTCAATAGCTTTTGATAGCAAGTTTTGGCCATTCAAAATAACTCAAAGCATCAACCTTATAGTGTTGACAGCAAAATAACAGTCATTATTTCCACTCTTTGTGGTCAATTGCATAGATGAGTTAAACTGCACTTAGACCTGGTTTGGACCGCTGTTCTTGTCCATGCCTACATGCATGGGAGGGAAATGGAGTTACTCATCAAAGCATGTCTGAAGCTACACTGTGTGAGAAAATGTTCAAAATATTCTGTTGCTTTTAACTTGCTCTGTGGGAGGTCATCGTACGTGCAAGCATACCCAAATTCATTGCAGAAACGCTGGTTTTAAGTTACTTGGGAGGTGCATTCTGCCAGATGAGGCTGTATTAAAATCAAAACTGTTCTCTTGATGGACCGTTTTTCTGTCAAAATCTCTGATGCATTTAGAGGCCTGACAAACGAAACAGAAAATATGATTGAGTCCAGTTTTACTGGGAATTAAAGTGTCTGTAATGCCGATATATTGTCCTACTGTTTTTGTAAAAAAAAAATAATGCAAAAAGATCAACTTTGAATGAACAACAGTTATTTTAATGATCCCATCACCCAGTTTTATTATCCAAATGTGTTAGTCCTGGTTTGAAAGCTTACAATATTTATATTAGAATATTTACATGTATTTTAAAAGCCTGGTGTTGGTCTGATGAACACAGTAATTCCCTTTATTTTATTTTATTTTATTTATTTATTTATTTTTGTAAAATAATATAGACCTGCCAACAATTAGGCACATTAGAAGTAGAGAAAAGAGACCAGAGTTTGATTTAATGCATTTAAACCCCCAAAAGAAACATTCAGAGAACTGGTTTGAGTTTAGAATTACTTTAGCAAGAACCACAGCTAACATACAAATTTCTGAAATATTTTCTTAATACAGTGCAGTTGCTAAAACTGTTTAGCAGGACCAGAAGATGGTCTTATAAAAGATGAGTATGTTGTGCTGCTGTGCTCTATGATTCCTTAAATTCATCATGCATGCTTAGCAATTTTGTAACCACAACAAACATCAAGGGTGTGCCCTTTAATTTCTATTCTGATTCAACCTTTCATTTCATCGTTATCTTTTGTTCATTTTCTGTCTCATGTTTCCCCCTGTTACACATCTTGGTTTTGCTATGCTGAAAGAGAAGACTGACCTTATTTCCAATAAGCCGAAACACTGTTATTCATCTCATTACTCATCACTGTTCCTAATAAAGTTTTCAAAATAGGAGCCGAATGGATCAGAGAGGCTGATTGCGGATCCCTCAGTGCTATTTTACTTCAATAAAAAATACAGAATCATGATTTTCATTTCACTTCATAGCATTTGAGACAAAGTTTACACAACCCACCGGTGACAAACTTGCCTAATGATTCTTTTCTCCCCCGATTCATCAACAAATTAAATAAAATCGACACTGCTGTACACTGAAAGCTGCCACATGGTGACAGCAAAAAATAAAGATTTTCCTATAAATGAATCTGTTGCACTCTCCCAGGCTTATCTCATGAAACAAACCGAGCACATCTACTGAGTGATTTGATACGACACCAGTTTCCTCTCAGACTGTCTCTTCACTCAAGAAAACGAAACACTTCAACGACATTTTATCCACTCTCTGCAGTGACTACACAACAAGACAGGCGTCTGTCTGTTCAGACTGTGGGGACAATGCAACACAGCTCTCACATAAGCTTCCAACATTTCTTCACAGGTGTTGACAGGTGCAGCCGTGGAAGCTTGGACTTCATTTCCACTTGTAGACTTGAGAGTTTTTCCTCAGCAGCTGGAATTTATGATTGCCACCAGTTCAGTAAAGCAGCAAGTATTAGACTTTGTAGTAGATGTTGGTGGGGCTCTGGGGCATTATCTCCTGAACTATGTACACAGGGGGCCCATATTCACCGCTCACGCGTTCATAGTGACGGCAAATCATGCTGTCAGAGGCCCGCAGAGGAAAGACGACATCGCTGCGGTCTGAGCCGTTGTTGTCGCTGCTGATGCTGTCCCGCTTCGGCACAGCCAAAGTGTTAAGGGACACAGAGGCAGACTGCTGGTGCCTGTCAGGAACACAGTAGCGCTGATGGCACCTCCACAGCACCACCAGCAGAATTATGATTACCAGGAGGAGGATCGCACACCCAGAGACGACCCACACGAAGAGTCCTGGATGAGAGCTGCTGCTGGGGTTGGATTGTCCTGTGTCAGAGCCCACATCTGTCATGATGAGGCACAGAGAGATGGGAAAAAACAAGGGAGAAACTCAGGTGAAGAAGCAAACAGGGATATGTTACATAGTGATTTAACAAAAATTACTCCTGGTTTAGTTTTGTTACAATATAGAAGAAGTTAAAATGAAAAGGAAATGCATATGAATATTATGATGCCTTCCTCTGGTATCTGATAACTTAAAGTTAGACTACAGTACATTCTATTGATTCGGTTAGCAGATTCATAAAATGCCCAAAGAATAGGAGTTAAGTTCAAGGTTTTCACAAACTTTGACATGCATGAGCTGAAATCCACAAATATCTTCCTTTCAAGGAACATATTAGTCTTTAAAATACAATTTATTGACTATACTTTCACTGGCTCAGTTCAAATTAAACAGACTTTGCATGTCAGGCTCAGTGCCCCCCATTTTTTTTTTAAGTTTTCTGAATTTCTTTTATTTCTTTTTATTCTTTGTTTTCGTCTGCATCCCACTATAATACTTTTATTACTCTTCTGACTATAGTTTAAACCTATATCTTATTGACGTACATTTGATTTACTCTTTTAACATCAACTCCAGTGTTTTCCTCGTGGGGGTCTTCCACACTGGGAGCTTTGCTTTTTGGTCTATGGGGTTGTTGCCACTAGGGGGCTCTTGGCAGGGTGTCTGCGGGTCCTGCACTGCAACCCTATGGTTTTGGTGTGGTCCCTGGATCTGCCTGGATCCACAAGATATTGTTTCCTCGCAGCAGTGTCAAGCCAGGTTATACTTATACAGGTATAATAAATAGCAAAGGACGGTGTGTGTGTGTGTGTGTGTGTGTGTGTGTGTGTGTGTGGGGGGGGGGGGGGGGGGGGGGGGGGTTATTTTATCTAATTGTCATTTTATTGAAACATTGTTGATTTTAATGTGTAAAGCACTTTGTGCTGCTTGTGTATGAAAAGTGCTTTATAAATAAAATTTCATTCATTCATTCATTTTAATGTTTGATGTAAAGCACCTTTAATTGTCCTTTACATGAAATGAGCTATACAAATAAACTTGTCTTGCAGGTATAATTTTAGTGTTTAATTTTTTTTCCTTCTGTGTCAGAAAACAAATTTAAAAATTCAAACATGCTTCATGTTGAGCAGTAAAGTTAGTAAAGTCCATGTATGGATTGTCTTAAAGTAAGATATTTGCACCCTTTTTTTTTCCTGAAAGCTGCTTATAGTACTGAGATATGAAAACAACCTGGTTAAAAAAAAAAAAAGACATATTATGTCAAGAAGGACAGAAGTTATTAAATTCTACATATTGTAACTTTTTTTGTAGAAAGATAAAAAGTAAGTATTATTAAATATGAACTCCCAGGTTTTTTTTTTTTTTTCATTGCGTTTTTTATGTTTAGCATGACATCAGTCATAAATGCTGTGGAAAAACTTCATATATATAAAATACACTTGTACAAACTGAATCTGTCAAATCTTCCATGCTTTGTTTGTTTTGTTTTTTTGTTCAATAAAAAACTGCCCATTACTTTTGATGAAAAAAATATATATTTTTTTCTGATAAACCTCTGATGGAAGTGCTTACAAGTAAACAGGGAAAAGCTAAATTATTTGAAATCAATTCTAAAGCTCATAAAGTTTGATCCACTTGTAAAATAAAATCTCTGCAGGCTATATTTTTGTTTTGTCTTTGTGCCAGCTTTACTTTTTATATTCCTTTCTTTTGTGGAGGCGTCCTTGGCCTTGGACTTTGGTGGTGTGGGTGGGAATCTGGTCGGAGACTCTTGAAGCGTTGAAGGTGCATCTGAAGCATCTGGAATATAAAATACAACATATGATTGTTGTTGCCTGCATGCAACTCCTCAATTTCTCTATGTAGGTGGGCTTATGTCATAAAATGACTCATTAAACATTGCTACGATTACAAAAATGCTTATTTAGTCTTTAGTCTTCCTTCAGCCCCTCCGAATGAAAACAAAAGCCACTTTCTAGAGAATGAATTTTTCGCCAAAAGTCATTCAGGTAAAAATGTACCGTAAGGACAGAAAAAAATAAAACAGAGGAAACTTTTTTTTTCTATTCTAACACAATGAGGTTACAAAAACTTCTTGTTTCAACCACAACCATGGCTTTCGTTTTTCTTGACTGGAACATGCATTCGTTTTCTCCACCTACTCACACACAACATGCCCTGAATTTCTGTTTTTTTCCCTGGGGTTTCTCCAAAGGGAATTTTCAGACATGCACACCGCAACTTTTACAGTTGCATATTGTCCATAGTACCTCTGCAGGAGCATCACCAAGACTAGCAAACCTACAACACATGAGAGCTTCTCGAGGCTGCTTTGATTCTGAGAGGCAATGGGGTGATTGAGGAAAGGAAAAAATGGGCTGGAATGTAAATGATCATGCTGAAATACTTCTGCACCTTTTCTTTTTTTTTGTGACACTTTAAACTTCTTGTTTACAACCAGAATCCATGGAGATTGTTGCCCATCTCAGAGCACCTGGATAAGGCGGGTGCTTAAAAAATACTTTGGATATCAGGATATCAAGTGGAGCCTTATGTTCATAAAGCTCCGTTTGGTAAAGAAAAACTGTTCAACAAAATAAAGCAATCAGATTTCCATTCTGCTTGCTTTGATGCTGGACAGGACAGGTAAAAGAAAAAAAATAATACTTTGGAGGTGATTGGATAAACCAATTGTCTATCAAAGTCATGACTCAACTAATCGGATGAAACAAAAGGAATCGCATGAAGCCAGTCCGCAAACAGAAGTCACAATAATTCATTGGTAGTTACCAGTTCATGATGATGATTGGTCTGAACTTGTGTCAGCCACATACATGAGAATCACCTGCTTTCCTATGTGACTCTGACACAACCTGCTCTATAAAATAATAAATCAACAGCACAAAAGGTAATTTAACCCTCATTCTGCCAAATAATCTAGCATGGCATGACTAAATGATGAAACAACAGAATGAAACAATCATCATAGCAAGTGTTAACTTATTTTGTTTAAACCTTAATGTCAATGAAAACTATAGTCGATAGTGTTTTAGTATATTAGGTGTATTTGCATGTTATGTAAAACTCCTGTTACCAGAGTAGATTTTTTAACTTCAAATTGACTGACCTGATAGTTCATGCAACTTCCAAATAAGACCCAATGCTAACATGACCTCATTGTTCCATCTACTAAAAATGTATGGGCGGAAAAAGCAGCTTTTGGCCGGAATCCCTAAGGACGACAACACACTGGTATTTCTAAAAGCTCCAATTAAAACAGAAACAGAAAAGAATTACATAAAATAAGTCATCAGGAAAAAAAATGTGTAATATGAGAATAAAACACCATTATGACAAAAAAGTAAGTCTTTTGAGGCTTGCTGATTATGTTGGTGGGATTAAATTAAAACAAGCCCCACTAGTTCAAGCTGTACACCAAGTTTAGCAAAAAACAGCTTTCTGCACATGGATGCACCTGTTAAAACAAATATTTTAAATCCTTTCCCATTCCCACTTCGACTGGGTTTATCCCCATTGCTCTGGGAGCAACCGTGCATTCAGAACCAGCACAGAAACCAGCCTGTTACAGCATGAAAGGATGGGGTTACATTGCATCCTGCTGGCTGTGTTGGACAAAAAATTCCTGAAAAGCACGACTTCTGGGGATAATTACAGCAGTTTGTTGCTTTTGACCGAGTGGTGAAACTCACTCCACACAGCAGAACGGTGACTGAACCATCAATTTGTCTCTTTTTATCAGCAATTTATGAGCATCAGTTTCAGGCCCTCCATTTTAATTTGGTAAACCTTCATTTTTAAAGAAAAAGTGAGCTGTTCCTTCTCATGTAGCCTCAAACACAACATCCCCAGTAAAGAACAGTGGACCAGTACACACTGAGGTATTCTCTTCCCATTAACGTTGATCAGTTCTGAATCCAATGAGTACCTATTAAATACCCTCAAACAGTTCAGTCATTCGAAACAGGATCTAATCAAACACTTTTCATTGCACTACCAGAAAAGAGTAGTGTGTTTTCTGACCAGGAATAAAAGTGCTTTGGACTTTTGCTTAAACTTGGATGGATACATGATATTTTACAATACTGTAACAGAGCAAGCTTTGGTGATATAAGAAGAGTGTTTTGTCTTTTTTTTTCCCAAACAGTGGCCTTTTTGTGTAGAGTTTGCAAGTTCTCCCTGTGTGTGCACGGGTTCTTTCCATCATCAAAAGACATGCAAGTTAGGCTAATTGGTTTTTGTAAATTCTCTCTAAGAGTGAGTGAGAGTGGTTGTTTGTCTCTGTTGGCCCAGCAATGGACTGGTGACCTGTTCAGGATCTACAGGATCTACCTGCCTTTTTTTTAGACTTGCAGACTTGAGAGTCTACATTGTTTTAGTGACTGTAATGAATTTACAAAAAATTTGTGGAAATAAACCTGACTGGATCATCCCTACCACTTGGTTTGGACATGCGGTGTCAAAAGTAAATGTTTGCTATACCATAATTGTTTCATGTTTTGACCATTTCACTACTGATACTATGTCATTAACGTCATCTGTCATTTAAAAAAAGCGCTTTTCTTAGTGCAAAAATTAAAGGCTTCAGAATCATCATGTTTTTTTATTCATATTGTAATCATGTATACAGTGTATACCATCGCTTTTTTGTCTCTTTAAGTGGTGTGAGAATGAAAAAAAAAACTACATAGGCCACAGTTTAACAAAGTAAACATTAATATCTGTACGCGGTGCTACACATCTGGATAAATGAATACAAGCAAAAATCTATAATATGACATTTCAATAGGCAGCAATTAAACCAAAATGAAATGTCCTCCTGCAGTTTAAATGATCGAGTTATGGATAGCAGACATTAATCAAGATTTCAGTGTTTGCCATTCTTCTAACTCTGTATACATTGGAGTCTTCAGTTTGCTTCAGTTCAGAACATTATCATTAATTCACCACTGGCCTTGATTTGAATTTCCTCAGTGCTCATTTTGCATGAATGGACTTTAAAAAAAAAAAAAAAAAAAAAAAAGTGCTGGTTATGACTGAGTTTCAGTTTTAACAGTAAGATCTGTTCATCCAAATCTGGTAAAGGAGCAATGATTTCCAAACTGAATGACATTATTTTTATATATATATGTAGAGAGAGAGAGATTAAAACAAGATCAGATCCAAATCTAAGTCATCCAAATTTTCTTTTGCTCTAGGAGGGTTGTTTATGCCTGTAATGTTTGTAAACACAGCAGGAAAACAGCTCCATATTTTTAGTTATGATCAGCATGAGAAACACACAAAATGCTGATTTTTCATCTCTAACACTCAATAAATGAATAATTTATATAAATAACACTTCAGTTCTGAGATTTTAAAAAGCACATTTTGGGCCTCAGATAGAAACACATACAGAAATGCGGCAGCAGCCCCCCCGCCCTGCCCTTCCCCTTCCGTCGCACTACATCACAGTAATGAATTAGATGAATAAGCAAATACATTTTGAATGTTTTTTTCCACATATAAAGTTGCTTCTCTGATCAATAAATACACAGTTTTGTAGCCTTTTGATTGGAATTAGACATGCAAACTGTTCCTGTGTGAATATTAATAGATTACAAGGATTTATCCTCAAGGCATTTAAAGTAAGGAAGAATATGTATCCATGGTTTATCAAAATTTCCGATATGTTATCGGCACGCAAAAAGATAAAACTACACTATTGGCCATTCTGATGTTAATATGGGGGGGTGCACATTGACTGGCATTTCTAATGATCGCATGCAGGATAATACTGGTGGCTTTAAGCTGCCGGCGGTTTGAATAAGGGATTTGAGATACAGTAATTCATGATGGCAATCTCTCCTAGAGAAAATGACTGGATGATCAGATTATCTGACCACTTAATTCAAAGAGAGGATATGCATTATATTTATCACAATTTGCTTTTTTTTTGCTCTTTTTAACAGTGTTTGTCACAAGCTGTGTCAATGCTTTATTCTCCATCCAGCTTGATACTTAAATCGAGACACTATTTGCTTACTTTGGCCGACTCTCAACACCAGCTTCATGGATTTGGTCCTACACGCGCCTCCATTGGTGTTATCCAGACCTTTTAAAGAGCCTGTGGATGTAGCTGATAAACAGAGAAAAGACAAATCACTTTACAAAAAATCAGCATCATTAAGCAGCGTACTGGTTTAGTATGGTTTTTTGCTAGTTTTGCAACATGGCTGCACCAATTAATGCATTTTTTTTTAACACTCCAAGATGTCTAAAACAATTTCCAACCCATTTTCAACAAGACATATTGCAGCCTTATTTCAGATCTCTTGTATTAGACTACATCACTTTCTGGGAGGTGCATTATGTAATCTGGAAACTCAGTAACGGTCTCATAAAATTGACTAACCAATGAACTAGCTAATGATTTCCTCTCTGCGTGCAGCCTTGGCATAAAAAATTAAATGAATGAAACATATTTCAGCCTTTTAAGAAACATATCTCATATCAGAAACTAAACTTTCGTTCAAAGACTCAATTTCACATTTAACCCCCCATCTCCACCCCCACCCCTCCTTCTCCAAGGACTCTGATTCACCCCTGTCATTCTCACACATACAGACTTGTTAGCAGCATTTAGGTCAGATAACATTTCACAGGCTACAAGCCACGTTGCATTGAAAGCTCCCATCAAATCTGCCTGATGCTGTAAAAGCCTTGTGTGATTTGGGGCATGTAAGCCCTTGGAATCACACTGGCCTGCCAGAGCGAAGTGTGCTGTCAGAGCGTGGTGAGGTGGGCGAGGCTACATCGTCAGACTTGCTCTCTATCTCATGCATCACTTGCCACTAAGATGCTGGTTTAACCGACAGCGGTCCAATAACAAGGCCACGTTTTTTTTGATTCTCATCCAAACTGACAAATTGAGAGGGAGCTGGCGAAGATGGCCTCCACTTTACCCGGATTTTTTTTTTCTTTAAAAAAAGAAAAGAAATGCAGGGGAAACAGTTGCTTGCACTGATTTGAAGGCATTCCACCTGTAGAAACTGGTAACACTTGATTTTAGAGTTGCACACTCATATGCACCAGGACATGCAGATTCCTCTGTGCAGGTAACTTACTGGTGATGTAATAATCCCTTCCCTTGAGGAACTCCAAACCCCAGAGGTTAGGGCTGAACTCCTGAAACTTGAATGTGAACTTTACATCCTGGTAAGGCTTGTCACAGTTCAGCAAGGGTGTGTCCATCTTGTCCACAGTGCAGCTCTCCAATTGACTTCGGGAGACCAGGTAGACTTTGTAGAACTCCTCCGTCCCACCGGTGGAAGCATCCGCTCGAGGACACACGATGTCCATCTTGTCCCCTATCTGAGGGTAGAGCACTAAACCCTGACCAGGATTAAATCTGTGTGTAAGAAAGTGATAGGAGCTCATCATTTCACAGTATCATTACACAGCTCTTTGCTTGAACTATTAAATCACACGGTGGCTTTTTAAATCTACACATATTCCTATCAGGAGTCAAACGTTTTAGCTAAAAGTTCTTCACAGATCAAAAGCCTGAGGGGGGGGATACTTATGGGTCAAAATGTTTGTTCATTAGAGAAGCAGGTTTTAAAAAATCAGTGTTTATGTTTTCAGGCAGTTACAAGTTTGTAGTGAGCCCTTATTTTTTAAGCAAAAATTCCACCAGAATTCCACCAATAGTTTTGACCTTCTATCAACAAGCAGTTTTTAGATGGCACCAGGCCTCTGGGCTTTGCAATGACTATTTCCCAACATATAGATCAAATAAATTATTAACTGGACACATCTGCTAAATTGTAAATGACATAAAAAGGGAGAAAATCTGCACTCAAAAGGATGCAGCTTGTAGATGTTATTAACGGCATTATTCATCTTTTATCAAAGTTGTTCAAATGCAGGGTTTTAGATAATAAGCTACATCAAAACTTCACCTCTTGGTCTCTTTTACTTTCTCGGTTAGGTGACAGCTAACGCACCAAGTTTCCATCATCTCTGATGTGCCCTTACTTTGCATTGGAGCTGCTCCAGAGGATGGACTCCAGCGTGGTGGCACGACACGAGCAAACGACGGCCAGCAGGATCACGGCAGCGCAGCTCCGTGCGCTTCTCCCCATCACAGGAATAAATCGCAGGTACACCGCGGCTGACTATCATACGAAGGAGGGAAAACAGTGGGAAATGTGTTGCCTTTGCATGTCTCCGGTGGCTCCAGGTGCGCGCGGAGGACACATTCCTGAGAGAAATCCCACCAAGTTGCGAGTCCTCCTCCAGCAGTTGCATGAAATTTTCCACATTGCGGGTAATGGGTTAGAAAATCATTCGTGTGACGAAACCCGGGTACCGAGGAGAGATTGTGTGGAGTGTTTTAGTCATCAGCTGACTGACCGGTCCGCCTATATACAGGCTCGTGCGTGGGAGAGTGGGTGGGCACATCTGTTGGTCAATTCCTTCCAATTAGTGTACTAAAATCAAGAAGCTTCTTGTATGTGTTAACAAAAATATGACACAATTGTCTTATCTTCCCAAATATTGGCTTATTTTTAATCACAGAAAACCTGCTGAAACTTTGAACACAAAATGTCAAACTCAGCTTGTAAAAATGCATAAGTTTTAATCCTAACATTTTTTTGACCAATCAAAGGTTTAAGGATAAACTGTATAATCCACTTTAATAAAACAGATTTAACAAAAAGCATAATCTGTTTTATGTGAGAAAAAAAGGGTTTTGTCCTCCTTGAAACCTTCACTTGTTTTAATGATGGTTTCTCATCATTATTTTATTAGAACTGCAGCTGATTTTAGTTTTCTCTTCTACCCAAGCTTCTATCTTTGGAAGGAGTTTAGAGACAAAAAAAATGCTGTAAATCTTATCAGCTTAATTCTGGGAACAGTTTTATTCCTTTCACTGTGAACAAATATTATTGCAACGTTTTGTATTGAAGTGCAAACAAGTAGACAGAAACTAACAAACTGCATATTGATATCAAAGAAGATTACTCTGCATTAGTATCAGGACAATTTACTCAAATATCAAAGGTTCGTGCATTCTGCAGGAAAAGGTTTCCTGTCAGTGTTTTCCTGTTAAATATGATGGATTTTCTTTTTCTATTGATATTAGTGTTCCATTGATGTGTACAGTGCATTTTTACAGCTTCCTTGAGATGATCTTCACGATTCTGAAAAGTTACAGTAACGCATCTAAATAAATAAGATCATGTGTTGTCATTTCTGCAAAAACTTTCCTTATCTTCAAATGAAGGTTTCCAGTTTATTTACCAGCTGTGTAGGAAAAAAGAAAAAAAAAAGGAAAAAAAAAAAAAAAAAAAGAAGGAAAAAAAAAAAAAAAAAAACAAAAACAAAAAAAAGAAAAAAAAAGAAAAAAAAA
This sequence comes from Atherinomorus stipes, assembly GCA_023101725.1. Taxonomy (NCBI): domain Eukaryota; kingdom Metazoa; phylum Chordata; class Actinopteri; order Atheriniformes; family Atherinidae; genus Atherinomorus; species Atherinomorus stipes. Next base: position 128,159 of record JALJCO010005361.1, read on the forward strand.
AAAAAAAAAAAAAAAAAAAAAAAAAAAAAAACAAAAAAAAAAAAAAAAACCCCCCAAAGGAAAAGCCGGGTCCGGGGGCTGCTGCGACAGAGAAAAAAAAATAAAAAAGCGAAACAACCCCCACAAAAAAAAAAAAAAGAGGAAAAACCCGGGCACAAAACCCCCCCCCACCGGGGGGAGCCGGCAAGGGGAAGGCGGGGGGGGGTCTCCCCAGGGGGTGCGGGGAATCTCCAGGAGAAAAAAGGGCAATCGCAGGGCCCTCCCACGGGAGAAACCCGGGAGGAGGGAAGAGTTCCGCCGGGGGAGCGGCCCCGGATCGAAGAAAGGAAGGAGGGAGCATACATCTTCAAAAGAAGAAAAATGCTATGCATCCATAGAAAAAATACCTAGTTATTCTGTATATTGGAACTGAAAATACCTAGAGTTAAAGGATTTTAAAAGGCAAGAGGAACCTAGAACAAAATCTGATATAATTGAGGATTATGATATTCTCATCAGGGATGCAGTGATGGAAGTTTATATATGCATTAGTACTAAAAAATTTACCTTGAATTTGTTCCTAATTGAAGTACCTGAATGAATAGACCTTCTTTTGTTGCGTTCCACCACTTATCACTAGCCTGGTACACCAGCCTGACTAACGCCATGTATGAGATACATGCCGTGTATCTCATACATGGCGTTAGTCAGGCTGGTGTACCAGGCTAACTTATCACTGCGTCTCCATTCAGAATGCACACACTTCTTCAGATCAGCTCAAATAAATGACAACACACTCTTAAAAGCTGGCAGAGAAAATTTGAGCTTGAGGTTTTATTATGGATTTTACTTCACCATGATCAATGCATGAAAAGTCTTTGTTGTATAAATAGGTTGAGATGGGTAGATTTTCTTTAAAGTCCCATTTATCTCCATGGAAGTAGTCAAGGCTGTAATCCTCTCATTTTCTGTGAGTCTGAACTAATGACACAGTGGTTTAAAAGATTACATAGGACTTGTGTCACAAGACTAAAGCAGCACAAATGACGGCTGAACAGCACAGAAATGCCTGCGTTTCTGTCCTGGAAAGACTGGCTTGCATGTGTTCAAAGCGGTGGCACTGTCTCATATATCAATAATTCATTTAAACCTTGATATGCACCGCGCAGCAGACGCAGATGCTGAAGTGTTCTCTACTTGCTTCTCTAAAACAAACTTAAGATACAAAAGCTTGACTTTGATTTATTTTATTTTATTGTCATGTATAGTATTTTGTTACCTTCAGTAGATCCCAAACAGAGCACATGTTGAGGAAGAAACAATAAAACAGTGTGACTTCATCTTTTTGAGAAATTTCTCAGCAAGGTAAAATACAAAACATAACAGAAAAATCCAACAAATCTTCTTTGTGTTTTAGTTTGATCCACGATGGGTAAGGTTAAACAGTTGGATTTAGTTTTCCTTTAACTTTTTAGTCCCCAGTTGCTGCAGTGATACAATGATCTCTGCTTTATTCACCTCATCACCAGCAGGGAAATTATGATACACAATTTGGCTATTAAATAACAACACTGTGCTTATGTAAATCAAACCAGAGCACACATGAGTGAGCAGGAATAAGGGAGCTATCAGTTAGCAGAAACAAAGCTTCTTGTTTCACTCCGCTCACATAATCAGTTCACTGCAATACATTGTTTGAAGAAAGTGCATTGTAGACATTTGGTGTCCTACAAGTTATAAATAGGGTCAGATAAAATATTGAGGAAGAGCGAAGCTGAATCCAACACCAACTGGATGGACAGGGATTCATGTCTTGTCAAGGCGTGACACAAAAGATTCTTAAAGACATGAAAAAACACTGAAAATGATGAACACGACACTGTAAAATGTTTAACTTAAAAGTATAAGTTAAAGGGCTGCCTTAAGAATTTGAGTTAAATGGAACAATTTTTGTGTGTTTAAGATGTGCTTGATGAAGTATTTTAACTTATAACAACAACATACCAGAAGGTTGTTAATTTGGCCTAAAATGATACATTAAAAATGCCAAAATGCAATTTACAGTGTGTAGATACACATCGGGAACCCTTAGGAATGATGCCCCATCAGTCAAGGGCTTAATAATGGATTTTTCTTTAAAAGAAACAAACCAAAACCATCTAAAAAGATTTGGTAAAAGAGAAACCCAGAGGTTCACCTATGACATAAAAGAAAATCTATGCCAAATTCATTTTGGATTTTATCAAAGCAAAACTACTTTTTTTTTCTTTTGTAAAGTGGTGTCAGATCATAAGAAGCCTTGAATCTGCCAGTACAGTTTGGAAACAGGGCAGTCAGGGCTGGAAATCCTCTTTGTCAACAATGATAAAGGAACCTTTAAAAAAGCAGCTCCAACCATGAGGCTATGTTTGTTTTCTGTGGCATTAATGATGTAATTATAGGGAACTGTCATGCAGATGAAGCAACAGTGACCCAACCAACACTGTTACCTGGTTCTAGAAAAGGTCAAACAAAAAGAGGCCACAGCTGTGGGGAAAATGGTTTCATTCCCCTTCAAAATGCTTACACTCAGTGAAGTATCTCATGGCCAAGAAACTGTTCTAAAATCAAGTGTGCGCTCATCTAAATTGTTTTAAATCAGTTCCAGAAGTGAGAAAAAACAAAAAGCCAAAAAAAAAACAAAAAAACGGCAAGACTCCTGAGTACAGTACCAAAAATAGACTGCTTTAACTCTTTAAATACCAGAGTGGGATAAAGCTGCAGGACGGAAGTGAGTTGAAATGTGAGTTTCGCTCATTAGAACTTAATCATAGCATTAGTTAAATTATTAAACAGCCACACATCACATTCCTCGGACTCCCTCTTGCCTGTGCTGGTATCTGTGGTCTTCTTCAGCTCATTTTAATGTGAGATCTCCCAGAGCAAAGCTAATGCTAACATGTTAGGTGTCAGGTAGTAAGCAACCCCTATCACGATTAGCATTAACTTCAACCTGGGACTGTACTTGAAGGTTGTTTCAGCTTCATCGCTGAAGGTGTCAAAGTTATCCTGCAGGGGGTGACAGAAGCATACGTCAGTGGTTGGCTTTGCCATCATTTCTATATGTTTGCACTACATTCATTCATTCATTCATTCATTCATTCATTCATTCATTCATTCATTCATTCATTCATTCATTCCAGAAGCAACAGAGCTGTGCATTGCTGAGACATTGTGGAAAATCAGAATTAAACTAAGACAGCAATTTTTAAGAGGATGGATTGTAAAGAAAACAACCTTTCATTTTCATGAAAAAAAGTATTCTTTTTTAGTTTGATGGAAAACTAGATGTTTCATTTTAATTGTTTTTTAACAGCAAAGATTTACAGTTTAGGGTAAGTGAAAGCAGATTTAAACTTTCTGGTTAAATCTGGATTTTAAAACCCACTTGGAAAGGGGAAATCTGTGCTGGCAATCCAATCAGTTTAACAAAAATCTAAATTTATCAACACAATTTCACCATTGATTAGAAAGCTAATGTACACTCTGGGCAAATTGACTGGGAAATTTGACACTCACTCACATTTTCTTTTGAACAAGATACCCTTCTTATGCTCACTTTTCAGTACAACACCCACCCTAGCTTTGTTTGGTCGAAGCAGTACGTTTACTGTCAGCCTGAGTTGTTTGTCACCCTCTTAGTTGTAGCAAAAACTAGAGTTAAACCATTAACCTGGACGAGCTCAAAAAGAAAGAGAGTTCAGATGTGGGGCAGCCGGGGCCATCTGTAAAGTTTTGCACCTCCCCAGAAACAAAGTTGGCAATAACAGGATGTAACAGGTGTTGTCATGGTGACTGGTTTACAGAATCAAGACACAAATCTAATCTGGCATATTGTCAGGAAGTCTGGGTGCAAACAAGTTTATAATAATGGTAAAGGCTACTGACCTGTCTGCACATCGACAACACTTCCTCTTTTAGGTGCTCAGCGCTTCACTCTCGTGTGCCTTCTCTCCTCCCTCTGCATTTCTCCTTTTCTCTCTCCCATTGAGCAGTTACCCGGCATGTCGGTTAACATGTCTTTTATACTCTCGTGTGACTCATGTAAAAGCCCCTTTTACAGAAAAAGAATCATGCAATATATTTTCAGTGATGCCATTCGTGTTTTATGTAAATACTGCCTACAGAAGAGAATAAGTCAGAACGGGTAACTCATTCTTATTGAAGATGTCAGGAAAGTAATACAGATGACGCCAGCTTGACATACTGATATTAGATTCTTTTTATCTTCAAATAAGCTACACCTCAAAGTCAGGAAAAGAGATTAAATTCATGACTGACTGAGTGATGAGTAAAAACAAAATCTACTTTTTTTACAGCCTTTTCAAAGAATTTCAAATGAAATATTTGGAAATTTAAACAAGCTGGAGGTAATTTAAGCCACAGAGGACTCCATTAAAGAAACACCTAAATTTATATGTTTTCAAAACTTTTAAGTTGTAATTACATGTATTCTCATTTCCTCTTGGTATATACATATCCTCAATTTTGTTGTATTCGCAACTGCATAATGACAATAAAGGTTATTATCCTATTACAATAAAATAACAAAACTCCAAATATTCAGTTTTCTTGATACTTTTTTAAAAGGACCTTTGGCAGAAATGCTAGTCTAAGTACTTTTGGGAAAAATGCTCCGAGCTTGGCACACCCTTGGAAGATTCTCATTTGTCTTTGGCAGGAACATTGAAGCTAAACCTGGCTGGATGGAAGAGGCCAACATCTTCCCACGTCTTTACTGGGTCCATTATGTTGCCCTGAACACTCAGCATGTTCTGTATAATTCTGTATTGGTTTCTCCCTACAGCGGGTTTTCCAGCTCTATAACAGACAGGCTTCCCCACAGAATGATACTGCTATCACTGTGTTTGACTGTAGAAGTTAATTATGTTCATTACACTGTTTTCTCTATGCGTATCGGTTGGATTTGTGCCTGCGTAGTTTAGTCCTTGTTTCATTCGACTATAGGTCCCAGCTGGTCTGAATTAATCTGAAGAGATCAAATCTGGAAAATGGTTTGTTTAAACAAAACAAAACGGAAAAAAAATGAAAAAACAAAGAAGCTTGTGACCTCTGACTGCATTTCATAATCCAGTCTTGGTCTTAATGGGGATCAAACCTTCAGTATGAACTGTTCAAAACTTTTCAGTGGGATTGGTTTACCTGGGATTAGGCAAGGACGAAAATAGAAATAAAGCAGTAATACTTTAAAGTAGTCAAATATCATAACATTCATATAATATAGTAAGGTTTATTTATTTACATTTTGCTTTCATTACGGTTAGCTGTTGCAGTAATAAAGCAGATTAAGATGACATTAGGCTGCCTATCAGTATAGAAAGATTATATTTTTATTAAATAATGCCCCAAACAGCTGTTTATAACAAATAAAAATTAGATGAAACAGCTGCGTTTTTAAAAAAAATGAAACTGAAAGGCAACATTTTTCTTCTTGCAAGGTGCTTTTTCACTTTCTTAAAAAAATGAAAGTGACCCTTTACACTATGGGAGAGTCCTGGTTAACATTTTTGGTTTACTAATGTTAAAACGTTTGCATCTGGATCAGGGTGACCCAGTCCAAGGCTGCTTTGAAAAACTGGCACAACAGTCAACCTGAAGACTTGATCCTGGATAACAAAACATGGGATTTCCATTATATAAATCTGATCCATATGAGACTTTGAACTGGTGAACCTAAAGGATGTTGCTTCTTGTGATCTGAGAGCCATTCAGGTGCCTTTTATCAAATTCCCAGCAGGCTGTCATGTGCCTTTTAGTAAGGAATGGTCTGTGTTTGGCCACTCTACCGTAAAGGCCTGATTGGTGTCCTGCTCTGTAAGGGCCTACTATCTCCACAGACGAATACTGGCTTATTGGTTACCAATTAGATCAAGACCCTGAAATGTTTCACTCCAGCTATTAGAAAGTCAGATTAAAGTGCTTTTCCAATTCCTCTTTTCATCTTTTTTTCCTTGGATCGCTGCAAAAACGCTCTTGTATCCTTACCTCATAACTGTCTCTTGACACTCTTGTCTTGGCAATGTTCCGGACCATTCTTTCATCATCACACTTATATGCACCATCAGCTGTAACACAAAAACACATGTGAGCCTTAAATGTGTCCTGTTAATTAGTTTGGTACAGGCAGATTTCAGTCGAGCTGTAAGAGCAAGGACCAATGCTGGAGCTGAGATTCAGCAGATATCAGCTGTCAGTGTAATAAGAAATGATCTGAATATCTTCATAATCTGGATTTTCTGTCTTTTTTTTTTCTCCCAAACTGTTACAAAGCATTCCAAAGTTTATTTTCTTTAATTACAAAGCACTTAGTTTGGACTGATAAGAATCCTACACCTCAAAGAAAAGGGACCCCAAAGGCGTGTTCAAACTCTCGCTGTTTGGTTATTGAGCTGAATCAGGGCCATAATGTTTGTTTAATTGAAAGAAATATATCAAACTTGAATTTCAATGGGATTATGTTTTCATATTTTTCTAAATGAACTTTAGTTATAAATTTTCAATATCATATTTTTCCAAATTTGAGATTGTTTTTCATTTCAGTTTCATATTTGATGTTTTTCAGACCCAGAACTTTCTAATAAAGGTCAACACATTTTGTTAGATTTTTATTTCATCTTTAGACTTTTACTTTACACTTTTACGCCATATCCACACTAGGCTGTGTAAATGCTTATAGGTGCACCAAATCCCTTATTTTTCACATGTACCCAGCTTTTAGGGGTCTATAATTGCATATTTGTTTTAGTCAGGCAAGAAGGGACGTGTAAATGCCAAGCTAACCGGTAAGCAACCTAGTAAGGATAATTTTGTCGGTTAATTAAAGGAAGCAATGACAACAGAACCAGTGTTGTATAAAGTACCCAAAAGCCATATTTGAGTAAAAGTACCTTACTGGACAATGACTCAAGTAAAAGTGAAAGTCGCCTGCTAGAATATCACTTGAGTAAAAGTAAAAAAGTAGCTAGTATTTACGGTACTTAAGTACAAGTATATCTTGCGTCACACCTTAAACTATTCCTAAACGACGGTATGGATGCAGATACTGTAAGACACGGATAAGACATCCCCATATAACATTAACCGCTTAGTGTAGACGTGACCTCAGATTCCTGTTTTACAGTTTCAAACTTTTGGCTCTATTTGGTGAGTGGGGCTTTAGAAGATGGCGGTGTGGAATCATGAGTTACAGTAGAAGGCAGGAGGCTGAAGGCATTCCCTCTATCATTTGCCGTCAGGAACAGTGGAAATTGACAGAATGCACTATACACTTACAAACACGTCATATAACTGCAGAGAATGTGATATTCACCACTAATAAATCTCAATTACTCCAGCTGTCCCAGTCAGATGTTGACATATTTTACATAAGTCAGGCTGTGGCAACAAAAGGCTAGAAAAGAGGATTTACTAATTAATTTAATTGGTAACAGATTCATAAAAAGAACAAAAGAGCACCTGAGGTTGAGTCACTATGTCCACCATTACAAATCTACATTGTAGAACATTTTCAGGATGGATTTCCACAAAATACACTCGTTTCAAAAAACTATGGAAGCCTCGGCGTTCAGAGCCTACTCTATTGATAATACAAGCGTAGAAGAAGAAATTTGCTGTTTACATTGTGCTAAGAGCGACAGAGCTGCAGACAAACCGGTAGTTTCATGAACACGCATCAGCGTGCTCACAGGAGATGCAATGTAGAACTGTTTAGGCTCTAAAAATATACTAAATGGCATAGTTTCGAGTAAATTCTGGACGCTACCCACTCAGGACACTTGGATTACATTGGACAGGCAGTATGGAGGAATATTGACAAGTTTTTGTGGACTTTTACGGACCTTTTTGGCTCGGACCCTGGCAAACTCCATTATAACAAAGTTGGGGGAAAAGGAAAAGTCGTCCTGATCGCCGGCTGCATTTGAGATATTAAAAAAGTGCTCCAGAGTCTTGCTCACCATGAGGGTAAGTGGAAAATAAAGTTACATCATTCTGTGGGTGTACTATTCCTTTAAATAAGTGTTTCAGCTGATCTTAGGCTTTCTGGGAGTTTGTTCAGGCATGTGGAGCATAGAAGATGAGCGCAGTTTTTCCATTTATGCTTCTGATTCTGGCACCTGATAAAAAATAATAATAACAAAGAAAACATATCAAGATGACCTGAGGAGTCTGATAGGTTCATACTGGGTCAGGTTGTCACTGATGTATTTTGGTCCTAGACCATTCAGAGCTTTACAGACCAGCAACTGGACTATAAAGTCTCTCCTCTGATGGACAGAGAGCTACTGTAGTGTTAAGACCAATGAACTGGACTCATGTGGTCCACTTCATTGGTCTTAATGAGAACTCAGGCAGCAGAGTTCTGAAGGATACGGTAAAGACCCTGGAACAATAATCAAGCCGACTGCAGATGAATGCATGGACCTTTTTCCAGATTTTGCTGAGACGTCAGATCTTTTACCCTTGAGATGTTCTTCAGGTAATATGAGGATGATTTAGTGATCACCTTAATGTGTTTTTCAAAGTTTAGGTCTGAATCCATCACTACACCCAGTTTTCAGGCCCGGTTGGTGGTTTTTAGGTGTATAGATTGAAGCTCCGTGGCGACCTGCAGTCGTTTCTCTTTGGCTCCAAAAACAATCACCTCAGTTTTGTTTTCTTCTTTTTTTTCTTTTTGTCGCCTTTTTGTTGTTGTTTGTTTGTTTGTTTGTTTTTGGGAAAGTAAAGCATCTCAAATGATATGGAGGGACATTAAATGGAAAAGGCAATTTGCTATCTGGAATGGAGATATCAAGGTTTTAGAGCAACAAATACTCCCATCCTTTCTCAGGGAAGACCTTGCATATTTCAGCAAATCAATGTTCAATTGCACATTGCAAATCACAAAACAAAATATGATGAAGATGACCCTGGATAGTTGAGCAATTAGAATCTGATGCCAGAGAAGAGGATTAACAATATAATATTTTGAATGAAACAGTGAAATGCTTTGCTTTTAAATGTCATTGTACATAGAAAATTGGCTTACTAAATCTGCAAATCATTGCATTCTGTTTTTACTCAGGGTCCTATAGGATCTGGGGTTGTACACGGTATGCAGCAGTCTGTCTGTGGGACCAGGCTATGGCAGTGCAAACTGAAAGCTTGACAACTGTTTCCATAAAGAGAGCTATAACAGAGCAACAGTTAGTGATTCCTTTTTTTTCCCTTCAGAAACAAGACTGAGTTTGAATCACTTGCCTGCATACTCATTCTGTACATGCCAGTCTTAAGTTATCATGTATTAGCAGAAGCGCTAAAAAATTAAACACAGCCTGATTTAATCACTTCAAACTCCACCGAACAGCAACTTTGGAATGTTAAAATGCACAACTACAAATCATTTATTTTTTGTTCTCCATGTTTCTGGAGCGGCTTTATCCCTTACATTTTGTGCATGGCAGTAGAGAAGAATAAGAGCTATCCACAGCTCAGCAGGAATCAGCGATTTGCCCCATCTAGTTTGCTATAGCTTCAGTTATCACTTACGGATCAAATCAAGCTCAATTTCTAAGAAGAATAAGGGAGAATTACCATGTTTCAGGGCACGCTCTCCTGGTTTACAGTCAATCATCTGCTCCATATATGTGCAAAAATCTCAATAAAATTTAAAAATATATCAGATCATATTTGATATTGTGGAATTTTTTTTCATGGGATTAAGTTTATATAACAAATTTTATGATATTTCATAAATTTTGTCTGTGATACTGTCATAGAGATCACCATTGGTAAATACTTTCATATTTAGGCGTTTACCTAAACAGATATAAAGCACCCATTTCTTATCAAGCCACCTGTACCCTAAACATTATGACTGTGCAGAGTCATGAAATGAATTGGATTTCTGTTTGTCGGTTATGGGAGTGACACCAGCGGGGGATTTTGAAAGAGACCCCTTTCCACTAAATGACTAAAGGATACACAGCAATCCTGGTTACACATCTCTTAGCCACACATAAACTGGCCCAGTATTTTTTTTTTTCGCCTGCCATATTTGATTGTAGTTACTGATTAACAAAGTCAACGCTCTACTTTCGAGAAGCCAGGTGCCTCCCCATCCTTTCTCACTATCCCCCACCCCACCATTCAGCCTCAAACACCAACAGTAGCACCATATGAGTTACTTCTTGCACGCTTCAGCTTCATGCAAACGTTCTTACATCTTTCATCTGGACTTCTGTCATGTACATAATAATCCTCTGAGCGTGTCAAAGAGAAAATGCAAGCAATGATGTAAAAGTTGAAGGGAAAACACTGAAAGTACATGAAGAGGTGGGGGAAGAAGCACAGATGCAGATGGGGACCCCCCTTTCACATACTGGAAATTCACAAGTGTTGAAGCATAATATTTGCTTCTCCCGTCTGGCTGCCTGTCTCCTTTTCGAATTAGAAATGTATGAAGTCGCTTTAAAAGCTTCCTCTTTTATTTGAAAAGTGTTTAAAAAATATCATGTGAGAATGTGTTTTGAGAGACAGAAAATGTGTCTGTCACATCAAAGAGAAACCCACATCCTTTTGGGTGTTCAGAAGAAAGCAGATCCTTATCTTCTCTTAAAGTTAAATGAAAGGGATAAAACAAGAAGTTTCGTCAAGGTATTCATCACCTTCACTTATAACATCACCTAGTTTCGATTCTTTTACAAACTACAACTGAGGAAACCAGAAATGAAAGCCTGTCTCCAAGTTTGTTCATCAGAGCTGAAAAAAAAGGCTCTTTTTCTCTGTTTCTGCTGTGCCGACATCTGTTTCCACGTGGGCAACACGAGGGCCTGACTACATTCTGCTTTCCTGTCATATGTGGGATATGCATGAGACCCGTCAGACATGAAGCTGATACAATCAGATAACATTTCCAGCTCTCGATGGCGTCATCCTGTCTTCGTCTGTGTTCACAAGGTGTAACATATGTTCTATGGGTAAATTTCAGACAAACCACAAACTTAAACCTCATATATTTCTAAAGAAATGTGCATTTTATTTTTGTGACATCCCCAACATATGTTTCAGAGAAAAACAGATTATTTGTTTACAATAGGGTTTTTTTGTTGTTGTTGTTTTGTTTTGTTTTTTTTTTAAAGCACCAGAACAAAGAAGCAGCTCCTAGCCTCCTAGTTAAAGGAAGCGTGGGTTCAGAAGTAGAAAGACTGACGTTGGTTATGATTCAATTCCACAAAGACATTTAAATAAATGCACATTTGGTTTTTATTCACTGGAACTGTTTTTCCTCTTATAGTGATTCCCTTTTAATCAAAATAAGATGTATGAAATTTACATACACAGTACATTTAAAAGAATTTCTGGGCACCAGTGACTTTTAGCTAAGAGTTGCCAGGAAAGGGGCCCAAGTGAGAAGAGGATGACATGCAGAGAAGAGCCACAGGCCAGGGTTTGAAATCAGGTTGGCCAGGTTGAACAGTTTCAGTGTCCCTTTTTAAATTTCTCCAGACTAGTTTGGACTATTTGTGCAGAATTTCTTTCTTTGTAAAATTCCCCCAAAAAAATCCATTTAAATGGATTGCCAAGAAGGGGAGAATACTTTTGCAAGCTGTAACATCATGAACAGTGTCTGTGTGTGTGTGTGTTCCTGTACTTGTTACATTGTGAGAACCATTTTGTGCTTTTAACCTACAAAGTGAGGACATTTTTGGAAAGTGAGGACATTTTTGCCGGTCCTCTCCAAAAAACCCTGGGAAAAACCCATTTTTGAGGGTCAAGATTTGGTTTTAGAGTTGAGGTTGCAATTCCGTTTTGGTTAGGGTTAGAGCAAGGGTTGGTTTAGGCAATCAGTTGTGGTGTTTAGGGTTAGGGTAAGGGGCTAGAGAATGCATTATGTCAATGAACGTCCTCCCAAAGATAGAAGTACAAGTTTGTGTGCACTCCTGACAGCAGTCAAGCAACTTGCAGCTTTGCCATCAATAATGTGTGAATGGATAAATCACAAAGAAGTTGTTATAGTATTGCCAAGACTGAAATGTGTAAGTGTGACTGAAATATGGGTAATTTTTCTTTCCCCTGACATACCAATCTGTTTTCCTTTGTTGCTTTATGCTTAACATTCTGACTGTAATAAACAATCCAACCTAATTCAGGATTGTCCTTATAATGCATAGAATTATGCAGACTTTGTACAGACTTATGGTTTGTAGGTAATCAACAAATTAATGTGGTCACTGCAAAGCACCTGTTGGAACTGTTTGGGCTTGGTTACTTTTGTTGTTGTTGTTTGTTGAAGAGAAGCTGTAAGTTAATAAAAGTCTGTTTTTTAGCCTTGTTAACACTTCCATATTTCACAAGTGTTACATCATTTAAAAAAAAAATCAGTTATCAGCTGGGGATTTTTGCGTGATTATGCAGAGCACCACCTACAGATTCAGAAACATGTCATTGGAAGCTACTTGGTGTTTTATACTTGTGAAGACAGCAGACATGGCACACTATTTATGGCTGGCGGCACTAAATCAGTACATGTAAGACTTTGCATCTTACCCAAAGATGCTAAAAAAACAAGTGTGAGTCACTGCATCCGGAGAGATTGTTGTGTCCCATCAAAAATACCAGAGTTCATGGACTCACTGCTGATGTTTTTCACAACAGCTGCTTCATTTCTAATATTGCGAGCAGGAACAGAAAGTTAATACCTTGTGGAAGTTTGCTGTTCCTCTTCTTGAGAATCACAGCTTGTTTCAAACATTTGAATGGCGAGTTACCTCAGTTTTTAAACCAGCCTGGTGGGCAGGGACATGGGCGGGGTCAGAACAACATTTGCTTCACATTCACTGAAAAAAGAAAAATGTAACCTCATACCGAAGCCAGTTAAAGGCCACAAGAGGTGTTTTTCCTCCTTCTGTTTAATAACAGCTGGAACAGGATTTTATCCAATTTCTCAGACAAATGGCCTGTTTTGTTTTTAATTTTCCAGAAGTTTTTCTTTTCTGTTTTTGTTTGTTTGTTGGTCTGTTTTGTTTTTTTCTTTTTCAGGGGGACTCAAACTGCTTAAACTGCCTTTAAGCCTCTAAAATATCCAGGTTAATTAGATTTATTTAGATTTTAAGAATGCAAGAAATTTGTTTAACTTTCCTTCAGTTAATTATTTATAAGTGTGAAAATTCTCCTTAGGACTGAGGGTGAGTGGTTATTTGTCTCTGCTGACCATGTCCAGGATGTACCTGACTCTTGCCAAGTAGCTGCTGGGATGGATTTCAGCCTCCTTCTGTGACCCCACATTGGAATAAGCAGGTGTGGATAATGGATGAATGTTTGCCCATATAAGGTGTTTTGGATTTATGAGCGTTGTTTTCTGTAATTGTTCATTGCAAGTGAGAAAGATAAACAAACAGACACTGCAGCAAGATAAATGTGTGTAGAAAACCTTGTTTCATATGAACTTGCTTCTCTCAGAGAACAGTGGCTCTAAACTAAACTATCAGCCCAGTTTGAGTTATGAAATGTCACTTCTGTGAAATTCTACAATATGAAAGCGCCCCAGACTTCTTTTCAAGGTCACTTCTACCACTTTTAAATGAACTGAATAGTATCTGTCCAACCCAACAGTGAAACTGGGTGCAAAATAAAACAGGCACTCTGCTTCTTTTCTGTTCTGTCTGATAAAACAAAAAACAACTTGGGGTGAAATAAGACAGCTTTAAATTCTTATGCATTCCTACTAATATAACATCACATGTATTCTGCTTGTTTTCCTGCAGTCTGAATTAATTTTAAAGTAACTTATCCTCAGAATATCTAGCCTAATGAAATCCAGGTAGTTTACTGAATTTTCATTTGAGTCTTCTTCTTAGAGATTCTTTTAAAGAAATTTTGAATGATTAAGCCTCTTTCTCATTGTCTGTTAGTTGGCCTTTAATAGAAAGTCCACCTTGCAAGTGATGACTCAATAACATCAAACATCCCAAAAATTCCTATAATTCCGGGAGGAAAGAATTTATATGGTTCAACTGTCCAACAAGAAAGCATTAGATCATAGGGAAGAACGTCTTTCCTGCTCCTCCTCTGAAGAACAGTGTTTACCTTGTCTGAGGCAGGCACCACTCAAAAGGAATTCACGCCATAATGGCAATATAACGTAAGCCTCAAGAACCACACCCACAATAGAATAAAAGCTGCAAAAGTGACAAAGATCATGACAATATTTGTGATTCATTTAAGGGGTTTTTATATAAGAATTGAATGACCGCTGAAGCCAAGCTTCTTTCACATTTGGGGGGAAAATAAGCAGATCCTTACAAATAATGTGTTTTATACATTTCTAATCATTGAGCTTTTCGTTTAATAATATCCTTGGAATTAAACACTAATATAATGTCATATTAACACAAATTGTTGGTGGAAGTGGAGGTATAGTCCTCATTTTCTCCAATCAGAAATATTGCAGTGATACAACTCAAGAATCTGCAGTGTTGGCGTGAAGCCTTTGTATGTCTTCAGTCGAGAGAAGGTGCTATTGAACAACTTCAAACAGATGTTGAAATTTAAAAAATGTGGATCAAGAAGGCTTAAGAATGACTTTTTCAGGAGAATATGTTACACGGTGACACAAATTAAAATAAGGCCAATATGTTCACTCAGTTATTTTATTTCAAATCACCACTAAATATGGATTTGTGGCTTAAATGTTTTAACTAGGTACTTGTGAATAATCAAAATAAAACATATGGACAAAACAAAACAAACAATGAGGATTTCCTCATGGTTTACAGAATGAGCTGCACTGCCATCTAGTGGTAAATACTAGTTATTGCACCATTGTGTTTCAATGAGCTCTGCAGCTTTGCACCAAACCACAGCAGTCAACGCTCACATTGGACCTTGTCAGCATTTTTATGTTAGTCTGACTTTCCCTATCATCAAGATACCCATTCCCATCCAATGAGGAAACGAGAAGAAATGAAGTGAATTTGATTAATCCATCAGAGGTGTTTTGAAGTATGTTAAAACTGTAACTGTTTACCTTTTTTAAAAAAATATAACCACATTAAAAGTGACCACAGGTCATGGAGTAATTCTCAGTAAAGCATGTATTTACCAAGTGTTGAAGCTGCTCCATGGGTTTCTAAGGGAACAGCAGAGCAGCTCCAAAGGGGAAAAAAACTGAATCAAACAGACTGAAAGTGAGCACATCAGAAGATGAATGCATTAAACTTTGATCTCTCAAAACTATATTAAAAAAAGAGCATCTTCATCACAGTCAGAGAATTTAGATGCAGAAATAAAGAATGCAGGACTCTCGTTAGCAAAAACACTGAGGCTGTCTTGTACTCCCGGAGGATGAGTATCTCTAACAATCTCTCAGGAATGGAAAACAGGACTAAATACTTGTGGTGGGTGACTTAGTGGACAAAACGGTCCTGTTATTAATGAATCGCTGTATGAAAAGAGCCTTTGTAGGGAGACAAACAAGGAAGAGAATGGCTTGAACATGGTAACGGTAATGATCAAGTCTGGGAGGGTGTTTCCTGCACAGGAGCTGGATCCCCACATGCAGTAATATTGACTCTACTCAGATCAATGAGAAGCAGCTCACAAGTTTGAAACTGCATGGGGAAGTTCATACTGCAGCAGGTTTATCACCCCAAATGTAGCATCAGGCTAGAGGAACTGGTGTGTTGGGTGTAAAGGTTCTGGGGGGGTGGGGGGAGAATAAAGAGGGGACCGGATGTGAAAACAACCAGCCTGTGTCGAGTCCTTCTAAACGTTTTATTATTTTATAAGTATAGCGATATTCACTAACAGAACATGGTGTCAGAAGTGGGATTATAATGAGGAAGAGTTAGCAGTGTAGTGACGGAAAACATCTAGGGGGAGAAGTGTTTTTTTTTTAAGCTGGGTGTGTGCAGCACACTGGCTGCAAAGGACAGAGAATTCATTTGCATCACTGCAGCTAACTCACAGCTATCTGAAGTATCTGAAGAAGAATTTTTACTAAATTATAAGAGGAAAAAACCTTTTAAATGCTTTCTAGTTTGGAGGTGGGAGAAAATTTAGTGTATATGCTGAATATTCACCCAATCTGCCGATTTAAGCCCACAAAGCAGAAGTTCTTTAAAGTAAAAGAGCTGATAAAGCTGTTTGAACTGAGACCACAAACAGGGACTCAAGTCACACTTACAATGTGGCCTCAGACTTGACTTGGACTCACACTCAGAAGACTCAGACTCCTGATTTGAGACTCGTAAACAATCTTTATTTTGTAATCTTTATTTTGCTTCATGCTTCCCTCTCAGTCGGACATCATTCAGCTCATTACCGCTTTACTAAAATATCATTAATGCCATCTGTTTGGCGAATACTGAATATATGTTCAAAAGAAGAATGACACCCATGACCATGACCCACCCCAGATAACATTAAACTGAGTCTAATAAACCATTAGACATAAACATTAGTCATTTCAACTAATTATTGTTATAACATAACATAACATTAACATTAATTTCAATACATGCACAACTTTTTGGCCATCAAACATTGAGGGAAGAAAACAAATGCTGTAATTTGCAGTGTTTGTTCAGAAAAGTTCTCTTACAACTCTCTGGATCCAGATGGATTTTGGTGCATATTACAAATATTTTAGGAGCATATTTACTAATCTGAACAAATTTCTTGTTCATGCATAGGTATTCTGAATTCAGTGAAGTAAAAAAAATGTTCAGTGGAGAGGGACCGGGTACTTGACAGTCTAAGCTAATACTCAGTGCTGTTAGATAAAGAGTATGGATTCTAAATTTCTTGGATATTACAATGCAGTGGTCTTAGCAGACAAGATGGCAGGTGTTGCATGACAGATTAGTCATTACAAAAAACAGACTTGAACTTGAGTCTTGAAACTTAAGACTTTACGTAGACTTGTAAAAATGTAAGTTGCGACCATCTCCAACACAGACTATGATTAAAACTCATGTTTGTTTCAAATCAATGTTTGCATTCATGTTGAATACCTGGTCCAGGGGAGACTTGATAAGGGAGTAGGGATGCTGCCAAGATGGGGGGGGGGGGGGGGGGGGGGTGGAAAATGTCTATAAAGATGCATGTTACTGTATTCACCTGCAAGTTCAATAAAAAGTTGTTCACAAATTAATGTTTGCAATGTCTTTAAACCTGCAGGGAAGTAGGGGCGTGTTTTGCAATCACATACAGGAAAGAAAGAGAGAGGGCAAGACAGACAGAGAGAGAGAACTTTTAAAGCAGCCCGTGAGCACTCCCTTTTCTCATATCAATTTCTTCTATTCACAAGACAGATAAAGAAGGTAAGACCCAAGCTTTATAATTTGTATCTAAATTATCTGAGGGCCCTTTTATATCACTGCCTTTAAGAAGCAGGTTTTATATCTTGTTTATTAGGTTTGGTAGTTAATATGGATTCAGAGAAATTAAAGGGGAAAAAAAGACCTTTTAACCACAATTACCATCAGTAACTTTGGCATAATAGCACTTTTACTCTGTGTAGACCACAAGTGATGTGTTCATGATCAGAGGAATCTTTGCATGCTACTACACACAAACAGGTGTGGTGAAGATCAAGACACAACCTGGGGATACATGAAAGTACAACTAATACATTCCTTTTACTCTAATCATTACTGTTACTGTGTCTTTGTGCAATACATGGCCTGAATTGGTAATTTTAGGAACAAAAACACCATCACAGGGTAACACTGTCTGGAGGCTAAATGTGGTCTCTTGCATGGCTTACCCATTGGTTTTTAAAGGACAAGGTTTGGGGGTTGCGTGCAAGCCTGTGTAGTTACAGCTACGTGTATGAAAAAAAAACTTGTATTGAAGAGGAAGATCGGAACGACAAAATGAATGCAAGGAAGGAAGCCTGTGGTGCCATTGTCTTTTGAGATTGGGACATCTGCTTCTCAAAATTTTAGGCAATCAACGCATCTGCAATCCATATTCATATGTAACCCTGCGTGTTACTCATTTTCCGTCTTTGGGGAGGAAAAAATTTCATCTATAAGGGAGAAGCAAAAAGCTAACCATGTAAACTGTGTTTCAGGTCTCGTCCAGCTTGACATCACCTCAGTGGCCGACATGAACGGTTCGCAGCCTCTAAGCAACACCAGAAGCTTTTTGGAGACAGACGCTTCAAGGGCAATACAAATTGCAGTTACGTTGATGATATTCCTGGTAAGAAATTCTGTGCATTTGATTAAGGTCACTCATCATATACTACTAATATTTTTTAATTTCAGTCAAGCATCTTGGAAAATAAGCATGTTTGGGGTTGGGGGTAGATCAGAAAAAACAGTTCAACCAGTAGCTGATTAACTTAGCTTTAGTCAGATCAGAGAGAGCAAAATTCATCAAAGCTCACAAATAAAAATGTTTTTGTTTCTTTGGCCTTTCTATTGACAGTGTGGTTTCTTGCAAACTAAGAAGAAAAAACTTGTTAATTGAAGAGCCTCAGAGATGCTCATACTGTAGGTGGATGCCATCTCTTGACAAAGCCATGAAATCACTGACTACATTCTTTGGATCACTTCTAACATGACATGCTAAGCTCTTTGTTTAAATGTTTTCTCCTTGAATTTGATTAATGGTTGCTTCTCTTTGGTACCTCCAGGTTGGCGTACCCCTGAATGGACTAGTGGTTTGGACACTTGGAATTCGGAGGAATCGTTTCCTGGCACGCAGAGGAAGTACTGAGGAGACGCGTGCTGCTAACAGTTTTCGGGTCTATGTCCTGAATCTAGCCCTAGCTGACCTGATCCTGCTTCTTCGGACCCCCCTTATGTTGGGTTATCTCATCAACAAGTTCAGCTGGCCGTTTGGCCATCCCTTCTGCTATCTGATAATGTTCCTGCGAGGCCTGGGGCTGTACGCCTCTGCTTTCCTCCTCTGTGCTGTGGCCCTGGAGCGCTGCTTGTGTCTACTGAGGCCTGTGTGGGCTGGACTACGACGGCCCTCCTGGGCTGTTCCTCTGGTCTGTGGCCTCTTGTGGCTTATAGCCACCATCCTGTCTGTCCCCTACTTTCACTTTGCTCACCTGATTGAAAAAAATGGGACATACCATTGCCTGGACAGTTGGAAATTTAATCAGGGTTTGTTTGTTACAGAAACAATAGCAGGTTTAATGTTGCCCCTGCTGGTGTTCCTTGGAAGTAACTTGGCTGTTTTGCTCACCATTAGATACGCAGTACCTCCAACACCCACCTCCTCCACCCCTTCAATGACCCGCAAGATGACCAGGATGTACCATATGCTCTTTTTCACCATGCTCCTCTTCCTCACCTGCTGGGTGCCTTATTTTGTTTTTCGGTTTGTGCAAGCTCTGGCACATGAATTCTCTCCTTTGTACATATCAGCAATTGGAGGCAAATACATATCTCTGTTCCTTGTGTACATAAAGTGCGCTCTTAATCCTGTGCTGTATGTGTTTGCAGCCAGAGGCTTGGGCCAAGCTATCAAAGCTTCACTGGTCTCCACTATTGAACGACTTTTCCAAGAAGATTCCTCTGATTCCATACGAAGGAAGTCAATCAAGAACTCGCAGATGTAGTCATGAAATTTTAATATTTCTTACTGGTCAACTTTTCAGTTCTTGAAGCGTTTTCCTGCTTACCCATCCCATCCTATCAAGTCCCCCATGAACTGTTTAGACATTTCAATCAACGGGCTGAGGTACTGCAAGCACTTTATGTTAATGTTTCCTACATGTGTGTGAAAGTGAGAAATATATGTAGAAAGTTTTAACATACAGGAATCTAACATTAATGGTGCTATCCTGAATCATAAAACAAAGAAAAAACATCTCTTTGTAAGTCATTAATTTCAAAATAGGAAAGATACGTGAAGAAAAAGTGAAGCAAGGAAGTGTGCATGTAGGGAAGGGGGGCTGCAGGTACTTCACTTTTCTAATATGAGCAGTTCAGGTCCATTTCCTCATACTGGAGATTACTTTCTGTTTAATTGTATCTGATAAATATGTTGTCCATTTTGCACATCTCTCAACATAACATAATGCATGTGCTCTTAAATTTGAGGCAATTATCTTTATTACACGATAATACCCCAAATAAATACAACCAACATAAGGTGTTTCTCTTTTTCAGCCATATATTTGTTATAGAAGTTCCTCCAAATCAGTGGTTATGTAGTGGGATCCACTCTCAGAATTTCTCATCATTATTACTGGGGAAATAGCTCAGGGCAAGAAGCTGGCTATGTTTCGGCATGCTGGAGGCAGGGTCATGATCACAAAAATGAATTCATGATGGATCTTGTCTAAAGGTAGGATACACTTTGAAAAACAATATGAATCAGGACACTGTTTTAGTGCCAGCTCCTGCCCCAGAGGAAACATTTGTCATAGATTCCAATGAGATAATGCATCATTAACCCTTTTGAAATAGTCCTAAAACATCTATCCATAGTAACCACAAATGAATGAAAGTCTTTGTAGAATCATATGTAGTAAATAAGTAAATACTTGATTTCAGGTCTGTTTAGGAAGTTAAAAGTGGTGGGGGGCACTTCACTGATCAGAGCTGTCATGCCCTGACAGGGAGAAAGACCCTAAACAAAAATGCAGCTGAGTTGGGCTATAGTTAGTTTGACCAGGGCATTTAACTGGACCACATACTTGTTTCAGTATACATGCAAAGGAAGGAAATAAAGTCATATACAGACTTTGCAGTACTGTGTGAGAAAACATTCAAGATTTTCTGGCTCTTCTTACAAACTCTGTAGATCATTGTGCATTAAATTATTGCTGCAATAGCTGCATAGAAGTTGTCTTTAAACAGCAGGGGCTGTACAGAAGAGATGGATGGTTTTCTAGTTACCTCTGCTGGTAGTATACAGTATATTTTAGGCAGGGTCTCTCAGATAATTCCAACAGGATTTATCATATGAACAAACTATATGTTTTCATCCCTGAACAAAATGTGGTTGTCCAAACCTGTACATACTAATTTTTTTTTTTTTTTTTTGTATGAGCCTGACACCAAATAGGTTTCCTTCTGTGGTCAATGTATTGCTGTGCATATTCCAATTCAAATCCAAGACCAAGGTTGTGTCATCGAAGGAATAGCATTCTTCTTAGATAATAGATACTTTCCCTTTAGCTTCAGCTATTAGTGGCTTGCATTTATGCTTCTGTTTTACCAGTTGTTTGCATACACACACCAGTCTAAAAGGATGTCTGGGTGTGAGTCAGCCAGAGATGAAGACCTGGTCCCTAGCCTATTTTTGGCTCTAATCTTATTTTTCTACAACTATGAGCATGGGGAGAAAAAAACAAAAGCAACAATGTTAGACAAGTTTAAAAAAAAAAAAAAACAATAACACACCTGTCGAATGTCAGGTCCTTTGGGGCAATCAAGGAGAAAGTTATATGCCTTCCATATTTTTTCAGTGTCCCTCTGAAGGTAACTGTTTAGAAAAGTGATACCTCAGTACTTGAAATAATTTCCAAGGTCAAGCAGACTGTGGCTCACGCTTGTACAACATGTGTATGGCTTGTATGCCTTTACAATTCAAAAGAATGATGAAAAATAGTTAAATATGCAGGCAGGGTGTTAATCTCATTGTCGTGTAGCATCTATAACTGTGCAATTCAACTGTTGTAAAAGCACTAAAAATAATTGTCATCCTGTAAAAACAGATTGCACTTTTTGTTGACATTTATTTGAAACATGCATCTGCGATCACTGATCTTTATTTGTAAGCAAAAAAGTAGTTTAACACTTGTAATCTTGGTTATAAGGCTTAAATAAAGGAGAAATGCGATCCACAGTTAGTGAAAAAGATTTAAAGCAACCTCCAAATATAAAATAAAAACAGCTTTGAAAATATGAAGTTGTGAAAACCATAAACCAGACAGAAACAACGGGGTACAAATGATGATTTCCAGTTAACTTGGCTGCAAGCAGATATTAACCACAAAAAGCAACCACACAAGTTCATGCAGGTAGCGTTAAGAAACTGCATCATACACAAAGCCGCAAATTATCGTGTTTACACTTGCAAATTTATCACATCTGTCCTTTTGCTTATAAAGAAACTATTTCAGTCTATGGAAAGACTTGGCTCTACTCCCTCTGAACTAGATGTGCCACTGCTCAGCGGGCTGAAGAGCTGCTCAGCATAGTTCTTTGCTTCAAGAAGCAGCACCTTTGCATCTTGGATGGCCGCTGGTTTCTGCAGGGCTTCTCCCAGTTTCCGGGCAGTGGCCTCACAGTTACTGTCCGGTATGATTTTTCTCAAACGAAACTTGAGAAAAGAAAACATGAAGTAGTAAAAGCGATGTATAACAGTGTTTTACAAGTGCTCTTTGAGGGTGAAACAAAAAGTGTGTTAAAATCAGGACCTGAAACTTAGAACTCTTGTGTTATCAATATGCATTTCCTAAGAAAAAAATTTCACAATTTTACAAAAGGTGTTGCAACAGAGAACATAACTCTCCTGTTGAGCTGCAGAGGAAGTGCAAACTCATGCATTTTCACAACTTATTAAAAAAAATAAGTGCTGAAGCAGAGAGAAGATGATATTTCAGAGAAAGAGCTACAATATGTGCTTAATATGGCCAACTCAATCAGATGTTAGACAGTACAAAAGTGCAGCACTTTGTTTCAACATTCAAGCTCACCTCTAATGGTGTTTTATCTTTGTGTGGAGGAAGAGGTAAAAGCTTGAGTAGAGCTTGATCTCTTATTCGTAAAATCTGTACAAACAGGAAGCAAGGACTTGTTATTGTAATTTCATATCAGGCCTTCATATCTTTACAGCTAATTTCTGATTTACATGGTTTATATGCGAGTGTAAATGATAAGTACAGTTTCCTGCAGTTACTGCTTGAACATGTTTTTCATAAATTCGTCAACCTCATTTCAGCATATCCTTCAACTAACACTGCATGAAATGTCTAGACACTTTTGTGAAACATCCCAATTTATATGGAGAAATGTGCTTCTGGGCACAACTTCTGCTTCTATGGGAGTTAAATTACCAATTCAGCAAAACAAAAAAACAAAGAAAAAAAACCACACACACACATTTTCCTAATGCTTGCTGAGAAGACATTGAGTGAACTAATCAATACAATACTTAAAGTCCTTTGCTGCCCTGTTGGCTTTCAAGTCTACCCAAAGGAAATTTCATCAATGAAAAATTAACATCCCATTGCAATAAAAAAAAAAAAAAAAGAAAAAAGAAAAAATGGTTAACTTAATTGTGAATGCTTTGCACCTGTTCAGCTTTTTCCTCCTCCAGCTGATCTCTCAGTGTGCTGCAGGAGTGCTGCAAAGACATGGTCTGCTCCTCCGTCCTCTCCAGCGCACTTAAGACGGCCTTTAAGTCTTTCTAGACACACAAAACACAACAAACATTTCATATAACAGGAATACAGACATTTTTTCACAACAAATTTTAAAAGATGATGTTCTTTAAAAGATCACTTTGTTGGTGACAGCGTTATGAACACAGCTAGTGATTATGATCAACAAATCAGTTAATTAGATTTTGGGTTTACTAATTAAATCTTTTTTTTCCTGGGAAAATGACATTATGTTGTGATAAATGTTATGCGAAGTATTATATATTGATTACCAATATTATAATAGCAGATGAGCCAGATAAATTATTGCTTTGGTAATGGGAGCTGGGAGACAACTGCATCCAATAATGTTCGAAGGAACAACACTGCTGGGCTCACTGCGCCACCGTTTATAACAGAGTAGAGCTTTACACACACTGTGGACAGAGCGTAACTTCACAACAGAAAGAACACAGAGGGAAAGAGCCTTTAGGTTAATCTGCACGTTGCTTTGCAGCAGCAGTTGGTGCAACAACAGTTGCAAAGTATTCATTCAACAAAATACAGCAATACAACAGACACATACAGTTTGAATATCTAACAAGACAAGATGCAACGGTTTTGTTGCAATTCTCTAAACTTAATCAGCATCCCTTTTCACAACACTTTTCCTTTCATCCAGACTTGGACTTACAAACTAGACGTTAGTGTGAGGTTTAGGACAGTCTGCTACAGGCTTTGGTTTTCATTTTGAACGTTGTCTCTGACAGATATGAAGGTGGGAGAGAACATAGGAGCTAATTATCTTTTGTTAGAATTAAATAAATTCTTATTTTGTGGAGAATTTAGTTAAGTTTATCTATTTCTTGATATTTGTTTTGAGATTATGTTTCTTAGTTATTTAGTTATGTTTCTTTGTTTTTGATTAATTATGATCAATTTGGGTGGATTAAGTTTATAAATAGGCTGTTAGTGGTAGGACCAGCATGCATCTGGGTGGGTGAATGATTTTTTTTTTTACCAGCGCAAGAGAAGTAGGAGAAAATGTTTGTTTATGTCGTGTACAGATGATAGACCGTAAAAACTCATGGAATTTGCCTGGAAAATGGACTTCTTTTGGCCTGCGTAAATTATTTGTCGACGGTGCATCTGTGGCCCTTTTGTGGATTTTTGTTGTTGCATGATGATAAAGAACGGCCACATCATGCATGTTTGACCAGTCTGTGTGCAACAGCATCTCCTCTGACAGTCAAAAACCTTAGAAATATTTCTTTGGCACTGGATGAGCGTGTCCTCACAGCTGGGGTATCCGCATCCTCGAGATCGAAGATGTATAGAGCTAAAGCTTAAGATTCCTAATATCACAATTATAATAATACAACATGCACTACTCACAAAAAGTTATGGATATTTAGCTTTTTGTATGATGTCAGAATGAACCTATAATCCACTACAACTTTTCCAAGTGAACTAAATTAAACTTTCTCTCAACTTTTCAATGCACATGTACATTGTTCAATGGTTAAATATTTATTACACATCAGGCTGTTCTACAAAAAAATTAAATACAAAAGTAGTATCTGAACTGTGGTTTGACCTTTAAATGTTCTGGTTTAATGACATCTTGTTTCTAAACAGTCCTCTTCATCATCCTATTCACATGCAGACATCATCAGACCATGACAACACAGAATACCCACCAGCTTTTAGCTTTTCTTTCAATAAATTGTTTCAGATGGAGGAATTACCACAATTCCAGTTAAATGTCCAACATTCATGATATAATATCAGTAAGGTGTGAACATTTTACATTTTCCTTAAATTGTAACCTAAAGTTGGATATCCCCGACTATTTGTGAGTAGTGTATATATTATTTATCAGTTTATCACATCATAGGATGGAAACATTTAGACCAACGTCATGTTTGCCATCACCTTACTTAGAAGAGCAAAAAGGGGAAATTCATTATTTCTAGATTGTAGGAATGAAAAAATTACTATGTGAAGAAGTAGATGTGTGTTTTCATCTGGAGTACAGCATGACGTCACACACTGTCTCTCTGTGTTGATCTCTAGCATCATGTTTGCAAAGCTGGTCTGGTCGCATGTTCATGTACATTCATATGAATCTCGCCTCCTCCCTCGTCTTGGAGCCCTTGGTCCTCCCTCTCTATGAAATGTTACAAACAGCAGCCAATGGCAGCTTGTATCTTGAGATTAGCTTTGAATTTCCATGGTAGAGAGCACTGCAGAGCTAAAGGAGCTACAGTTTGACATGGAGCTAACTCTTCCTCTCCTGGACCAGTAAGCACCAACAGAAAGTCAAATGTGCGTTTTAATCAGTGTTACAGTAACATTAGGCATATGCTGCCATGGCAATTCAATTAAATTCATTGTTATGATCGTAGCTTTGTCTGGAGCTTGAGCTGTAAGAAGCACAGTCCCAGCAATTGCTCAGGTTTTGTGGTTGTGTTACAGGTGTGTTGAGTGAGCAGCCTCTACTGTAGTAACTCCTTAAATATGAGAACATTTTGCATTTTCTTGGTGAACATCTATGCATTTGAATTTCCCTTCTCAAACTCAAGGGTTTCTCACCTCTAGAGAGCTCAAAGTCTTCTTTCCAACAGCTGATTTCTTAGTCTCTTCCTGGTGGTGCTGAGATGAAACCATCATTTTTTTTTGCCTTTGCACTGGAACTTTGAGCTGTGAACAATGAGCTACAAACCTGCAAAGTGTTTGAGAGGAAAAGGGTAAAAAAAAGAGGCCATGACACTCATGTAATTTGGGTATTTTCTTTCTTCCCATTAATATTTATGATAATGATTATAAAGATAAATCTAATCACAAAGTCTATGAAATAGATGACGAATTGCTATGATTAGAACTGTGTAATCTGTTTCCCTGCTTCAACACACTTAACTCAACATAATGGGTCATTGGGTAGAAATTGATTACCCATTAGATGTATTTAATTTGAATTAGGTGTTGGGGCAGGAATGCACCTAAAATCTGCAAGATAGTGGCCCTTGAGGACCAGAGTCTGAGATCCCTGACATAGATCATCTCAAATGTAGAGAAACTCACAAAGAAACAGAAGCAAAGGAAACAAATAGAACCAAGATAAGAACTGTGAGTTATATCTGTGGTAGGGTCATACATGGTTGTAGCCAATCATTTTACATGCACAGTACCAGCAACTATCAACACACACAATCAAGTGCATCTCTTGCACAACAGAAAGAAAAGGCACAGTTTTTGAGTGATGAAGATGAAATATCAAGAAATTCCAAGTAAATGGGGGATATTGGTAACACACGTTCTTGTCAAATGTATCAACTGGGCCCCATTAAAGATATATAATGATAATAAGGCATTGTATTTGCTTCTGGCAATACAAATTACCTTCTAGATAACACTCATGTAAATATGCAAGTATGAGAAATATGGTGTATTTGGTAATTATGCATTTTAATTTTCAATTAAAAACTCACCTGTTTTTCATTATGTTCAGATGTTCTTGGCTTTCCTTCTTCTCTCTCTGCCTCGAAGCAAGAGTTGCTCTGTTAAAAACGACAACCAATAAATTAATAAAAACCTTAAAATCATAACAATTACTCATTTGATGCAAGATTGGTGTTTCTCTGGACGTTTTCACACATGAACACTGGATATGGAATGGGTCTGCAGAGGCTTTCAACCCAGGCCCCTAATGAAATCAGACATGTCATGTCTGCTAACCTATAAGCTGCTTTCTGCTTGCTACTATATGTACAAGAGGTACATACAGTCTATCAACACAATACACCGCTTCATCTGATAATTCCAATGTGTTGTAAAGAAAACTAGGCAATTTCCTCAGTGTAATTTTTGCATCATGTACTGCTTCCTCAGCACCCTCTCTCAGGGATGTGCTTGTGAGAACAGAAAAAGGCCACTCTAAAGTTTCTGGACTGTATGATGAAAATCTCTGATGCTTGTGAATGATAGCAGCTTCTTAGAAATGCAACAAGGCTTCCCGTAAATCTGGGAAATATTATAAGGGCATTTCCAAACACTGATTTACCAAACAAGTTGTCATTGCAATACTCACAGTATTGACAGGTCCATTATATTCTCCATTGCCTCTGTAGAGGAGGCTGGCATCACACTCCAGTTTTCTTGAACTTTCATCTTCTTGGTGATTGATGATGAGCCTCCTTCAGCTGTCAGGAGCAAAACCACCAACAACCAAAAACGACAGTAAGGACAAATAGAGCAGTTTACAGTGTATTAAAACACAGGAGCTTAAAGAACAGTGTTAACCTTTCCTCCTCGGTGCCGGTTTTTTGTGAGTGATCTCTTCATGCTCCTGGTCGAAAAATAATTCAATCATTCAGAGTTTAGGCGAGGAAAGCTGTACAAACAACTGGCACGTTTACCTAACCTTACCTGATTCGGTGTTACTTCTTGTGGCTTCTCTTCTCCCTTGTTTTTCACGTTGGGTCCCTTGGATGGAGCTCGACTAGAACCTCGCGCAGGCTTCATATTAAAAAACAAAGCAAACGGTTTGAAGCTAACGTGATATGTTTGTGTAAGCTCACGTCAATAACCCTGAACTTCTCACGCAAAGTATGTTAAAATGATATCAAAATCAAAATACGTTAGATCACAAAACGCGCGGTAATAATAAAGAGGACTAAATCTAAAATTAATGATGAAAGTGTCATCTACTGCTCTTCAGTTTCGCGCTGTTCGTTTGAACATTTTTCAAGTCTCAAGCGCAGGCGCAATGAAGGGGAGGTTCACCCTCGGTAAGGCCTGTCAGGAAGTGATTTCTTTGAGCAAAATAAGCTCTAAAAGAACCAAAGATACATGATAAATAAATTCATGATTTACTAAACCAACATATGAAAGACACATTTATCGTATAAAGAGTAAAGTTGTACTTCCAACGTAACAACTTAAGGTAGAAATCTACCTGTAAGAAATTACGCAGGGCCTAATATATACGGTAGGATGACATTTTTGCAAACGATCCTCCCAAAGAAACAGTAACACGTTTTGGCTTTTGTCTGAAAAATATAGTATGTAAATATTCAAAAACATGATTTATTAGGATTTGCAGGATTGGTAGTTTCTATCTAAATGCTAATACAATGCTAATCACTCAGTGGATGAATTTGTAGAAGACGAGTGATAGGTAGGTTTTCAACTCCTGGACTCATCCAGGAGTTGATTTTACAGGGGACAATTTTACTCGATTTGGGACTAATTTTGAGCAGACAGCCCTGGAAAACATCATAATGGCTATATTATGCCTTTAGAACATTTCTTATTTTGTTTTTAAATTACGTTGTTGTTAGTTCTAATGCAAAAACAAACTATTTACAATTTTATGGGAAGATCCAAATTAGGCATAATCTAATTAAACATGCACAGATTTGATTAAATGCCCAACACATTTTTTTAATGTGTGAAACGTGTCTTTTAGATGAGATATATGTAATGAAAAAAAGTTTTAGAGTAATCTTTTTGTCTGTATCAATATGTTTTATGACATTTTGAAGCGACAAACGTGATACTGCAGTCTATTCAACATAGTAATGGTTAGAACATTTACTATGGAAAGGTCTTGATGGTATAGAAATAATTTCTGAACACAGCAGAAGCAAGTAAGGATGCTATAAAACAGGGGCAGGCAACTCCGGTCCTCGAGGGCCGGCATCCTGCAGGTCTTAAGGGCTTTCCTGCTTCAACACACCACCTGATGTCCAGAGCTTGGCTGCACAAGTCTGCTAATTACCCACTGATTGAAGTCAGGTGTGTTGCAGCAGGAAAAGTCCTAATACCTGCAGGACGCCAGCCTTCGAGGACCGGAGTTGCCTACCCCTGCTATAAAAACCTGATTAATAATTACAGACATAAAATACAATCATCAGCTAGATTTCCTAAATAAGATCTAATTAACAAATTATCACTTGTTGTGCCTTAAATCCAGACTTGCTTACGATTTAAGCAACATAACCTTTTATTTTATAAATGCAGGGTAATGTTAAGACCTGTTTTCACTTTTTATTGAATTTTATTTGTTGTTAATAAAATGAAAAAAAAAAAACTCTTAAACAAGCAATCAAATTAAACAGTTGTTCAATAATAGAAAAACACAATGGAGTTTATCAGGTTTATTAGGTGACTCGAAATGAAAAAAATGAAAGATACCTAGACATGGTTTGAAGTCAGACTGTTACAAAAATTTTGTTGCATCTTCAGTTGTGTGGTCAGGGCCTCTAATAGCACAGGTCTGTTATACCCTCCCTGGGAAGTGAAATTTGCCTGAAAAGCGTCCATGGTTGTGCAGGTCGAAGGGACTAAGCACCCTCCTGATACCCAACATGTTGCCCTGCGCTATCTGTTTAAATGTCCAGGGATTCTGGTTGTTCTGCTCCATATCATCATGCACCTTTTGCAGCGCTGCTAGGCTTTCTCTGCTCATTACCTATAATAAAAAAACACAGGGTCCATACTGTTACACATGGAAATAGGTAAAAACAATACAGGCTTTAAGTTGTTTTTTTTTTCTTTCCTACATATAAGCATCAAGAGACAAAAAAGTGCACTGTTTCTATGATCTCACCTTGGCAGGGAAGGGCAGCTTCTTGGCCACTTCAATCAGGACATGCTTGATCTCTCCCAGCTCCAGCTTTCCTCCCACTTCTACGATTAAACGTCCATAACGGACTGGTGTCACATAGTGGTCGATGGCTCCTTTGCCCCCACCCATGCGCTGGCCCAGACCTTTTCGCGTTATGGGCTTATATGGTGCATTGATACGCCACCGGGCAAATGTTGTCTTGGAATCCATCTTGCGGTTTACAGTTAGACGGATCATTTCTAAATGACCCCAGTGGAGGTAGCCCCCACCCATGGCCTGAACATAAGACAGAGAACAACGACACAGTCATTTCTAAATGTCACGTTCACTAGGTGGTACTATGCACAGAGTTCAACAAGAAGAAGTGACATAGAAAGATTATTTCATTATACTGTTGCATCTGTGAATAGTTATGAATGTGAAGCACTTTGGTCAACTCATGTTGTTTTTAATGTGCTATATAATAAACCTGAACTGAAAAATAAATTCTATCATTTAAAAATATCCTGTATTATGTAATATATGACTTACAGGTGTCTGAGCAAAATGTCTTTTACTTTGCATAACTACAAATGTTGCTGTGCAACAGGAAAAAGTATGTGTAAGAATTCTGTAATACATCCTGTAAGGGCAATGAAATATGTAAAAGACAGCTGCACTTGTTAGGTAATACAGAAAGAGGAAATTAGATATGAAAAAGATCTTGACAAAACTGCAGTAATAAAATCCTCAATCACGCGTCACACAGCTGGTCAGCAGACAGCAGCATCTGCAGACATTAATTTACTCACCACAATCCCGTATTGTCCTGTAGTGAAGGCATTTGCCGTCTTAGCTGGGCCTTGGATGTCCCGCAGCTTCTTGCTCTCTTTCTTGGCCTTTTTCAAGTTAGGCACCTTGTTCAGAAACTTCAGTTTGGGTTTGGCTGGCAGCAACACATCTTCAGGGATGAAAAGATGCACAACAAGAGAGGAAAATATTAGTGCAAGGATAAGATGATGAGGGGAAGATCAGGAGCTGCACTTTGAGGTGCAAAATGCAATGCTGGACAAAATTAATTTCCTTTTTTTCTCATGCATTGTTATTTTTTTATTATTATTATTTTTGTTGTTCTATTATTGCATTTTGTAAAATGTAGAATTTTTTTGTGTTTTGTTTGAGTTTTCCATTTTGTTGTCATTTCAGTGAAGTTGTATGAATTTGTTTTAGGAAATGTTGCATTTTTTGTTCTTTTTTTCATGTCTTTCTTTTCTTTGTACTTAGAAATTGTTGTATGCTTAATTTTGTGCAATGGTGATGCGCCTTCCCACAGACAAATAAATGGATGCAAAGATGAAGAACAATTACCACTATAGTCTGGAGGGATTTCAAAAGACTTCAGCCCAGCAGCGATGATCTTCAAGTGGCTGTGCAGGAGACCTGTGGAGAAAACAGCAGGAGAAACCTTGCTTGTGACCAATGTGACCAAACATGTACTGCTCACAAAGTTATGGATATTCATGTAATGTCAGAATGTACCTAAATGCGCCGTTTTACTACTATGTAGCTTGCAGTTTGTTACAATTTTTTAAACTTTTGACAGCGATTTTAAGGGGGTTTTGTTTGTTTGTTTGTTTGTTTTATTTTAAACTAAAGTTTACTCAACAGCTTCCTCGGCTGATCTGATCTTGCTCCTTGTTAACACCTGTGCTATTCTGCGTTATTCCATTATGGCTTCACTATTATAGAAACACAGTTGTGTATCATCCTCCGTTCATTTACTGACAGTTCCTAATGTAGTGCTATGGCTCTGCTGTGTACATCCCAACTCTAAGAACATTATTTTCGGTGTTACTACCTAACTACGTCCGGATATTAGTGTAAAAGAATGCTTTAAGCTAACTATCTTCACCTAATGTAAATATCACGTCAAAGTTAGCTAAATTACCTCGCTGGTGACTGTAAGCTCCACAGATTCCCGTCAATCCACCGACCGCAGTCTTAACAAGGGAAATCATTATACGAAGATTAAAATGGGCTATAGTCCATACACAAGCATTTTTAACAAGGTGTACTGGTTATTAAATTCTTATTTCCGTGCTCCGTGCAAGGTCGCTGCCATTACTGTGTTACTTTAAAAAGTTCCGACTGAAGACGAGGCAGTAATACTTCCGGTCTGAGCGTTATTTTTTCCTGTTATTTAAAGGGGGAGAAAAATTTGAAAGAGGGCACATTTAAAAGGAGGAGAAAAATATATAACAAAAAAAGTAAAAAAAAATATCCCCTTTTAATTTAGGGGGTGGGATGAAAATGAGAAAGAAAGGGAATCGCTGCGTATTAAAAACAATCTTATCCACCCAAGAAAGGGGGGAAATTATTTAAAACAAGGAAAAAGGAAAAAAAAAAAAAAAAAAAAAAATTTTTTGGAAAAAATTTTTCTGGGGGGAGGTGGAGATGAGGAGAAATAAAAAAAAAAAAAAAGCGAGGAAGGGAGTGGAGATCTCAAAAAAAAAAAAAAGAGGGAGGAACAAAAAAAAAATAACAAATAAGTCATGGGGGGTTTATGGGTCTCCTAAACCAAGAGGGAAAAGGGGTCCAAGACCCTTTAAATTCCTTTTGCTGATGTATTCGGTACTTACATTTTGTCGTTTATTATCTATTAATTAATTTGTTTGTTTGTTTGTTTAGTTATTGGTGTCATGACATAACAGCCACAGGAGCTGAGGTTAAAAAAAAAAAAAACCGTCAGAGGCAGCTCTAGACGAACATAATTAAAAAAAAATAAAAATCAATAAAATAATAATAAGAATGAATCCCTCCGTTATTATCTCATTGATTATATGAAAAACATCTTAACTTAAGATAAAAATGCCTAGCACCTTTTTGATAGAAAACAATACCACAACTAAAGCCAGTACATTACTTGCTACAGTGCTTTGATTACTCACTCCATGCAATAACTCCATGATTGTGCCTCTCAAATTGGCACTGATGGGAAAACTACTAGTTTTCTATCAGTACTTGTATCCTGATGGTGCATCATCAGTGTCTGGAGTTTTAGGGGGGCTAGAATTTCTGCAAGCACAATGATATGCAGTCTAGTTGTTTTTAGCATTCAAGCCAGTTGTGAATTTCAGACCACACTGCTTTAAAACTTCTACTTCAGTATCCAGAAAGTTTGTCAATTTTGGCTGCACTTGCTGGTCCTCCCTAGTTTTACTGATAGCTGAAGGAAATATAGATCAGAACAAAAACACAAATAAACAAAGAACAGCAATGCTTAAACTAGTTTTTGGTGTATTCAGTTCACTTCTGTGACAAGGCGGCTATGTGCCCAAAATCAGTTTCTTTCCCCTGGATTATGCAAAATACAGATAACTTTTGTAATAGTTCATTGGTAGTATTCATGAATTAGTACATTAACTAAGTGAACAGATTAATTCCACAGATTAATCTCTTTGCATTAATGAGTTAATTCTGGCTGCCCAATTTTTTTTTAGGGTTATAACTGCTGTTACATATATTTATGAGCTAAACCTATAGGACACTGCTGAAACAGATCTTCATTGGGTCCAACTGGAAAACAGTTTACACATCTTGCGTCAGGTAAAATTTTCCCATAGGTTGTGAGAGTCAGATATCACACGTTTGCATCTGTGTGTGAAAGTCTGAGCAGAGAAAAGGCAAAAGGTTTTGTGGTTCAAAGTTTATTATATCAGCAGCATCTGTACATTAGATAAATAAGTGGCAGCTGTTTTCCATGGGAAACATCTAAGGCCTTTGGACACTTTAGTCTGAAACAAAATAAATACAAAGATACTGCAAAAATGACATTTTCAAAACTTATATGAGTAAGTTCTATTACAAAGAACATGAAAAACTGAAAACCTGTCTTAAAACTATTGACAAGGCATTTACACACTGATAGAAATACATGCTTAGCACAAGTTTCTTGACAATGAAAACTTCAACCAAGCCTATTTCATAGTGAGTATTTGTAAAAGAAAAAAATAAACTTAGAAGCTTTCATTTCAGATCAGTAAACCCTGTGTCACTGTATAACAGCCTTCTTGTTGGAAAAAAAGACTTTACAGCCATTTGATTGATGTGGTCTTTCTAAACAGTCTGAAAGGTGCAACTTATTCCATTTTATCCTCATCAAACATTAGCAAAACTGCTTTTTTAAGTTTTCAACTTTTACTGCTAACATCTACATAGGACAGCCAATAGTATTCACAGATTCATTGTCCTTACATCAGTGTTTTGTTTGTTTGGGTTTTTTGTTTGTTTTCTTTTTGGGGGTTGAATGCCGTTTAAAAAAAACACACTGGCTTATGACAAGAAAATGTTTTTCCAAAGACCCTTATATTTAAAAAAATAAAATAAAAAAATGTTTGTACAATCTTATTAAATTACAAAAATTGTCAAGGAACTTTTCTATCTGACTTTAAAGAGCAATGTACTGATTGTAATTTATACAGCAAAATGAAGAGAACATTAAAAGTTTTCTAACACTTTATCACTGGCTGTATCAAAGCTGTTTTTCACGATCTCATCGGTCAGTGAGTGAGGCTCCATGCCATGCTGCAAAGATTTCAGCTTGAATCCACACTGGTGAAGATGGTGGCGCTAAATTCCGTGATAGAGGAGATCATATTTGGGAATATTTTGAGGGTCAATCGGACTTTGAACAATCATTTTCCCCCGCATAGCACCTCTATAAATCACCTCAATCAGATCCATGAAATCTTGCTTGGTTTTGAAGCTGCCAACAAACTTAGTGTGATCTGGAGAACTGAAAGACAAAGAAGTAAACGATCATCACAGGTTATAAGTTCACTTTTATCTGCGTTATGGGATTTTGACGCAGTCGTCTTTCCGCACTAACCCATAATCCACTTTCATGTGCTGTCCGTTGAAGAAGAAAACAGTTGAGGGAATGTAACTGATGTCAAAGTATCTCGTGTAAATTGGAGCTTTGTCCACATCAACGATGTAGATGGACGCCATGTTACTCAAATCGTGGGCAGTTTTGGACAACTGTAAAAAGGCAGAGAGCAGAATTTACCAAAGAAGCCGTCACTCCTCAGCAGATTGTTGTGTTCACATTAAAATCCTGCTTACAATTTCATCCAGCTGGAGACAAACTAAGTCTTCGTCTCTTCCAAACCTTAAAACAACGACTTTTTCTGCCACACCTTTGATAACTTCATCTATGTCTTTTTTGCACATCAATTTGGGTAAAAACAAACTCATTTTCAAGGCTAACAAGCTAGCTTGACTTACTTCATTTCATGGAAGGAAATGACGTCCATTAATTTCTGTACGACACCGTAAAGTTTCCCCCTGGAAGTTTTTTTTTTTTTTTTTTTTTTTAAATAATAGTTAACTAAAATTGATATGTTGTAATTAATTGTGTTACTTCTTAAATTAGAAACAGCAACAAACTTTTTTCTTTTTTGGAAAATGATCCACGTTATTCTTTCCAATGTTACTATTTTCCAGTACGACATATGATAGTGTAACATCGTGTAACAACGTGACCTTCCCCCAGTATTGACAAGCCTTTTCGTCGGCACATGTGAGCAAAACTTGGGTAATTAAGAACTTCACCAAGATGCTGATGTTATTTGAGATAATTTAATGCAGCTAAAAATCTGCCTTTGAAACGGCATTTGATCCGGTCACATTATCGTTTTTCAATCTAAGAGACTGTTTTCTTGTCGCACTTTTGCGGCAACGGTTGTATACAATGCTGCGGCGACTTACTAGCATAGGTTGCAATGCACTATGCAAGAGCAGTTATTTTGTGACGTCCAAGAGGCAAGTGAGCCGTTTTGTAGCTGTTAACAGTATCCGATTTCATCCAGCTCGCCACCTCAGCACGGGTGAAGCTATGGGGAAAGATCACGTCAAAATCAAAGACGCTTCTGAGGACACTGAAGAACTAGATCTGGACAAATGGAAGTCTGTAATGAGGTCTCGAGCTGTATTCCAAGAGCAACAAGTCAATGATGAAGGGGAAGAAAGTGATGATGGTGAAAACCCTACAGAAGCAGGAGGTTGTCTAAAGAACAGCTCTTCACTTGAGGCAACTCGTGAACTGGTTTCTATGTGGAGGCAAGCTGGCAAGCTTGTACCTCAAGAGATGACTGATGAGGAAGTGTGGACACTAGCAGAGCTTACCACTAAGTCATCTAGGAAGAAATACCTGAAATACCTGGCTATCAAGGAGGGCCACAAACTGGCTCGTAAGGAGAAGCAACAGCGAAAGAAGGCTGAGAGGGAAGCCTCCATGATGGAGCAGAGAGGATCTGAGGAAGGGGTCGATCAGGAAGGATTAACGCTGAAAAACACACTATTTCTCCAGTATTGGGACCGTTCCCTGGACAAGCTGCTGGCTTGGAGAAGTGCTCAGAGCATGATGTTTGGTCAGCCACTTGTATTTGACATGAGCTACGAGTCCAACATGTCCAGACGGGAGATAGAGAACACAGTGTCTCAGCTGCTGGAGGTGGAAGGCTGTAACCGGCGAGCCACTGAGCCCTTTCACCTCCACTTTTGCAACCTGCAGCCAGGTGGGCCCTACAAGCAGGAGCTGCTCAAACGATACGGCACAGAGACCTGGGACCGTCTGCTCATCACCAGCACTGAGCACCATCACATAGATGTTTTCCCCAGAGAACGGCTTGTATATCTAACTGCAGACTCCCCTAATGTGCTCCACACCTTTGATCACTCCAAGGTCTACATCATTGGAGCTCTGGTGGACCGGTCTATCCAGTCAGGCTTGTCACTGGCTAATGCCAAGCGTCTAAAGCTGGCTACAGCCCGCTTACCACTGGATGAGTTTCTTCACTGGGATATGGGGGCCAAAAATCTGACTCTGGATCAGATGATCCGCATCATGCTCACTATCAAGGATACTGGAAAATGGGAGGAAGCCTTGAAGTTTGTGCCCAAGAGGAAACATGATGGTTTCCATCAACAGACACAAACAGAGTTAACTAATAACAGAACCAGAAGTCGGACAAATCATGGATTAAAACAGGATGGTGATGGGGCACTGATGCCCGAAGTAAGAAACAATGGGAAGGCGTTTCAGAGCCAGGGTCATCACAGATCCTATAAAGAGTTTGGCTCAAGTGCCAAGGACAAAACAGCTGGACTGGGCAGTGTGAGAGTAAATGCACCTGCTGCAGCCAAAATACGGACATCTTTTAAAAGTGACATGGAAGCAAGAAAAAGGGCAAACAAACATAAGATGTGGTGGCATGATGAGTAAAGTTCATAACCAACTGCCAAATAAGGATTTGTATGTAAATATTAAAAACCGAGAAAGGTGATCAAGGTTGAGTTCTGATGTGGAGGAACAAATGACAAAAACAAGCTTTAATAAAAAGGTGGAGCAACTTTGGTCTTTATTTCAGTCTGAGATGAACAAATGATGTATAAATATTTTGTTTTTTTAACAAATGATTCAATAAGCAATACTGTAAAGGGAAACCACTCCGATACAGATAAATATACTATAATACATGTTGGTTTTTTTAAGAAAGAAAAAAACAGGTCAGCATGGGAAATATTCAATAGTGTATTTGAAAGAAATTTTTTTTTTTTTTTAATTAATATTTAAATACCAAGTAACCAAAACAAAAAAAAGAGGGGGGAGGGGGGGGTCAAATATACTCAACTTTTTTTTTTTTTTTTTTAATAGCAACACTGCACAATAATACTCTATAGTACCACCAGTCCACTTCCAAAATACTGAATGTTATTACAGTACAGTATTTATTGAACTACAGTTTATAAATACAATCATTTCAAAATACGCACGCACCACCATATAGAGAAATCTTCCAACCTGCAGTACACGAGGCATCCGAATTCATTTTCATGGACAGTCACTCTTCAGTTAGCTCAATACTCGTTTAATTTTCACACTTTCCATTGCTGCCTGTCTAATCAGCCGACTGCTCATTGGTTTAGTAAAGAAACTTTCAATAAAAAGGAAAAAAAAACCACCAACATCCCAGTTGTATTAAGCAGGGTCTCTTAGTATGTGCACCCTGCAGTACTGACTTACCAAGGTAGACCACAAATTGCAGTGATAAACATCTCACCTTTTCACATGAGCCTTTCAGGCAGGGACTGATATGTTTTACATTGCTATCATGAGTAAAGACATGCCTTTTGGTCAGCAAGGGAAGTGGTAACAAAGGCAAAGCAGGCTGCGTGTGAAAAGGGCAAGCTGCTCTAACCAAAGACACCGCTGTCACTTACGGTTACCCACATCAAGCTGCATCACAACCTTGTGTGAGGTTGCGTGTGTAACGCCACACCGATGTAGGGCAGAGCAGCCCACTGTTCAAATTGTGCAACGTACCAAGGAGGAACAGTAGCTAGATAAGGATGTTTTTTTTTTTGTTTCTCTCTCTAATAGGACAAAACTAAGACGTAAAAAGGTCTGTTATCTGTCATGGTTTAAACTATGGTGTAATGGATCTGAAAAGCATTCTGTTTCCGTCATTATTGCACCAAGATCCCTGAACAAACCACTCAATTTTCAAACTTAAACTTTTTGTTTTCCAAGTTAAGAACAAACAGCAGATTGACATATTTTAAAACTTATCTCAAGATATGAAGGTTCTTCAGTCATGGTTGCTGTACACCAAAATGCACTTGCAACTTTTACTGCTGACATAAGGAGTCACTGACATCCCCAGTGTTACACAGAGTTCTTTGAAATTAGCTCTGATGCTCTACAACATCAGGCAGGATGTTTTGAGTCTTTCTACAGCACCAGGATGTCTCCTGTGCAGCGTTCACAGCAGTTAAAGGTAATGTTCTCATAGCGAGTGTAAGGGTGAAACCTTCCGATGCTTTTCTTACTGTTCAGAAAGTTTGAGGGAGTGGAATCAGCGAGTGGAAGCTCTGACTTGTTCTCTGAACAAGAAATTGGATCTAAAATCTTCAGCACCTAAAAAGGGAAAACAAAATATATGCGATTATCCAGATTTTCTTGCAAACAATAAAAAGCGGTGTTTCACGTTGGATCTGGTACCTTCTCAGCCATCTTCTCAGCAGGTGTGCTGCAGAGCTGCTCAGCGGCTGCACTGCTGCTCTTTACCACGCTGCTGCTGCTGTTGTTCCCCAGCAGGTGGGAGTTGATAGCATCTGCAAGTTTGTGATTGGCAGCTGCCAGCTCTCCTGTGCTGAGGGGCTGTGCACTGGGGTAGTACGTCTGCTGTCTGCCCCACTGCAGAGACACCAGGAGCTGCTCCAGAGCTCTGGCAAAAAAAGCACCCAATGTTAGCATACAGACTGTCATCATCATCATCATCTCTTGTATACAAAATCTAGGAGGATCATATTGTTGCTTTACGAAATGCAGAACTGAAGTTGATTGAAGTAGGCAACCCCCTAAAAACTTCATCTCCTCTGAATTGTCTGTTCCACAAACAGGCACCATTTAAAATCAACAATGTGTGAACTTAAAAACATTTCAGTGACTATTTGACTGGACCCCAGACGAGTCAAACATTTTTTAGCATTTTGTAGAAATGACGAAACTTCTCCAAGATCACAGTTTTAATTAATAAAGAAGATTTTGACATAAAGATGATGTATTACATCACATACATACACTTAAAGATTGAGCTTATATATTTGACTGAGCAGGCCTGTATACTGTAAATTA
Source organism: Atherinomorus stipes (assembly GCA_023101725.1). Classification (NCBI taxonomy): domain Eukaryota; kingdom Metazoa; phylum Chordata; class Actinopteri; order Atheriniformes; family Atherinidae; genus Atherinomorus; species Atherinomorus stipes. Next base: position 167,822 of record JALJCO010005361.1, read on the forward strand.
GCCAACTATGTTTTGTTAGTTGGGATTTTTTTTGTTTGTTTTAATTGTTTCCCAATCAACCGCGGCCATTTAGAGCAAAACGCCTGGTTCCTTGAAACACACCAATCTAATGAAAGACATCGGTGGAATAGTTGGAGCAGAGGTTGAAAAAATTCCTTGAGCACTAATTTAGCCAAGGCTGTGTTTTCTTTGATTCAACCCAAAGATTTTTAATAAAACACTTCACTTAAAGGTTGAATATGGAAAATTTTAATAAAAGTATAATTTTAAAAAAAAAACCCCAAGGGGGGGGGGGGGAAAAAAAAAAAAAAATCAAAAAAAAAATATAAAAAAAAAAAAAAAAAAAAATTTGGGGGAAAGGATATTGAAAAAACCGGGGGGGGGAAGATATGGGAAAAAATATGGAAAGGGAAGGGGAGGAGAGGAGAAGAAGGAGAGGCGGAGGGGAGAGAGATATTTTGGGAGGGGGAGGGAGGGGGAGAGAGGGGGAATAAAGGTGGGGAATATAATGGAGGACAAAACGGAAGAAAAAAGAAGGAAAGCGGTGGGAGGGGTGGGGGCGAGGTGGGGTTATAAACTTGTATGACGGGGTGAGGGAGAGGAGCCGGCGCGGGGGGTGGATTTTCTGGCACAACAACAAAACAAAAACAGATGTGTTGCGCTGTCTTCCTTTCCTCTTAAATACCTACAGATGAGTGATTACGTTACCTATGAGTGAGCATCATATCTCTGGAGAACTCTTCTCTCTCCACCAGTAGGTCTTGAATTGCTCCTTGTGCTTCTCTGGTCTGTCTCTGCAGAGCTGCCCTGGCATTTGTCAGTTCCTCTGCCATGACTCTGAGGAGACAACATTAATGCAGTTTCTTGTTTGTTTTTCAGCATGACAAGACAGATTTTATAAAATCCTGCCAAGAAGTAATAGAAAAATGTAATCTCTCTCCCTTGCGCGGAGCCAAACTGTTCCTGACAGATGTTTTTTTTTTTAAAAAAAAACTGCCTGCGATAACGTCACAAGATAAAGTATCCACAACCCCTCTATCTTTCCGCTCCATTCTCAACAATGCATGATTGAGACAAAAACAGCTTTAGCATTACTCACCTGCTGGCCAGGAACTTGCTCCTCCAGACGTCACACTGGATACTCATTCGCTCCAGTTGTTCTGCAGTGTGTGCCAGACTCCGTCCCAGAGCCTCGTTCTCCAAAATCAGCTGGTTTTTCTCCCGTGAGAGACGTTCAAAGTGGTACTGAAGGTCATCACCCACGGAAGCCACAAGCAGCTTCTTTAGCTCACGGTTCACCTGGCACACAGAAAAGTTTGATAAAAGCTCTTTTAGAACACTTTGTCACCCAAAGCGTACATCAAAATCTCGCTCAAATATTTAACATTTATTATTTATTTTGATTATTATTTATTTCACCGCACATGAATAAACTTCTGAATAACAGCCACACCTACCTAATACAGTCACTGTTGCCTTACCTCTGTCTGCACACGAAGCTGATTAGAAAGGCCCTCCTTGTCCTGCAGCAGTCTGCGTTCAGAGTTCTGCAGCTTCTCCAGCTGTCCTCTCCAGTCCTCCACCAGAGGCAGCGGAGGAGAGCTCTGCTCCTCACTCTGCTGCCCTGCCTCTCCTTTCCCTTCCACGGGTGCCACGCGGCCGCTTCGAGTGATAGCAGTTCGTGGGACAATGATTCTCACAGCCTCCAATTCTGTGCAGGATTCTCGATTCACTTTGCCCAAGTAGAGCACACCAAGAGGCTGTGGGGCAGCAGGGGGTGTGACATGCGTTGATTTTGGGCTGTGCTTTGGACTAGCCACCTTGAGGAGGGGAACTTCAGACAGAGCAGGTGGTGGCAAGTCAGTGTTAATTTCCAGTATGGCTGGTGGCTTCTCAGTTTCCATGCCATCACCAGCACCTCGAATAGGCACAATGGCAGAATCTAGAAGATATAACAAAGGCTGTATTAATACTTCATACCTCTACCATTGATTGATTAAAACAACAAGGGGCAATTCTAATCATCAATATGATTGTTCCTTTATCCAGTCTTGTATGTAGCTTTCATTTTAGTTCCTGCTCTATGATAGCCATAATGTGGGTTCTGTAAGCTATTTTTATTGTTCAGTATTGTGATTAACATGCCTTAAATATTTGCTGGGCACAGGTTCCTTGTGTTATTAACATTACCTCTCATAACTTACTTTTTAAAATAATTATGTCCAAACCTCTGATTGATGCATATTATTGTATTTAATCTGGTGCAAGTGTCTGGAATGTGATACAAATATCTGAAGACACGTATTTATCCGTTGTGGTGTAGTTTATCAAAATGAGTATATTGCATGTTGCCTCCTTCATCTAATGCATCTCTGACCACCTTGGACGAAGATACAGTATCATCAGCTTTGTATACTGAACAACGGAATAGTTAAAATATTTTTTAAAAATTTCAAAGTATGAAGAGAGAAAGAAAGAAAGAAAGAAAGAAAGAAAGAAAGAAAGAAAGAAAGAAAGAAAGAAATACCTCTCACAGCTGCAGTCATGATGGCGGTGGTGATAGAAGGAAATTAAATGAAAACCCCGGTCGCTCTTTGTCCTGCAAACGAAATTGTGAAGGGGAAATTACTTTGTTGTCAAGATTTACAACACTCGATGTTTATGACGGCGTAAAAAATAAAGCGGCCTGGCTGAAAATCAGGGATAACAACTGTGTACTGATAACGTTATGACGTTGTAAGGTAACGGTAGCTAGCTGGTGAGCTAAGTTGCTAACGTTAGCTAATTGTTCCAAGTTGTCAGTGAGTGAAAGGAGTGGTTAACGAAACATTTAACACAAGTCACAGTGATGCTACGGCGATAAACTGACATATCCGCTATTCGTTATGAGTGGAATTAAAGAACTGAAAAATGAATGATCAAATAACATACCGGGTTAGGATGAGTTTACCTCGGCTAATTCGCTGTCGGCAGCAGTATGTTTATTTTGCCACCGGACACAGTTGGCCTCTCACGAGATATGTTATGGTATTTTAGCCCCGGGTTTGGACTCTCAGGCAAAACTTTCCGAAAAGACAACAAAGATATTTTATCCTTTTTACTTAATGAGGAGAATTTGGATGTCATAGATCACAACAAAAATCCGAATTTAAAAGTTTAACCAAGACTATTTATAAAGATTAACAAAAAATAATTTTTTTGTTGATGCAGCAACAGAGTACAAAGTAGCCTGATGAATGTGCCAAGGAATTGAGTGCATTGATAGACGCGTCACTGTGACTAGTCCATATTACGCAATACTCTCTCATCATTCGACAAAATGTTTTACTGACCTTATCATTAAATCAAATAAATATTTACCTAACTGTGCTTTATAAAACAGGTTCTGCAAGTGGCCATGGATGTGTCGCCCTCAATACGAGTCGACACGACTAGGCGGAACTTTCGTGCACTATCAGTGTTTGCTGTACGGATGAAAATCCTGTTGCGAAAACATTGAAAAGTTCTTATGCCTTTTCTTTGTTTTTCTCCGGGGGGTCTCGTTGCAAATTCCCAGTTCAGCTCAGCACAGTGGACGTGCTGTATTTTGTGTGAGTTTTGAACTGTTATTGTTATCATGGGAGTTCACGGACTGTGGAGGCTGCTGGAGAGTACAGGGAAGCCCATCAACCCCGAGACACTAGAGGGGAAGATCCTTGCTGTTGGTATCCTAACTTTGAGCTACATTTTTTCATCACATATTTTTTTACCTGTCACTGTTAGAGTAGTCTTGTTGTTCTCTATTAATATGTGAAATGCATTAATGATACCGACTAATGTTAAGCCATTATAATCGCCTTAATCTAACTACCTAAGACATCAGTATTTGGCTGAACCAGGCAGTGAAGGGTGTAAGGGACCGTGATGGCAACAGTGTCCAGAACGCCCACCTCCTCACTCTCTTCCACCGCATCTGTAAGCTTCTCTTCTTCCGTATCAAACCAGTGTTTGTGTTTGATGGCGACGCCCCGTTGCTAAAGAAGCAGACCTTGGTAAGTCCTGTAAAGATGGCAAGGTTTCAATCCCCACCTGTCACTTCACATGACTTAGACTGCTCCTGCAGGCTCTGAGGAGGCAGAGGAAGGAGGAGTTGACCCGTGAGTCCAAACAGACCAATGAAAAACTGCTCAAGACATTCCTGAAGAGGCAAGCTATCAAAGCTGCCCTTGGAGATCGCAGGTAAGAGAGATGGAGGGATGTGGAGAGTTTAACAAATTCTGTTTCCTGTACTTAATCCACACTCCTTATTTTAAAATATGTTTTTTTTTATTGTTTATTTATTGATAGTTGGCTGATCTCTTTGTGGAGTTGTTGTAGTCTTAATGTTGTGATCGTTTGCTTTCCTTCCTGCTGCAGTAAAGAGCCTCTGCCCAGCCTCTCCAGCGTGAGGAGAGATGAGGTGGATGACATGTACATTCTTCCTGCTCTTCCACCTGCAGAGGAGAAAGAAAAAAGCAGGTCAGAGTCCTGGAAAGGTTGCTTTTTACTAGTTATCACAAATAAAACTGAAAGTCCTCTATATTGATCTTAGGAGGCTTCTGGAAAGCTCTTTGTTTCTCTTTGAGCTGTACTGGACAGTCAATGCTCATTAACAGCACTGAATACTGGACAATGTATTGCTTTATTTAATTCTGTTTAATCTTCTCTATTGTATCTCTTCTTTTAGCTCAGAGGAAGAAGAGGAGGAGAAGGAGTGTGAGGAGACAGTTGACAGTTGTCATGCATATCAGGTAAAAAGATAAATGTCCCTAAACATGTTCGCTATGTAGCATCACCTTTACATGGCTTGTATTAAAGACTAATTTACGATCCTTCTCAAAACATTGGGGACATGGTATAAAATGTGAGTCATTTGAACCCTAGAATTAATTTGAATAGTATAAAGAACCTAACTTATATTTTCAGACCATTTTCTCTGTTGTTTTTTACTGCTTTCAATTAAATATAGGGCTTAAATAATCAGCTAACCAATGCATTTTTACAGTATTCCAACTTTTTGGGAAATGGGAGTTCCAAGCTGTAATAAATGATTTTGATGTAGTTTTCTTTTAAACTTATTTAAAGGTTTTTACAGCGAAGTGACTTGGGTGTTCTGTTTACAGTTTATTCTTAATGAAACTGCACTATATTGTATGCTATATCCAAAAAGACTTGTAACATTAATCTTATATTCTTATATTAGCTAGCTTTGTCCCCTAACCATTCTTTGTATGAATGATTGGCCCTTTTTTATGTCTCAGGAAGAAATCTATGATGACCCTAACTCGGTGGACATTAACTCAGAGGAGTTTGCCAGCCTGCCTCCTGAGATGAAACATGAGATACTTAAAGAAATGAAAGAGTTTTCCAAAAGACGGAGGACCATGTATCAGAAACCTCCAGAGGTACCATTCTGTCTCATTCACATTCTTTCCTCTTCTCATACTGTTCGGTGCTGATACCTCTTTTCTCTCTCTTAGCGGTCAGGAGACTTTTCACAGTATCAGCTGGCTGGTTTGCTGCAGAGGAACCGACTGAACCAGCGTCTGGAGGGAGTCGAGAAGGAAATGAGCCAGCGCAGTGCCGGCAGCGCTCCACAGCTCTGCCAACAGGAAGGAGATCAGCCGAGTCACAGTGTGGAGTCAAATCGATTGGTTTCAGAAGACCACTCTCACTATATCCTTATCAAAGGTGAGGCAGATGTGATGTCATGCTTACTGTAAATGCTTGTTTGCATGAATATCATCAGTCATCAGTAATTATTGATTTAATATACAGCATTTATTTCAAATGCAGCTACTTGAAATATGTTTGTTCCATTTGAAATCTGCACAATTCAGAAGTGACTTGGAAGGTGGGAAGCAAATGAAATGTTAACACATTAGTTAAACTTTTAATTACACAGTCTTTATACTTGGTTTCATATATAAAACTGCAGATTTGTCTTTGAATTAATTCATGGAATACCTCTCGACTTACTCATACAGGGTCCAAAAAGAATCAGATCACCCCAGAGAGTCAACCTGCAGCTGAACCCTGGTCTGGCAGCTCCCTGTCAGGCTGCAGAAAAAGGACTGCGGACAGACCAGAGCCTCTGTGGCGACCTGTTGGTGAGGAAGAAGTAGCACAGGCTACCTCTGAAGAGTCCAAGCCTTCTGTGTCAAACCCATCTCAGGGAGATGCCGCTCCACCCTCACCTCGGACACTCAAGGCAATCCAAGCTGCTATGAACGATAGCTCAGATGAGGAGAAGGCGGACCAGGATAGGAGCGTGTCTCCACGTACACTGCTGGCAATACAACAAGCTTTAACTGAGGAAGAAGTTGGAGCAAGCAGCACAACTGCCAAACTGCAGGCAGGTCTTCATCATCATGTGCCACAAGTGGTGATCAGCAGCTCAGAGGAGGAGACCCAACCTTCACCAAAAGAAAAGTCAGGTCTCCAGAGCAATATGACGGGCCAGAGCCCGAATATCAAAGACAGTTTATCTGTTAGTAGCTCTGAAGATGAGATGGAGGAAATGATTGGCCATAGAAATAAAGCACTTCGATTTGCAGCACTGCAACAAAACCCAAAGACAAATGTGGAGCATGTGAGACAAATGGAGAAAAAAGAAGAGCTGGAGGATGAAGAATCAGAAGACAAACGACAGGCAGCTGCATCCAGTCAGAACACATTACCTATGCCCCTCGCTCCTCCACCATGTGGAAAATCTGCCAGCACAGAGACCGGCACTTGTCCTCCACTGTTGGAGCAAAGGAGGAGCAAGCTAACTGAAGCTTTGGAGGAGAGAAATGGAGATCATGTGAAGCCACAAAGCAGCGAGGAAAGCGAGTCAGAAGGTACACTCAGAAATAATCAGTTTGAGTTTACGCTGAATTCAATATTAATAAGATACAAAATGATTTTGTTCTACCTTTTACTTAGAGAGCTTTATTGAGGTGTCAGAGGAAGAATTAAAAGAAGAGGATGCTGATGATTCAGTGGTAATGACTGAAGAGAAAAGTCCTTCAGGGGAGGCCCATAAAGACGGGACGAAGACTGAAGAATCAGAGGGGAGTTTGACGAACTCCCCCAGCCAACCAGCCACTGCTCTAAATTCAAAGGAAGAGGAAGACATAGACAGCCAGAATGGAGAGAACGAGATGAAGGAGGGGACAGACACAGAATCCAGATCAACACCAGCAGTAAATGAATGGGAACACCTCGACATGGTCAGTATTTCTCATCCGAAACATCCAAGACAGTAACAGTTGTGCTGCTTTTCCTTAGCTAATGTGATCTTTGCTATTTCCTGACATTTTATTTATAGAACTTTCCAAATAATCTCCAAGATCACTGTCCAGTTAGCTGATAGTTAAATAATCAGAATAGTGGGCATAAAGCAATCCTACCATATTAGGTGCTAGTCTTGGCTTTCATACCAGATAGTCTGTTCACTTATTTAATGTCAGGTTTTTGTCTTCACAAAAGTGCTTTTCTAGAAAAAAATAAAATAAAAAAAGGCTAGACTCCACTCTTAACTTTCAGTTACCACTAATTTTACATTTCAGGGAACTGAGCAGTCAGTTGAATTTCAGATGAAGCTGTTCTTCAGGTTCAAATCAATAAGGGGGTGTTTGTAAAGTGACTGTGTGTGTGTTGTGTTGCAGGATGAGCTGGAGGCTCTGGAGAGCTCTTTACAGCTGGAGCAGAGCAACCTGAGGGAACAGAAGCAGCAGCAAGAGAGGATGGCGAACACAGTCACTGGGCAGATGTACCTGGAAAGTCAGGTGACCTGAAAGAAAAGAAAAAAAAAAATCATATCATCAAATGTGGACATGAATAAGATTTTCCCTGACATATTTCTTATCCATGAGAAAGAAATTAAACTTGCATCAAAAAGAACAACATACAACAAAACATGTAAGCACATATTGTCACTGCTGCAGCTGGACTGAGAGCTGATGATCCAGAGCAGGTGCGAGATGTCCCACCGCAGGCTACATTTCTCTGTGGTGCATCTGCTCAACATTCTCAGAGCTACGACGTGCAAACAGTATTATTTCACCAGCAGATCTGAGCATCTGCATGTGTTAAATCTGTGTGGTAACGCACGCACGTGTCCGTCGGCTCACTGTTAAAAGAACAAGTCGTCTGCATTTTGTCCTTCATAAAATCAGCACTGATGTAAACCTGTCAAAGCAGCTGACCATTTATTATTTGTCAGCTGTTTTCATTATGAGCTGCTAAGGACAACGGCATTTACAACTGTAAAAAGGCCCAGGGCCTGTTTAAATAGAAGGGTTAAAATGCGAATAGTAAAACATGTAATCCTTACAAATACACAGTGTTATCATTTAAATGAATTAGGTGGCAATTAAAATACAAAACCAAAAAAATTTGGCGTTATGACAGTGTAACTGTTGCATGTGTGGCAACAACTCTGTAACCATCAGCTACCTGAGATATTGTGACTTCTTTATGTTGGTGTTTTGAGAGTAACCAGTGTTTGACACCAGGAGCTGCTGCGGCTGTTTGGCGTACCATTTCTGGTTGCTCCAATGGAGGCTGAGGCTCAGTGCGCTGCACTGGATCGTGCCGATCAAACTCACGGGACCATCACAGATGACTCGGATGTTTGGCTGTTTGGAGGACGCCACGTTTACAAGAACTTCTTCAGCCAGAACAAATATGTTGAGCACTACCAGTACAGTGACCTACAGAACCAGCTGGGTCAGTAATAGTCCTTGTAGTTTGGAGTGATTTTAGTTTCTCTTGAACTTTTAAAAGGTTTTTATGAAATCAAATAATTTCTTTTCATTGTTTGATTATCTGTGATGTTGTCTGTGTCAGGTCTGGACAGGACTAAAATGATAAATCTAGCTTATCTGCTTGGAAGCGACTACACAGAGGGTGTGCCTGGAGTCGGATATGTGACTGGTATGGAGATACTGAATGACTTTCCAGGGCCAGGGATGGAACCGTTAATACAGCTGAGGTGTGTGGGTTTGTCTGCACTGTGCTGGCCAAATTAACTTAATTATTTCCCCCTCTTTAAAATATTTCTCAGACTTTAGTGGCTTAAAACAGAATGAATTATTTATAGCCCTAAATATACTGTATTTTTCATGAGCTAAATGAAAAATGTTGCACTCCTAATTTAGACTGTGACTGCTTGTTAATGCTTGTCTGGTTATTGTTCATGCAGTAAATGGTGGTCTGAAGCTCAGGAGAAAAAGCGTCTGGTGGCTGATCCTCGGGATACAAAGGTGAGGAAGAAACTCAGGGATATGAAACTGCAGCCTGGCTTCCCAAACCCTGCAGTTGCTCAGGCTTACTGGCACCCTGCTGTGGATCAGTCAGACAGCTCATTAAGCTGGGGGCGCCCACAACTTGACATGATCAAAGAATATCCTTTCTATTTTTGTGTCGATGTCTGTTTGTGTGCTCTGTGTTTATGGAAAAACAGGGTTTCCTTAACAATTTCTTTACATTCTGTCTGAGTCGTTTTGGCTGGAACAGTCGGAAGACAGAGGAGACTCTTCAGCCTGTGATTAAGCAGCTCAGCAGCCAACAGGTAACTCAACCAATGAGTCCCGAGGTAGAACGTTTGATTAAGTTACTTCCAAAAACAGAAATTTGGTCATATTAGCAGTTTTTAAGGTAATAAATGTGAATTTTTGTGAGTGTGACAGCGTGTTAAAGAATGAAAACGACTGGTCAAGGTTATAAAGTATTGTCGATACTTTTTGTTACACTTCAAATGGATAATATTGAGAATAAAACTGAATTTTTGCATGTTAAAATCAATTCATAAATAAGCCTTAGATATTGTATTCACAAGAAGAATCTATACAAAAGGTATTCATGACCATGTTAATGGATTTTCATGAGTTGTGTAAACGTCACAACATAATCAAGCTAGCAAGTTCCTCATGAAGGTGGCAAATGAATATATAGTAGAGATATTTAGCTTGTATAGGTGACTAGAAATGGTTACATTAGTTTTTAAGACTTTTAGTTAACATTGTTGCTGAATTAGTTGATAAATGATTCTACTCTGTGTTTGAGCATTTGGTGAAATAGCTAACTTTGCTAAATTGGTCATTTCCTAAATGTTTGGATTTAAGTGTTAATGAATTTTGATGAATAACTAGTTATCAGGGGGCAAAGCATTTTAAAATTTTAGCTGAAATGGTAATTAATTAGCTTTTAGTTTGAATAGTTAATATCACTGATTTACAGTTGCAACTGTTAGCAATAATAAGCAATCAAGTGGCTGAAAAGATAAACTTAAAACCCTACAGCTTTTTGTAACCCATCGTAAACTGATGGTGTTGCACTCAGAATCACCCCTCTGTTGATCTGTTGTTGGCAAACACTGCAAAGGAGGCAATCCTGCATGGCGAATAGTTACTGATTTTGTGTTCTGTCACTGTTTTGGTTTAGACGCAGCTTCGCATCGACTCATTTTTTCGCATGGAGCAACAAGACAAGCATTCGATCCGCAGCCAGCGTCTCCGAAGAGCAGTTACCTGCTTAAAGAGGAAGGAAAGAGAAGGAGGAGAAGGAGATGAAGACAGTGAGGAGGAAATATCTTCCCCCTCCAAATCTAAGAAAGACAGTCTTAGGAACAGAGAGGGGCAGAGGGAAGAAGGGAGGTCTATAGCAGCTGGAGGGTTTCTAGGTTCGGAGGGGGTTCTCCAATCTCCTCTTGCATCTCTCGAGGATGTCTGCAGCTCTGTCCAGGAATGCCTCCCTGTAAAGGCTGTTGCTCAGACAGCTAAAACACTCCCTCAAAGGACCAGACGGAAAAGTAGCAGCAGCAGCTCCAGTGAGGACAGTGATGGTGATAGAGGAGTTGCTATGGTTACAGCCCGATCTGTGTTTGAGGGCAGCAAACGAGGCCGTGGAGCAAAGGGCACAAGGGGGAGAGGAAGTATGAGAGGAAAAGGGAGAGGGAAGAAGTCCTGAATACCTCAAACTTAAATCAATTTTAATATTGAATGTGAAACATGCCATGTAAACTTATGAATGTCTGATACTGTATTTGGTATTTATGGGATGAGCGGAGCTTTCTATGGAATGTTGATCATGAGTTTTGTAAACAGGGATGTTGATGTTTGTTTTTTTCCAGTTTGAGAGTATCTATGTGAAAGGAGTTAGCCTGGTACACCAGCCTGACTAACACCATGTATGAGATGCACGGAGGGTCAGTCTGGGCTCCCTTTGTTGGAGACTGATTTCCAACGCAAGACGAGAGGCGGGACTAACAGGAGGAAAGTGAACCGGAGAAAACCAATCAGAGAAACACGGAAGTGACACAAACATCTTTTTATAAAGGGAAAACATGCAGAAAAGCCTTCAGAGCAGCAAATTGTTGCGGGTTGAAGGACATTTGCAGCTCATGAAGACATCAGAAAGGGCATCGTTATACAGTATAGTCGCTCCTCTGTGACCGCCATTTTGACTGTTTATGGTTGGAGAAAAAGAGTCGCCAAAAAAGATGTGTCGTAAAGTCCCGCCTCCCGCGCTGTGATTGGTCCGGTCAATTTTTTACCGGAGTGGAAATCACTTCCCAATGGAGGGAGTCCAGACTGACTTGCCATGTGTCTCAAACATGGTGTTAGTCAGGTTGGTGTACCAGGCCAGAAAGGAGTGGCATTATTCTGCATTAAATCTTGGAGTTACATTTTTTCAAAGCGCGTCTCTTGTCATTAGCTGTGCTGTGTCAACAGTAAAAAGTAGCACGTTTCATGCATACCAACCAACTCTGCCTTGAACACAGTTTGTATTGAAAACTATAAAAGAATATCTAAACATTTCTGCATTGTAATAATCATTTTATTCATTTATTTTTTTCTGTCTGCAGTCGATTAAAACATGTTGCTCCCCTTCTTACCTCTCCAGCCACCATTTAGCAACAAGGCAGAGCAGCTGTTGCTGTCTGTCAAATTTACTGCCTCAGATGGGGACTCAAGTGGAGAGAGAGAGCCTGCTAGAAATATAGCCAGAAGTAGAGGCACCGTATAGGATTGTTGGACAAGGAACTGGGGTCTGCAAGTGTATGTGTGTATCATGTGTAACTTAAAACCGTGGAGGATGAGTGCTAGCAGCCTGCCAGATCTGGATCCACAGTAACCCATATCCAATGGGCTTCATCTGGAACTACAAACCAAGTACTGCAGTTGCCTAATATACTTAAGAACCTGTTTAGGGCGTTCTAGCTTTCCTGCTAAGGCTTCTTCAAACATGGAGACACAGTCTAAAAGGGCAACAGAGGACTCAAAGACCAAACAAGAAGGTGAGACTTTGGACTTATACACATTAAAAAAAAAATCATTTTTCCCTTACAACCTCTGAAGTATGAAGTAGAGCCAACACTACGGCATAGTAACAAGCAGTATACGCTCATTAAACTCCAAATCCAGTGAATTAGCTGAGTGTGAATCTGTTGTGCTTGCAAGATGAGTAGCTTTATTGAAAGATTTATTTCCTGCAAATGTCCTTGTTAGTGACAAATACAACAGGCATTTATAGAGCTAAAAGCTATAAATCATACCACTGAGCACAGTCACTCAGTGGGCTTTCCTGACCTTTTCTCTAAACCAGCATTACATAACTGTAGTTGTGGATTGGATGCTCTCATTTGTTGTCAATGCGCCTGACTGGAGTTACAAGTAATGTACAAGTATTCAGTAATGTCCAACTTTTTTTTTTATCTAGTTACGGATGGGAAAAAGAGAAAGCAACTCCCTTTAAAAGAAAACATGACTCGTCTTCTAGATTTAATGCTGCAGTTCCTTTTCTAGGTGGTATGCAGTGCTGGCCGAATCACAACAAATAAGATATCAGAGAAGCATAATTGCTCCAATTATTGCACAGAAATCCTTATTAAGTATTGTTGTTGACTGACATGTGCATGTTGAAGACATGTGTCTTCAGTAGAGATTAAATCATTTTCACACCTAATTTCCTCCTCCAGCCCTCTGCATTTGACACCATTTTATTTAAATGGTTTTCACATTGCAAACTTGCATCAAACAAAGCAAAATGTCCTTTCGGGTGCAACCTCCTTATAAATCTTGGTAATCCACAGCTTTATTGTGAGCATTTTATATGATTTTACAGTAAAAAAAAAAAAGGCATTTTCTTATAGTCTGCGTATTGATGAGGGTGTTTGCTGCAATTTTTATTTAGTGTTCATCTTGTGAGAAGGAAACCAACTGAATCTCACATGTTTCTCTCGCATTGTAGCATCACAGCGTGTAAATGATAATGTGAACACGTTACCTGTCTCTCCCATACTGTAGAGGTGAAGGCAGATGCTGCTGTGGATGCAGAACTGGCCAAAGCCATAATGTCTCGGCATTTCCAGCCATCTCTCATTGGCCCTGAGACCTGGGAGGGTTACATCTTTTCTGATTTGGAGATACGAATCAAAGAGTCCACAGACGTGTATGGAGCTGTACTCTGGCCATCTGTGAGTCCAAACATGATCTTTCATCTTTTTTGTGTTGAACCTTGATGCTGAAAAATGAACTCTCTCCCCCAACAGGCAATGGTGCTGTGTCATTTCCTAGAGAAAAACCAAGAAAAATACAGTTTGGCAGACAAAAATGTGATTGAACTGGGAGCTGGGACAGGACTTGTTACCATCGTGTCCAGCCTGTTGGGTAAAGGAGAAAAAAATAAAGCAATGATTTCCTTTACACAATCCAACCCACCCCAATTCTGTTAAACAATCAGTTGTACTTTTTCTCCAGGTGCTAAGGTGACATCTACTGACCTACCAGATGTGTTGGGGAACCTCCAGTACAATGTGATGCGCAACACAAAGGGTCGATGCAAATACATCCCTCTGGTAGGGTCCATATCTCATACTGTCTGTCAATGACAAAATCCAGCGATGACACATGTGAACAATGATCAGTAATCAATGCTGAATTTTGTTGTTTTACAATCAAAACTGAAGCTAAATTCAAAATCTGCAGTTAACTTTGCATCAACCCCAACATTTCTGCCCTCAGGTTACTGAGCTTACCTGGGGTCAGGAGGTGGACCAGCGCTTCCCTCGTGCCACTCACTGTTTTGACTACATACTAGCAGCAGATGTGGTCTATTCCCACCCTTACCTGAAAGAGCTAATGGACACCTTTGACTACTTGTGTCAGGAAAACACTAAGATACTTTGGGCAATGCGTTTCCGACTGGACCCAGAGAACAGCTTTGTAGATCTCTTCCAGCAGCATTTCCACCTGGAGGAACTGTATGACCTTCCCAGTCTGAGTATTAAACTGTATCAGGCCTGGAGGAAAAACGAGAGGACCAAAGACCCTACATAGAGGTTGCAGCTCATGGTATTAACAAGCAGAACTCTGAATATTTATCAAATTTGTGTATTTGTTAGGCTGAGTTCTACCTCTGTATCAATCACGAACAATCTGCTATAACATCTCTGATTGTAGCAGTGCATATCACACTGCTGACCAGTAAGGCTCAAACCCCACTGCTTACAACACTGCATCATCTGCATCACATGAAGCGGAGTACATCACAGCGCAGACAGAGTGGTGCAGTCTTACTGTGTTTTCATGGAAAGGTGCTGGAATATATTTCAGTAAATCTAATAAATAATGATCAATACTTCTGTATGATTTAACTTTACTTTTTGTGCATGCATGTAGATAAGCAGCGTCAAGCCAGATGTTTATTACTATTCGTATTTTTTATACCTACTTGTGTGTTTTATGTTACATACTTGAGTGTGAATGGTTGTCTGTCTCTCTGTGTTGGCCCTGCGACAGACTGGCGACCTGTCCAGGGTGTACCCCGCCTCTCGCCTGATAATAGCTGGATAGGCTCTAGCAACCCCCGCGACCCTGAACTGGATAAGCGGTACAGAAAATGACTGACTGACTTTAGTGTGTGAAGGTTTGTTTTATTTTAATTTGCTTTGGTACAAAAAGTGCTTGATAAATAAAAATTGTATTTGATTTGATCATATTGGTCAATACATTACTTTTTGTTATTATTATTTTGTACCCATTATTCATTTCTCTTTCTATGTGTTTAATTTTCTTGACCAACATAAGTCACTAAAATCCAGTTCCAGTCAGACCCTGGTCCTGTTGTTTTGCTCAAATTTGTTCACAGTCCTAACCATGTGAGAAATATGGATCTGAATTTGTAGAATAAAATGTGAATGATAAATTCTGTCATATAGATTTCATAGACTCTTAGTAGGAACACCTGTTTACTGATTAGGAACAGGTGTTGCTTATTAAGGACAGATGACAGGGACAAAGAGGGACAAAGCAGATGGCAAAAAAACAGAATAAAAATAATCAGGAAAGACAAATCTCACAGTTGTAACTCAACTGATTTGCAACTTGCAAATTTACAACCCATGTATCTAAAACTTCAGAGCAGACTTTATGTTTTTCATCTAACCATAAGTAAAGGTTTAAATTAGGAGTGCCCAAAGCCAGTCCTCAAAAGCTACTATCCTGCAACTTTTGGAGCGTACCTTCTCCAACCACTGTCATTCGGCTCTGCAGAGGACTGGTAACGAACCATTAATTTGATTCAGGTGTGTTGGACAAGGTACGCTCCAAAAGTTGCAGGATAGTAGCTCTAGAGGACTGGAATGCTATTGGCTGTTTTTTCAATGCAAATATATTAAATCATGTAAAACATTAAAGAGAACCACTGAGAGCTACTAGTTCAGTTTAGTTATCAGTAGTCAGTATAGCGCCTTAATTTTAGGCCAATTCTTTTTCCCTCTACTTCCCTCCACATCTGATCAGTTTTGTGAGCAAATGACACACAATAACCAGAAAAAATCAGTATCCGTACTTAGTCTCACTTTTTTTTAATAGCTTTGTTTAAAAGGTTGTAAAGTCAAATGATCAGTGTAAAATTTACCTGTGTCAAAAAAAAAAGGTTTTTGAAAATTCAACATATGAGCTTAACAGAATCAGTACTGCTTGGTATACCAGAACCTGTTCAGCATGAACCACACGTTGTTGTTGTTGTTATTATTATTAATGGCAGTTATATTTTATGATGGTAACAGTTGTCATTGCTATTGCTATATTTTTGGAAAATTTCTAGTTGAAGTGACTGTAAAAGAAAAAAAAAAACTGAAATTGAGATGATGCACAGAGAAGTAGCATCATGGCAGCAACCAAACCATCCAAGAAGTAAGCAAAAGAACCAAAGGAGGAAATTCAGTGGCATTCCAAAACCACAGAAGAAAAAATGGGAAAATCAGCAAGCTAAGATGACTACGTTAGTGACCAGGTTTCCTAGCTTGCTTAATTAAAAATCAACAGGAGCATTATTACATAAAAGAAGGGCCTAATTGAACGAAGGCATGAAGAACACCAAAAGTTGAAAAAAAGAAAAAAAGAAAACACAAGTCAAAGAGGGTTGAATATTTCAAAGTAAATTGAAAAAGAAAAATGCAAAGTGATGATTGTTCAGTCAAAGCTAATCATTTTGTAGAAATATTGGGTCCACCCCTCTGATTGTAACACACAGGCACATTGTAATCATAGAGCATTTGAAACCTTCTTTCATGACTTGCGATGGCACGTCCAACAACTGCAGCAAATACATAACATACCTGTAACATGAAGTAAACCATTTTATTGTTGACACCATTGTTGTATTTTTACACCTTGATAGGATGTTCTTAAACAACAAGTCACCAGCAAAACATTTTAAGGAGGTCAAATTAAAGATCACATCCATACAAGGTGGCATGTGTGCTCCTTCTGTAACACGAACGCTACTGTCATGCCCAAAGTTTTTTCATAATTTGGAAACTCACCAGTTAGCTTGATTATCTTGGAAAGAGTAGGGTAGAGTCACTTGCTACCAATGTGAGCTATTAAATCTGATACTTTTATAATTCCAAATCCGATCATTCCTTGTCTTTCTGCCCGTTTGGTGGATATGTTTTTTGGCTGCAGAACAAGAGAAGCAGCGCTGAGCTGGATTAAAATGGAAGAGGTTACCTAAACTGATGGCAGTGAATGTCAGTGTCAATTGTCCATTGTCAATCAAACAAATGCTCAACAGCTGAAGATTATATGTGCCTTTGTAGACATATCAGTTTCTTTATCCCTCTTTCAACAGCCTTGACAACCTTTTACTAAAGTACACCTAAAATCTTGCCTGTGATCAAGTGGAAAAACTCCCATCTTTTCCAGTCCAAACAACACTCCTTCATGTAATTCAGACCACTACATGCTTTCTGTTAATATCTGAAAGCACCTGGAAGTACAAGGTGGATTACAAATTGTGGAATGTGAATAGTTTTATCATGTTATGAGACTGAAAGATTTTACTTCATGTTTGAATGTAAGTGAAGAAGATCTAAATGAGGCTGTTGTTACTGGAGCTAGCTTATTTTTTTAAAGGCTTGATACATGGGGATGCATGCCAGCCTGATCTTGTTACTTCCCATCTCTGCTTAAGCAATTGAGGCCATTGCAGGAAAAGCAAAGCCAGTAGCCACAACATGGACCCTTGCAAAACTACGTGCATAATTTCTAGATTTAGTTGTCCAATGAGACTCTCATATTCAGTTATATTGAAGCATGTATACTCACGTCAGGGTGACAATACTTATAATATTTTTTTCCTCATTCATTGTTGATACACCAGCTGCTAAACATGGCTGCCAAAAGGAGAAATCACACTTGTTGAAAAACATTCTACATCATAGAGTCTTCCAACATTTATGCAAATTATGACCGCTAAACAGTGGGATTCACAGTAAAGTACAACCAAATAATCCTGTCAGGCTCGTATTTTCCACATGGTTTTGTAACAACAAACATTCAGCAGCCCTTTGCCAAGAAGTTATCAGGCCAACACAAATCATGTATTGGCCTGGTTTTCAGACGGGCTGATCCCCCTATGTGTCTCTGAGACTATTTGTAGACTACCAAGTAAAACTAATTACCAACACAATTTGCAATATCTGGACTGATCTGAAAACACGTTTGTTTTCAGATTGTTGCAAATTCATTCACAATTTCAGAAGTGTTACTGTCAGCTCTTACAAGTTTAGCATTTCTTCATGGTATGTCCAGTTTGAGGTTACCGACTGTGGACCACCAGCAGAGAAGTCCTTAAGCCACCCCTGGAGGCAAAGACCCATGACTGGTGATATCATGGCATTCCCTTCATTCTCGCTCTCTCTCCTTTTGGCTCTCTCACCGACTCATCTTTGTGTTTGAATTTTGCATGCGCTCTGCTCTCGTATCATGCCTGTGTTTATTTCTCATGGGCACAACTCTAAAAATACCCTCATGCCCTTGTGATGATGATGGGTGTGTCCTGCAGGATGCTGAGTCTATAACCTCGCAGTTGGTGGTCTCCAGATGCACTTTGACTGCGCTCAAGATCTTTCAGTGCAGAAAAACAGCAGGTAGGTGAAAGGTAAGATACTTGCACTATAAATACTCACTGTATTTGAAGAGGCAATGAGAGGAGTACTTTCTGAATATCTATTATTTGTACTAAAATCCTTAAATCAAAATTTCTTTCCTTTCTCAGAGATTTCTGTTTACTCGACAGTAAAAAACAAAACAAAACCTATTACATGGATAGCATGTCCACAGTGTTTGTGGAGAAAAGCAACCATGGGGGAACCGAGGAGGATGGGGATGAAGAGGATAAAGAGACAGGAGAAGGTAACATAAACATTGTGGAGAAACATGTGATTCATGTGAATGAATCGTAGATATAAAAGTCACAGATCTGAGAGAGTGACTTTTATATCTTCCAGATAATTCACAAACAGAGGAATCAGCTGTCGGGAAACAACAAAAACCAGCTGTCTGGACTCCATGTTTTTACTACAGAGCAGGTAAAGAGGTGTACAGCTACGTCGGCCAGGAGATCATCATCGAAGAGGCTCTTGATTCTTTTGCAGGCATGATATGGCCAGCGGTGAGTCATACTCTTTCATACATTTTAAATCTTACATCTAATCTGTATTTTAGAGGTACTCTCAATCTCTTGAGGCACACACAAATCATTCGTTATCAGCCTGCAGTATTTCAGTACTTATATTCTGGTGCTTTCAAAACATTTTGACAAGATAATCCATATTTTGCAGTGTACGTTTGTGCATTTTTTTTATTATGTTAACAATGATTAACAGATGAATTGTAGAATAAACTCTTAGACATAAAAAAAAGAAAAATAAAGACTAATTTGCTATTGAAAGAGCATGAAAAGTTGACATAGAGGTAGGTTGTCTTAAGTGGAAAATTACTCCACAATTGTAAAGCTCCCTTACAGCAAAAACTTTTCCAACCTGGGTCTCCAGTTTTGCCCCAGGGTCCGTAAGCAACAGCTGCTCTGTTAATCTGAGAGCACAAGTATGGGTGTAAGGGGTGAAAAGGTCAGTAATGTAGGATGGTCAGCAACTTGGCCAAAATGGGCAATACCATTCTAAAATCAATATGGTAATGTTGTCTTGTTACTTATCCAGTTCCTAGCCACAGAGTTTGGTATAAGCTGGAAACAGTTTAATTAATTTTGTGCAATCCCACCAAATTATGAGTTACAGAAATCTGAATCAAAAAAGTGTGTGGAAAATAGTCTTAGCACAGCTGAGAGGTCAGTTTGTATTTAATTTATTTAAGATTATTTTGTGATGTTGCTGAAATGTTTTGACCAAGTAAGGTCTTATTCTAAATGTATTTCCAGATTAAAAAACAAACAAACAAAAAAGATATGAATGGATTTATAGCCATGGGAAATTAATGTTTGGATTTTGGATTCTCTACGGTTCCCACCTTAGTCTTATCATTATTTATTGGAGATTGTGACAGGTTGTGAGCAGCTATAATCCAGATGAGGTCTGTTGGACTTAATGAAAAAATAAATCTGGATCTCATCTGCTCTCTTTCTTTCTTTCTTTCTTTCTTTCTTTCTTTCTTTCTTTCTTTCTTTCTTTCTTTCTTTCTTTCTTTCTTTCTTTCTTTCTTTCTTTCTTTCTTTCTTTCTTTCTTTCTTTCTTTCTTTTTCTTTCATTGTGGAGCATTGTCTCGTGTCAAAAGAAATTCCATTCACACTTGCACTGTCTTTCAGTATCTCAATGAGAATGTCAGCTGATCATATGAAATGCTGCAGAAAAATCCATCATTAGTAGAACATTGCAGCAAACAACCTCAGAATTCATCCTGCCATTAATAACTTTCAATAATGCATTTTTGTGCTGTCACAAGGTCTGCAGGCAGATTGACATTTTTTAGAAAGTATGTGGTCTTTAAGAAATGCAGATGTGGCAGCCGACGGTCCTGTCACTATGCCTCCGAGTGATCATGCGCCCTGGCTCCTTAGCCAATGGGACATCCCTTTGGCTGACTGGTTAGCATGCATGACTCTCACCCGGGAGTCTGGGGATCAAATCCCACCCAGGCCCTCTGTTGCATACTTTATCACATTCTGGCGTTGTCTGCAGGATTCATGTGCAATGCTGGTAAACAGTCCATGGATTCAAAATTGGTGGCAGCCTGCGCAAAGCATGAGGATGTGCTTGTGGAAAAAGGGGGAAAGATGTGGCAGTTGACAGTCCTGTCACTAAGCCTCCAAGTGATCATGCAGCTTGGCTACTTGGCCAAGGGGTTATGCTTTGTCTGGCTGGTTAGCACGCATGACTCTCACCTGGGAGCCCGAGGATCAAATTCTGCCCAGGCCCTCTGTTGCGTACTTTGCCACACAAGCCAAGAATATATCAGTTTCACCAAACCTGTGAAGGCTATTTTTCATTTTCATTGTTAAAATTCTTGGGGTTAAGGTTTTTTTTTTTGTTTGTTTGTTTTTGTATTTTTGTTTAGTTTATTTAAAAAAAAAAAAAAAAAAAGGGTAAAAGGACCTGAAAAGACTCCAACAAATATAATTTCTGTCTTTAAAAAATGCAATGATGTTTGAGAAATGAAAATAACCAAACATGGCCCTTTGATGATTGATAATTAAAATATTAATTAAAATGAAAAGTCACTGCTTGGTTATTAGTATTGATTCAAAGAATATTGTTGTTGTTCTCAGGCTCTGTTTCTCTGTCACTACCTTGAAACTCATCGTGACCAGTGGAGTCTTGTGGACAAAGCGGTCCTGGAGATTGGGGCAGGAACTGGCCTTGTGTCTGTTGTAGCAGCACTCCTCGGTATGTCAGTAAATGTGAACCTGTTCTCATACCAAGACACAAGTGTCTGTGGAGGAGGCTCTGTCTGGTCCTGTTATAAGTTATAACAGTTTTTTTTATTTCCGTCCTCAGGTGCCTGGGTCACAGCAACAGACCTTTCAGAAGTCCTGAACAACCTGAGGGTCAATTTGTCCAGGAACACCAGGGGCCGCTGCAGGCACACACCCCAGGTGGCAGCTCTGTCCTGGGGTTATGACTTGGAGCAGACCTACCCTTCATCTGTCTATCGGTACGACTACGTGCTGGCAGCCGATGTGGTCTACCATCACGACTTCCTGGACGAGCTCCTGGCCACCATGAAGCACTTCTGCAAACCAGGAACAACTTTGATCTGGGCCAACAAAGTCCGGTTTGGAACTGATCTGACTTTCACTGAGAACTTTAAAAAGGCCTTTCACACAAGTTTACTGGCAGAAGATGGAGAGGTGAAGATATTCATGGCAACTAGTAAAGATGGACAGGGAGAGGATGATGTGAGGATGGAAATCCAAGATCTGATGGGCGAGGAGAAGGAAGGACAAATGGAGGAGGATGAGAAGAGCAGAGAAAAGCATGTAACACATATTGATGCCAACATGAACTGCACCAACCAGGAACATAAATCTGACATGTTAGAAGCTAAAAGAGAGGATGAGGAAGGAGAGGAAAGTGACCTTGAGAGTGATGAGGAGGAAGAGACAGAAGAAATGGTGGACCTCAGAGAGGACATCAGTGAAGAGGGAAACACAGGAGAATCAAAAGACATTGTGTCAAGTCATGAAGATATTTCAGGTGAGTCATCTATGAGTGAAAACATTCATTTTATGTATTAAAATATGTCAAGATTTGGTTATTGTGAGAATTCAGCATCATTGTTCAGGAGGCAAGAAGAAGCTCCAGTTTGCAAATTCGGAAGTACCTATATTAATAAACTGAGCTTATTTTGACTGAATTGAAATTTGACCCAAAAGCAGATGGGTTTTGGTTTTGCCATTGAAATAGTTATGAAGTACGACACAGTTTCAACTTTTTTTTTGCCACAAAAGTAATTGGTTTTGTTTTGTTTTTCCCATTTCTTGTGTTCTCATTTGCAATCCCTTTACTCATGCAGTGGTTTTAGTGGTATGTACCGTATATATATATATATATATTGTATTGGGTTGCAGCTGTGTATTGAGAGGCTAGGGGCCATAAATCCTTCCTTGTCAAACAGCGAGCAATTGCCCAGCCAGCTGAAAGTGTTCAAAGCTAAACTTAGAGGTTTGCAACAGCATCCATCCAAAGGCTTTCTAATAGCAGCTAGCCAGGAAATGCTTGTAATATTATATTAAAAAAAAATACATTTTTTATAAGTATTAGAAAAATATTAAACAGTGACTACATCTACATTCAGATGATTTGACTTGCATGCAACCTTTCTGTAATTTAGTTTTCATCTCTTGAGAATCACTCTGGTTTTACTCTTTGGTTTTAGCATTTTATAGCAAAGCAGAGACAGAACATAATCTTTTGGCAGGCAGATGTGGGAGGGGGGTAAACGTGCTGTGTCATGCTCAAGCTTCTTTATGACCATGAAAATGTTTTTATTTTTATGGTAAGAAACCTTTAAATGTATGATTTAGGGGGAAAAAAAGATACTTTTAGATGATTAATAGCTGCTGAACTCTATTTGGTTTTGACATCAGACTCTTAAAGAACAGCTTGGGGACTTTTAATGAGACTGGCAGGAGTATAAATTTAATTTGAGATGTAAGACACATAGGCCAAACGATAGTGAAGCCAAAACTAATATAAACTGTCCTCAGAGATACCAGTGATGCTCTGCAATCACTGCTGAAGTACTTGAACATATAAGGAAGAGAAACACTCAGTTCTGTCCTCTGCATTTTTTTTTCCTTTGGTCCACGGGCATAATGATGGCATGTAATGTACTTCTTATTTCCAAATACACAGTTACTGAGCACATTAGGTTTTATTTCTTTTTGCTTTGATTGAGCTGAAGTTTATTTCTGTTCGTCTCCACAGAAAAAATTCATGAAACAGCAGGTCTGGGTTCCCAGAGTCATTTGCAGCATTGGGAAGGATATCTACCATTATGTTGGGGAGGATATTGTAATTTATGAAGCAATAGATTCTTATGGCGGAATGATGTGGCCAGCTGTAAGTATTTCCAACAACACTTTTAAATGACAAAGGCTTGTTAATCTTCACAGTTAATTGGTCTACCTTTGTCTTCTCTGAGGTGCAGGCGTTGGCTTTGTGCTCCTTCCTGGAAAACAACAGGCAAACAGTCGACCTGCAGGGGAAGGAGGTGCTGGAACTGGGAGCAGGAACAGGACTGGTAGCCATTGTGGCCAGCCTGCTGGGTGAGCAGTCGTCACACTCATCATACTGTAACATACAGCTGTGCTCCCGTGCCTTTGAATGTGCAGCTCAATGTGATTTCATAATTTCACATTTTGCAGTTTTTGCAAGCTGAATGACTCAACAGATATTTTTTTTCTCCAGACAGCTGATTTTTGTCTACTTATTTTTAAGCAAATCATAAAAATGTCCAAATTAATTAATTGGATCACTCTTCAGACACTGTGTTGACTCATTGTTGTGTTTTTGTTAATGCAAGTCTTGTTTCTGCATCTTTAGGTGCTTCAGTCACAGCTACAGATCTGCCAGAGATGTTGAGCAACCTCAGAGCTAATCTGATGAGGAACACCCGGGGCCGCTGCAGATATACACCCCAGGTGGCAGCTCTGTCCTGGGGTTATGACTTGGAACACACTTACACCTCATCTGTGTATCAGTACGACTATGTGCTGGCATCTGATGTGGTCTACCATCATGACTTCCTGGACGAGCTCCTGGCCACTATGAAGCACTTCTGCAAACCAGGAACAACTTTGATCTGGGCCAACAAAGTCAGGTTTGGAACTGATCTGACTTTCACTGAGAACTTTAAAAAGGCCTTTCACACAAGTTTACTGGCAGAAGATGGAGAAATGAAGATTTTTATGGCAACTAGCAGAGAAAGATGTGATGGTGGAGACCATCACTTGTAGGCACCTGCCCCGTTTTTTTTTTTACCTGCATCACTTTTTCTCGACTTCTCTTTAGCTCCTTTATGAACATGTAAATGCACAGTCACTAGGTGACCTTTTAAGTTGCAATCAATGGTAGCGTCCCGATTATCTGCGTTACCGTTCACTTACAGAAATGATCTGGTTATTGCATAGTGTATAAACCTGGTTCTGGTCTGCAAGTTTCTGTTAATGTTTTTAGTTCATTTGCCAGGTTACATCCAAACCAAGGGTGGTGTTTACAGGTGCCTTAATTACTTGGTCACCGGTTACATCATTGTAACTGTATGTTATTTGTCTTACGATTTTCAGTCTAAAACTGATAAATCTGTGAATCACATGAATTTCAGCTGCTATTTTCTTAATCGATTCCATGAAGTACAGATGCTGAACACTTGTTTCCAATGTCACTTATGAGGACTTCACGCCTCGTTTTAATATAACAGTAAACAAATTTCTGATGGATAAAACAAGTAATGTGACCAGGATATTATCCAACTGTGGAAAAGAATAATATAGCCCTGTGTGAATAATTCTATCAATCATGAGATTTTATTTTCTCTTTTTGTATGTAAATTGTATTTTTACATCTCTTTTGCCATAAATACAAGTAAAATACAAATAAATAAAAAAATACAAATAAATACCAGAGAACACTTCTTCCAAATCATTTTATTCAGTGTAATTCTTCTTGTTTGTGACTTAATTTCATGTGAGCTGAAAATAGCGTGACAGTAGCTCAGGTCTTTCCCACATCGTCCAGGAAGGATGGGTATAAAACAATGCTTAGAGCATACAACCTTAACTCGCAACATTCTTTAAAATATTAGCATTTTCTAGATTTTATGGCTATAAATATAAACACTCAACATCCATAATAAGCATTTCTGAAATCTTTCCTGACACCATCAGAGTGACAGCAACAGATATGAGAAGTCTGTTTGGTGCCAGAGGTGGACGGTGAAGTCCTGTGGTGAAAATTAAGGCCATTTTTGGAGACTGTCATTGGCAACATGCACTGCAGAAAGCTGAGCCCTGAATGCAACGTCTGTCTGAACAAAAAGAAAAAAAAATAGAAGAGATGAACAAAGAAGTAAGAGAAAACACAAGAAAGCTGTGCACCAGTTCTGTCACATATGATTTTAGCAAAACCTCTGCACACGTCAAGGGAAATGTGCTGAGACTGCTGAGGGAAGTGATATAAGACACAGCTAAAAACAGAAACACAAGGACTTCTGACCACTGATTGACCCCGCCCAGAAAACAGTTTCACTCTCCAGAGGAGAAGAGGCTCTGAAGCAGCTGCTTTTACATTCTTAAACGTGAACCTTGCACTTGTGAGAGGGCTTAAAACAACATTGACTAAAGAAACAAAAGTTGGAACCTATCTATCACCAACAATGATGCTGTCATAATTTTCCTTTTTCTAGTCAATCTTATTCCAATAGAACTTTGTTGACAATGAAACCAGCTTAACATATAAAATATCTCTTTGGTTAAACTGATTAAAAACATAGTAACAGAAATTAAACCTTTGTTTTATAGATTAAAAAGAAACAAAGGTTGAAAACAAACAGTGAATATAAAAAGATTAAAAAAGAGAGATTATATTGTCCTCATCCGTTACATGATTCAGTTGACACATTTCAAAGAACCAAACCAGTGTCTGTTAAAGTTTTGGAAAAGAGAAAATATTTATTTTCCCCTTTTAGACCGTTTTAAACTTTGAAAATGGAAAAAAATCTGCAAGTGAGCAGTTGGAAAAAAAAAAAAAAAGAGCTTACTGAATACACCAAATTGGGCCAAATACGTATATTATACAGATAAAAACTAATATTTCATGAGAAAAAAAGGCATAAATCCCAAAAATAATATTCAAACAGCTGTAATGTGAAGTGTTTGTGATCTGCAGTAAATTTAAGAAAACCAAAAAACACTGGTGCGGTCCTTTTAAACAAGACATGTATAAAATGCCCCTCTAAATGGCTATTGTCTCGGCTCTGTTTGGAGAAATGTTCATGTACACAAGATATGCTCACAAGTACACATAAAGTCATTCATAAACACACTCAAAATAACAGTGGATAATGTAGAACTATGTCTCAGGTTAAAAATCTTTCAAATTGAAACAAACTAAAATCTGTTCTCACATAAAACTAGTTTTTCATACATCCTATAAGACATGCATAAATGCAAAATACATCGAATATTATTTGTATTATATACCTATTGCATCTTAATATTTTGTATGTGTATGTACATTATTTTATGACAGTGTGTATAAGTGCAGCACTCTGAATGCTGCACAGATTATTCTTTAATACTGAGCAATCTATTCAACATGTAATCTCTGAACATCCTACTGCTGCCCACGACTGCATCATGGTGTTAGTGAGGTCTGGTAAATGGTTGTCAAATATGGTGCTCAGGTACCAGCAGCATGAAGTAGGCAGCCAAGACTTGTGGAGGTGAGCTTCCTGACACATTACTGGCAGCCTGCATGCAGTGCACGGGGCACGATCGTGCTGCTGATACAAGCTTTTTAAAGCACATCTGACACCGAGAGGTTGATGCGTGAAATGATGGGAGTGTTGACGGATGACACTATTTCCTGTGGTTAAAAACACTCCCACCATTTCCATCCCATCAGAAAAGGTAAGGTACATGAAGAAAGGCACCTCAGCACGGTTTTGTTTTCTGGAAAAGACTAGACTTAATAAGAACTTTATCAAGCCAAACTGGCTGAAACAATTACAAAAAAAAAAAAAAAATGGGAAAGAAAAAGGTTAAGTTCTGTACAAGCCTCTCCTTTTTTTCATAATTTATTTGGGAATTAACGAGTGCCCTCATAAGTTCAAACATTGTACAGCAGCAAGTCCTCCTGTCTCCTCTGTGAAGTATCAGACAGTTTAGGTTTACTGTTTTGGGTCACAGTTATTCTTTAAAGACTTAAAGACTGTAAAGGATGCATCAGGAGCTCATTGGCCCCTTTTTCTTTCTTTTTTTTCTTTTTTATTACAATATTTACATGAAAAATAGGTTATTTGTATGATATGGAGTCTGGACTGCTGTGGATGTTGAGGCCTCCAAATCTACAGATGACAACCAAGTAAAGGACACCAGACCCATTAAGATATTACTGAGCTACAGTATCCACAGACACTTCAAACATTTGTAATTTTGCTTGTTGGTGGCAGGAACATTGGGGGCAGAGAGCTTTTCAAAAAGTAACCCTTACCTCACAAACCATTGTCTACTTCAAACTGTATACATGTGGTGTTATCCTTTAGCTTGATGATCGCCAACATTTTTTTATGAATAAATAAAATAACCCCTGGAGGCAGCTGGTTGGTCAGATGCATAGACCATGTGACCCTGAGGGACATGATATTAAAGTTATATGTGGTGTGTGTGCCTAGAATGGGCTGTAGTCTGTGGGGTACATGACGGGGAGCCAGTTCTCGCTGAAGGTAGCGCAGTGTGCCCATCCCAGATGACGCATGAGCTGTGGAAACAAGAATGCAGGAAATGATTTCTAGCAATAAAGCTAACAAGGGATTTAACAGAACCTTCTGCAAGTTATCTCATGGTGCTTTCATACCTGGATGCAGTTCTTCATGTTCTCTTTGCTGGGCTTCTCCTCAACCATCTTAGAGGCGTATTTTAAGGCTCGGCCATACATCTTGTTCACCAGAGCATGTTTATATGAAAACATCAAAACCTTAACAAGGAAAAGGCAAAAAAAAAAGGACAAACTCTGTCAGGCTTTGAGAGAAAGCTTTACTACATTTTATGCAACATCCAAATTCACCTACTCAGTAAAGAAATGAGAACTCATTTAGCTACAACCTTTAAAAATCTCAATATCCCACTTGAGTAACGCAGTTTCATTAGATGATGGATTCAATGGGTACCAAGGGAATGACCCTAAATTTCTTGTTAGTTAGTGATTGCACAGAGATATCTCTGAGCATTGCTCTCAAATCCCGCAAAGTGAAAGATTTTTGTGCATTTATTCAACATAGATGTAGTTTTTATTAGTCTTTTAAAAGCTGAAGAGTGGGGCTTTACAGATGACTATGCACAAGTTCAATACAGAGAGGCTCAAAGTTAGCTTGAGTCAAGAGGAACCAACAACAGAATCTACCACAAAGACAACCAAGTGCCAGAAATAATAAAACTGAGCAAAAAAAAATGAAATATTAGCTGTACTTCATTTCCCTCCATCATAAAGTCGATTTTTGTTAACAGTGACTTTACTCTTTTCTACAGCAGAGCAAAGCTAAAGGACCAACATAAGCATCGATGTTACCAAGAATAGTGCATCGACTGACCCAAGTGGCAGCAAAACACCATAAAATAAGTTTGTAAAGCAACAGTGCCGCTTCAAGTTTGCACAACAGCAAGAAACATGTCTAATTTAAAGAAAATGGGCTAAAGATACTGATTTACTCTAACCCTTTACTCAAAACTTCAGTGCTGACACATTGAAATTATACTTGCTGACACACCTGAGCTGGCCTTTTTAATTCAGACTTTTTTTTTCTTACCTTGGAGTCGGTTAGTTCTGCCCACTTCTGCACCTCCCAAAACACATCTGCCAGGGCCTTAGCCACATTCTGGAGGGTGTCATCAGAACTGCTGGCCACTTGCTCCACTACTTCCTCTGATACTGCTTGTCCCGTAGCGACAGCCCCGGCGCCATCCTGCGCCGTGGAGGGCAGCAGGAGCTGGTCAGCCAGAGCACAGCCTCTCCTACATATAGCGTCCAGCAGAGACGACTTCTGCTTCTCCATATCACTGCAAAACACAAACTTGTTCTGTAATCTGTCTAAAAGTCATTCTGGACATTTTGGCCAGATATATATATATTTTTTAAAGACTAAATTAATATGAGATTTATCAAAATCTGGAGGACGTCATCAGCTTTACCTGCCTATTGTGCCTGATACTTCATGATTGACTTCATGATTGATAAAAAAAAATCCCTCATTAACGAACATGTTTTTTATAATTACAAAAATTCATGAGTGACTTACGTCTTGATAGAAGCAGCATCTGGCCGAGGGTCTGTTTTCATACTGAGGTAAACGGCCAAGGACGTTTGGTCGATGTGGGAGATAACAATATCTGCAGCTGACACCACCTCCTTGAGACGTTTTACACGCTCCTAAGGAGAAATGAAGAAATATGAGCGGTTAGTGACAACAGCTACCAGATTGACATTAAATTGAACATTACTGGGGTTTGATGCTGACTGTTTCCTCCATCTCCATTTTTCTGTTAACATGTACTCTTACCTTCTCTGAGTCCAGCTGATGCAGTCTCTGTACGTGCAGTGGAAGGTAATCTGAATAGTTCTCGATCAGTTCATCATAGATTGAGCTGGAGTCCAGCCTGAGCAGTGAGACGAATATTTTAGTGAGAAATTACAAGAGAAGGCAAAACTACATTGAACAAAACAGAAGTGAAACCGTGCTAACTTTGTCATCCACTGAATCTTCAAATCTCTCATGGCTTCTCCAAACTCCTCCTTCACATCTTTCTCTTTGTCTCCTTCCTTTTCCTTCTCTTTCCCACCATTTTTTGACTTGTTGGGAGCAGGAATTAGGTGGTAGATGACTGGAACAACATCCTGCACAAACACACAAGGAAATTAGAGTTTAAAACTCAACATGACCAAATTCTAAATTCAGAATCCCAAATTCCCAGCCTCTGTTTACATCTTAAAATGATGTCCTAAGACATCAAATTCCTGTTTGCTGCTGCTCAAATCCGTTACGATAAATGTTTTGTCCTACCCAGTTCTATAAGATTGAAGTAGTATTATTACCAACTGCACTGACCACCAGAAAATTCTGTGCAGTAAGGATAACTGTTACTGTAGGACTTTACTGTTGCATTTTTCAGGACAGAAACTGGCATGCTTTGACATGATTAACGCAGATACATTTAAGTATATAATAAGCCATTTCCACATGGTAAGAGAGCAGTAAACTCTCTATTGTTCAGTGTTTCTAGCTCATCCAGTACCTTTTTAAATTTTCGTTGTCGTTTTGCAGAGGCCTGCTCCTGGTGGTCAGAATAACACACAGTAAGGGAAGAGACAACACAAACACACCAAAAAGGATGCTCTCTTTCTTCATTTTCTCTCTCATCCTCATTCAGAGACTTAAGAGTTCACTACCTACCTGACACTAGGTACAAAGGTAACCCTAATTCTCATCATTTCTTGTGGTCACACAATCGGATTTGTTTTTCAAACGTACTTACAGGAGGAAAACATATCTTGTGGATTCATGATGAATTTATGATATGAATAAGCAGAATTAGCCGGTATGACTCTACTACAACACACACCCTTGAAGCGAAGTTTTAAAGATGAAAACCATCTTGACCTGAAAATAGTCTTTTTGTATTGGAGCTGGAAAGGCAGCAAGCACAAAATACTAAGATGTGAATAATAATAATAAAAAGCTCTTCAGAGAACTAAAGGTGAAGTACAAAAAAAAAATCGGATGCATGCTCTGGAAAGAAAATATACAAGTAAAAGAAAAAAAAGAACATGTTTTTTCTTGTTACTGATTTTTACTTGTTTGCTTTGTGAGTTTGGGTAAACATATCCTTTAGGCCAACAGCAAGAAGTAAATACTTGATGATGCAGTTTGTTGAAATTTTTCATCAAAATGTTTTTATACTTTGCAAATAAAAAAATAAATAAATTTGAAATTAGCTAGTCTTGATTTTTTTTTTTTTTTTAAAGTAAACTAACTCAGGTCTATCCAATTATGATCCTAAAAGCCAATTGCAAAAACTTGGTCCAGGGGGAATTAATTTGTCAACATGACAATGGTAGGAAACAAAATATAGGACCTGTTCACACCTGGTATCAACATCCACCTCCTCATGTGAGTGACCAGATGTTAGGGCTTTCATACACCCAACCAACAACCGTCTGGAGTGTATCTGAACACCTGTTTATATTGTCTTTCTGGAGGGTGAGAGCCTGTTTAAAAAACTGAAGGAGCATCAGGTCTGTCACTGAGATCATTAGTTGGCTGTTTAGTGCTGTCGAGAGAATTATTTCTGATGCAGAGCTCAAATGCTTAATAAATCTTAAATGTACCAAACAAACCATGGTTTGGTTTAAAGAGAAATGTATGGTTTGTTTTCTCCATTCTAAACAACGTAAATCATATTTAACCAAGTTAGAAATATGCTGTAGCCTATATAAAAACTGAACCCAACTTTACACCAAAATTGCCTCTTTTTAAAAAAAAATCTTTTCTGTCTTCAGGTTTTCCTTGAGGAATGCTTTTTAGACACCTGCACCATTCTGCAAGATTATGTCCTCTTGAAAAGGCTTACATTCCTGTCGAGGAAATCAGTAGTAAACCTACAAATATTTCTCTAAAAGCAAAATATTAATTTGGTGAATAATACTAGATTCCGAAATAAACATGTGTCAGTTCTGCCTGAGTCACATGTCCACTAGCATCTTCAAAAACTGTAATTGCCACTTGAAACTGTCAGAAATAAGAAGAAAAGTCTCCAACATTGAGTTTACTGTGTGAAGAAGATTTGTGACACACAAAACATAGATCTACTTTAAATTAAGCCTCTGGGACATTCAAGCTTTGTCGCTTGTCTCATAGCTCTTCTTTACATTTGCTGCAGAAATTAAATTAATTAGGCACAGACGGTTTAGTGTCCATGGGACTTGAGCTCTGATAAAAGATAATTAAGAAGAAAAACCCTGCTTTTTACATGGAAGCATATTAAATAATAGCGATGAAGCAGCTCAGCCTCTCATCACTGTCTTGAAGTTCTCACACACATCAAGCTGGTATTGCCCAATCAGCAGTGATGACAGCGTTGTTGTTTAGAGTGGTCACTTCCATACCAGCTCCATGTATGCAAGCACATATGATGCCAGTTCAGAGGTTTATCAGTGGCAGATCATCTTTGATCTACTTTGACACCTGCTCTTACAGCCGCCCACTGATCACCTCACCAAAGACGTGTGTTAATGTCAGGCGCAAACGGGGACTAGTCAGACCCAAGAAGAAACCAAATTTGATGTGTTTAGATTAAGTATTGAAAAGGGAGGCTGTTTTCTCTCTCTCTTTAAAAAAACAAAACAACAACAACAACAAAAAAAGAAAACAGTGAAACGGAAGTATGGTCAAAAGCAAATAAAAGGAAAAATAAAAATACCATAAATAACCTTAGAGAATAACAACTGGTTTAAGAAATGACAGATCCGTTTGGGACTGATTGATGCTTTTAAGAGCACCAAAGCACTGGTCTGTTCTAATCCTGCGGACCCCAGCTAGTTCTCACATCAAATTTTTGATTTTCTTATTTTCTGATTAACAATATAAAAACAAGTAGAATCAATGGTTAAGACAAAATAACCTTGTTCTGTGTTTTGTTTGTTTTTTCTTAGTAATGTCTAGAAGTCCTCGATAAAGCAAAATGTGAAAATGAAAATAAATGAAAAAACACTTTATTTATCCCAGAAGGGAAATTCAAAACCAGGATTATTTTGGGCCCTGAGGACAGAAGTGACCAATGTTTACAAGCATGAAGGATAACAGAACAGAGACACTCACAGCTTTCTTGCCATATTCGCTCTTGGGCACAACGAGAGAGCCAGAAAGATAGCATCCTGGACTCGTTCCCTTAGGGATCCTTAGAAGTGAAGAAAGACAGACGGCAACAGAATAAAAAGAAAAATGTCACACATTTGACATTTCAAGAGAGAAATGTGAATAAGTGACAGTCACTGCTGAATCTGGCCTTGTCTTAAATTTTACCTGAGATTTTTTTATTGCACTGTTCTTAACACTGAAATCCAGTTGCATTTATACCTACCAAACCAGGCTGTTCTGAATTGTGCAAAACTTTTTAAAAAATCCTCAGTAGTTTGACTCACTTGTCATCTGCTAGACCTGTGACATAGAAAGGCTGTGTGGCACCAGGGCATAAGGTAACAGAGTTCGCCTTTTTCTTGGCCATGAGGGCAGCACGGTGCGTCTCGTAGACATCCAGGCTGAGGGTGGTGGACAGACGATGAGAAACCACAAACGGCAGATCCTTCAGGCGCTCCAGCTCACTGGACTGTTCATGGCGGACCTGCAGCCGTACAGTGTAGTCCCCCTTCTCCAGCTTCAGAGAATACTGAAACAGTAACACAGGCCGAGAGAAGATGAGTAAGCTGATAACATGCAAACGAGGAACAACCTTTCCTGCTTTATATGACTAAGCGCACCTGGTGTGGGTAGGCATCTCCTGAGCCCAGAAGCCTCTTGTTCTGATCAAACAGCATCCACAGCTGACTGTCAAACTCAGATTCATACAGCAGCTCACACAGCATTGGACAGCTGGGTGTAACCTCTCCATTTTTAGGCTGAGGACAAAGCAAAAAATCATATACACAAACAGCTGGATAAGAACTTAAATGTTATACGCATGTTCTTTTTCTGGTCATACCTGGTGAAAGCTGTAGGTGAGGACAATCTCATAGAGTTGTCTGTTATTTGGCAGAACATCCCGCATTCCCAAGGCTTTAATCTTTGAACTTAAGGGCCTACAAATACACCAACAAGAGAAGTTACACAAGGAACAGAACCTAACAAAACAAAAAGTGAATGTGTGTGAGTGTGTACACTCACCTCAGAGGCTGGACCCAAGATTTGAGGGTAATGGTGGGGGACACTTCTTCATATCGCAGAGGCGATGACACATCAAAACTTGTCACCCCCTCTGAGGCATGCTAGGTTGAAAAAAAAATTAAAGTCAAAAACAAAAAAAGACCTGATGTTGTCTTGGTAGGAGCTCACTTTCTGATCTATGTTCTTACAATGTGCAGAGGGGAAGGAGAAGTGCTGAGTCCATGGAACGAGATGCTGTAGTCCACCGTAACATCACCCAAGCTCGCCCACCAGCGCGCAATGCAAAACTCTACCACCTTACCAGACTGGAAGGGGGGGATAGTAAAAATACAACAAGGTATTTTGCCGACTCATAAAACAAGATAATAACCAGGAGTCTTAGTCAATTAAATGCACATCATAACAAAAATAAATGTACCAGAACTGGGAAAGCCTCTGTTAGAGAGCCTCTTTCTAATAGTGAGGAGAACTTGTAGAATTCGTTAGCTCTGTAGGCTTTCTGCTTGACCAGATGCACTGCATGAAGAACAAACTTAGACGACACATCTCCCGAATGAGAAGTCAGTGTGATCTCTGTGGAAAAACAGAGGGACAAGGGGAAAACCGTAAATGAAGTTGGAAAAAGTAAGATATGAAACCAGAATTAAGGGTGTAAAACAGTACAGCGATCCATTTAGACATATCGGTTCAATGATCAACAATCATCAATCCAAATTGAAAGCATTGAACATTGACAAAGCAATCATTTGTAAGATGCGTGTGAGGTTCAGATTTGCTTTGCTTCTAACAGTTCAATTAACTTATGGTAAGTAGATTTATTACTACTACTACTATTGTGATTCAAAATTACTTATGAAATGTCTTGAGGCTGTGAAGCTTCAGGATGAGCATATCGATACCCTGGAGTCACTACCAGCCAGACAAAATATCTGAATCGATACTTTTGAGTATTCCGATACCACAGACACAAAATATGAATTTGTTTCCACATCTGAGAGTTTTAGAAATTAAATGATGTGAAAGCAGCCAGATCCTAGCTTCTGTATCACATGATGATGCTGCCATTGATCAAAATCAATAATCTGTATCAATTTCAGACTAAAAATAATGAACCGATTTAAGCCCGATTTAAGATGGTTGAACAGATAGAGATAGTGGTGTACTCGCTCTATTATATTCCTTGGAAATAGTACTAGGACATGTATGTATATGCGTACATGTGCACGTGGTCAGGATGGTACCACCTCCACCTCAATTTGAACCAGGAAAAACCCTGTGTTAGTGATGATGATGATGATGATGATGTTTTGGTATCTTTCAGTACTTTAATGCAGGTTATTGCACATTATGTTTTTGTAAATTTATGATATTACCATTTAGTATTTGAACATTTTCCACTGAAAACATTTAAATAATCTTAACCTGTACTTAAGTTATTTGATAGCTAAAAGAAGTTTTTAATCTCATTTTTGTTTAATTTCTTCATCAATATAATTTATTATTGTTTCTAAATTTTTATTTATATCTAATACTGCCCTTGGATTCAAGATATCAATGCAAATTGCAATCAGGAGGGTTTTCTTTTTTTTTTAAAGGGACCAAAAGTGTCGGTATCGATATCAATGAAAAGAGTACCATAAACTATTGGTGTCGTATCGACATGAAAATTTCGGTATCGCCCATCCCTTGCTTCTCTTTCAGATCCTAGAGCTCATTAGAGTTGGATTTCTTTGTTATTATTACTATTAAATAACCTCTAGATTGGAACATATTAGATAATAGAACAAACTAGAAAATTTCTGAAGAAATTTTGAATGCTGCCAATCTG
This sequence comes from Atherinomorus stipes, assembly GCA_023101725.1. Classification (NCBI taxonomy): domain Eukaryota; kingdom Metazoa; phylum Chordata; class Actinopteri; order Atheriniformes; family Atherinidae; genus Atherinomorus; species Atherinomorus stipes. The sequence goes on from JALJCO010005361.1 coordinate 203,615, forward strand.
CTACCCACGTCGAACAGAGCGGCAGCCATGTTACAAAGATGGAACACCTGTGCTAAGAGATACACATTTACCTCAATGTGAATGTAAGGTGTGATAGAGAGACTGTTATAGGAACTGAGAGAGACACAGAAGGACAGCCAAACAGAGCCTGTGAGATAGATAGAGACTGACTGTGAGACAGACAGACAAATCTTGAGTGACAGAAAGACAGGCAGACTGTGAGTAAGACAGAGACTGTGAGACAGACAGATGGTGAGTGAAACAAAGACTGAGACAGACAGAGAGACAGATATTGAGTGAGATATGATTTGTCAGATTAGTGGATTTTGGAATGATTTCTTATTTTTCACCAAAGTTCAATTGCGATAGTATCAAAACTGCAACTTAAAATGTCGTTTAGACTGTTGAAGGTTTATCTGTGATGACCCCTTTAAAATTGGAATGATTGGAATATCTGAAAGTATGGCTTACTGGCAAAACTCCAAAGTGACCTTAGTTTTTCACTCATTCTGGCCAAACACCATTCATTTTCAATGAGAAATTTAGTTGCATAGATAGACAGACAGACAGAGACTGTGAGATAGACAGATACAGTACTTAGATAGATTGATAGACACTGAGAGACAGACAGACACTGTGAGACAGATACTTAGATTGTTCGACACTGAGAGACAGACAGATTGTCTGTCTCATAGTGTCAGACAGATAGATACTGTGAGACAGATACTTAGATAGACAGACACTGAGTGACAGACGGAGAGACACTGAGAGAAAGACAGACAGATACTGTGAGACAGACAGACAGACAGATACTGTGAGACAAACAGATAGATAGATGTTTTTATTCTTTGCAGCCACTGAACCAGGTGAGTCCAATCAGCCCAATTTAATTCACTGTGCTGATTGGATTCACCTGGTTCAGTAGCTGGGCAGAACAAATAGGCTCTATGGCACAAATACATGTTTTATGTCACTGAAACACTGTGAAGAATCACTCACTTGGTCAGACAGAAAGACAGACAGTGAGTGAGAAAATAGAGAGATTATGAGAAATGTCTGTATATTGTCACTGACAGACGGCCTAGAATCACTCATGTCCATTATAAACTACTAAAACCTGTGGAGGATTCAGTTTATCATCCAGTTTCTCAGATATAATATTACATTATGAGGAAATGTGTGTGTGTGACCTCACAGAACTCCAGCAGCTGCCTCGTTGAACGTTGCTAGGCAACAGAACCTGCCTGCTTCTGTGTGTCTTCCAAAATGGCAGTTGACACCGACATATATGGATTGAATGGTCTCAGTGCACACTACCCGAACAACTGTCCGCTGAGAGAAAACCGTAACAGATATCAAAATAATTTTTTCACCGTGAGCGCCATGAGGCTTTCAGGAACTCAGGAATGTATTTTATTTTATCCTAAGTGGAACAGAATTTAAATGGTGACAGTTTTAAGAATCAGGGCTTTTTGATTTTTCTGTCTAGATTACAATGGAGAGATATAGGAGCAAAATGGTGTGATAGAGAGACTGTTATAGCGACTGAGACAGACAGAAGACGGACAAACAGAGCCTGTGAGATAGACAGACACTGTGACTGTGAGAAAGACAGACAGATAGAGGCTGTGAGATAGACAGACAGACAGACTGTGAGATAGACAGAGACTGTGACTGTGAGAAAGACAGACAGAGGCTGTGAGATAGACAGACAGACTGTGACTGTGAGATAGACAGACAGACTGTGAGATAGACAGACAGACTGTGACTGTGAGATAGACAGACAGACTGTGACTGTGAGATAGACAGACAGACACTGAGACAGACAGACAGACAGAGACTGTGAGATAGATAGACAGACAGAGACCAAGATAGAGAGACAGACAGAGAATGTGAGATAGATAGACAGACAGACAGATACTGTGAGATAGACTACCAGATATACACTGTGAGATAGACAGGCAGGCAGACAGACAGAGACTGTGAGATAGAAAGACAGACTGAGATAGATAGACAGAGACTGTGAGATAGGCAGACTGTGAGACAGACAGACAGACAAACCAGTTAGATAGATAGATATGGGGTTTGTGAAGTCAGTAAGTCTTTTCCCTGTCATCTATTCATTCTGTCCAGCCACTGAACCAGGTGAGTCCAATCAGCCCAGTTTAATTTACTGTGCTGATTGGATTCACCTGGTTCAGTAGCTGGGCAAAACAAATAGGCTCTATGGCACAAATACATGTTTGATGTCACTGAAACACTGTGAAGAATCACTCACTTGGTCAGACACACAGACAGAAAGACAGAAAGTGAGTGAGAAAATAGAGAGATTATGAGAAATGTCTGTATATCGACCTGACAGACGGCCTAGAATCACTCATGTCCCTTATAAACTACTAAAACCTGTGGAGGATTCAGTTTATCATCCAGTTTCTCAGATATAATATTACATTATGAGGAAATGTGTGTGTGTGACCTCACAGAACTCCAGCACCTGCGGTGTGTGTGTGTCACGGAATGTCAGTTAATTTCAGTTAGAGACTTTATGCTTTAGTTTTCTATGGGAAAATGCTGAATCGTCCACTGCGAGAAAACCGTAACAGATATCAAAATAATTTTTTCACCGTGAGCGCCATGAGGCTTTCAGGAACTCAGGAATGTATTTTATTTTATCCTAAGTGGAACAGAATTTAAATGGTGCCAGTTTTAAGAATCAGGGCTTTTTGAGCTTTCCGTCTGGATTACAATGGAGAGATATAGGAGCAAAATGGTGACTTTCTAAGATTCCGAGAGCCGTAGTTCGAAAACGGTGCGTCTGAGCAAAAAATGTGCGGAAGGATGAAATGAAGCCGACAAGATTTCCTACGTTTTGATGTAAAAATTATGTCTGTACGATGAACGGTGTGGGAGTTATGGCCATTTGTTTCAAAGTTGGAAATGCTTCAAAAGTTAGAGTGCGGCTAGAGTGCGGAGGGATTTTGGGATTTTTTGGATTTTTCCTAAAACGTAACTTACCATTGTGTCAAAACTGTAACAGATATGTACATATCCTTTCACATGGTTAAAGTTTCAGCTTTCGTGACCCGTTTAAACTTTGAATGGTGTTTCTATGTTATGGTATGGCTGAGCTATAGAGCTCCAAAGTGACCTGGGTTCTTGGTTTTTTACTCTGCTGTTTCCGACCAAATCCCATTCATTCCTATGGGACTGAAAATCGCAGTTTTTTGCGAATTGCGTGAACACCGTTTGAGTTTTGCGCGGACAAATAACAAGCACACCGATCCCGGCCGAGACGCACGTTTTGATATAAGTTTTGTGGGGGTGCTGGCAAAGCCCTGGGAGGAGTAGGCCGTCAAAAAAAGGGCGGAAACTGGATAATAATAATAACGCGGAATAAACACGGAGCAATAGTAATATGTTGCCAATGCTCTATAGAGCATTGGCAGTATATTGCTCTAGAGCAATATACTGCCAATGCTCTATAGAGATTGGCAGCATAATAAAGAAAAGTATCTGACTCAATGAAGGAGGGACGGGGAGTATTTACAGTTAATGTTTTAACCGACGGGTCGGGTCGCGGGTTCTATCCTACATCCACGGGTCGGGTCCAGAATTAACTGGCAGATAACCGTGGAAACGGTCGGGTTTGGTAATCATCAAAACAGATTCGGATGGGTGCGGGTCGGTTGTCTAAAACTGGACCTGCAGCAGCACTTTGGATCTATGTCAGGTCAGGCGATGTCACACAGACAGAAGCTGGAGCGTCACAGCGCATCGACTCTCATCCGGCTTTCTGCTTTATGTTGCTCAAAAAAAAAGACTCTTAAATTCATGAAGATGGTTGATGGTTGAACCACATATGAGCAGAATGCACCATATTCCATGTTTTACAATTATTTTTTTTCCGCAGGTCTCCACGGTGTCGTTCTTCACTGCAGTCTATGGTCTTTATTTCAAACTAAAGCGCAACACGGCGTTCACGTGTTGAGGGTGGCTCAGAGCCAGTTCGAGATGAAGACTCGCCCTTTCTGTGGGCTTTTATCAGCATTATTCTCTGAGCTCCGTTAGGAGGGAAATAAACACAGAAAAGACACATTTGGAGAAAATCATTCACATGCACCTTCAATGTAAGGCGCATTGAAGGTGCAACCAAGAAAAAAAGTTAGGCGCACTGAGCAAATTTTTGGTCGCGTATGAGACTAAAATGGTCACAGTCTGGAGCCCTGCTTTAAAATGTATATTACTGCACAAGATACTTTCGTCAAAGTGAGAATAAAAAAAAAAAAAAGAAAATCACACAGACTTAGTAAAACTAATCTGATTTGTCATTTTAAAATTGCACAATGTTCAATGCAAAAGCGAACAATCCTGAATGATATTAATTGCAAACTATCACAAAACACTTAAAAAAAAAATAACAACTGTCATGTAAATTCCAAATCACAGCTTTCATCAGATACTGACCTGCCCAGGAAGCTCCCTGAGGAACCGTGATGAAGTGACGTCTGATCTGTCCCGGTCTGAAGTGGACGTCCGTAAAACGCACCTCCTGATTACGACTATCTGTTACTCTGTTGGAGGGAGGAGAAAGTCAGACATAAAAACCTCCCAGAAGGGAAGAATAAATAAAAAAATCAAGTTAATACACAATGAGAACTTACTTGACAGGAATAATAACTGTGATGGGAACTCTGAACAGTGGGCCGCAGCTGGGTGCTGCTGTATCGTACCCACACACCTGATGAACACAATCACAGTGAACACAAATCCACACCGAAATACGACGTTAATCTTCCTCCACCTCCACATCTTTCCACACCTCTGTGTAGTGTACTCCCTCCCTCAGCCCAACAGGATCAATGCGAACGTTGACGTGACGACACTGGTTCATCAGCTCTAGATGAGATGGACACTGGACCCACGGGGCAGCACATGTCAGCACCAAATGTAGCTGCAAGGAGATCCTCTCAGAGTTTTCTGTGATGGATGAAGAAGGCATAACGCTATTAAAAAAGAAATGGAAAAAATCTAAATTACGGTAAATGTAATTGTAGGTTTGTGCCACTAGGTACCCGTGTTCTCTGGGAAGATGGGTTCAATTCCAACTCCGTGATCGGAGGGTGCAAGAACCTGGGCCGGGTCTCTGAGGTAGATGCCTCTCTGTGACCCCACACTGACTGAGAAGCCTAAGAGGCTTGTGGGTAAAGAGGCGTGTTGAGTGAGGTAGTCTAATGCCCTGTCCACCTACAAAAAAGAATGAAAGGAAGCAGATTACAAATTCTGAATTCTGTTTTTAGAAACAGAAAAATGAAAATTAATCCCTGACACCGGTAGAGTCAAGACACCTGGATTATTCCATGTCCCTGTGCGAACACTTCAATGTCATCAACCTTCAAGGCCGTGTTTTCCAGCGCCCTCCTCACAGCAGGAACAGAGGGACGGACCCCATTCTGTTTCAGCCCTTAAGAACATTAAAAGCACACAAACTAGCTTCTTTGCATTGAATGTAATGCATCATCGAATCAGGAATCGGTCCATCATGTGGCACACACCTGAGAGGACGAGTGCGATGCCTCCACAAGCGTTAGGGGACGACATGGATGTGCCGTTCATCAGCTGGGTACCACGGAGGGTCCAATTGGGCACAGATGCAATGGCACCGCCAGGGGCACTGATACTGACCCCCAGGGCCCCATCAGTGCTGGGGCCTCTGGATGACCAGGTGTACTGGTTGGGAGGCAGCTTCTCTCTCAGGGAATACTCTGCAACCATCATGTCTGGAGTCACATATGCTCCCACTCCTACGGAGAAGAAAGAAGGGATTAATATAAGTTTGAGTTAGGACAATAAAATATTCTACAAGTCTATGACCAAGAAATCCTCAACTACTGTATCTCTTGAAGTGTCACCTCTAATTTCCTGAATCAATTTGATTCAATTTCAATTAAAATCAAATTCAATACTGCTTCACATGCAGATACATATGTAACATGTTCAACAGATTGTCTACATTTTCCAGTCCATGATTGGATTTATTTTGCATAGTGGCATCACCTCCTGTTATTTTAAAAACATTCAGTGTTAGCTGAGCATGGCAGCCAAATGGTTTTAAACATGTAATCCAATCGTGAATGAAAAAAAATCTTAATCTGGCATTATCTCAACGAGAGAAGCTGATTTTGGGTGTATGGGTACCTTGTTACAACTGTGAACACAATCCACCAAAAACCATTTATCCTGCTTGTTTATTAAGTGTCTGATAGTTTCCCAGTCTTACATTTAGAGTTTTATCACCAGCAGTCCAGGAACAAAGTTATTACAAGTGCTACTTCAAAAATTTGAATTTAGCATCATTTCCCCCAGAGAAGCTGATTTTGCACAGAAGTGGCAATGGCAACTTTTCATTTGTGTATTTGTATATGCTAAGGTCTCACCGAGTATTGGTAAGTCATGCAACAGTAGGGTCACTATTTTCACTGGAAAAAGGAAAGGTTAAAATATCTATATGTTATATAAGCCAAGATTGGATATATCAATTTTAACCCTTGCTAGTATCTATGCCTTCTACCTGCTGTCAATAATACTATACTGCCGTTTTGATCCTTGTTCGTCTATGACTACATGAAAAAACGTGCATTTCTTTCTTAAAAACAACAGATCTTTTAAGTGGAGTGTGCACCTATGACACTGCTGGTGGTTCCTCCTGGGCAGCCGACAGTAGAAAGGCAGGGGCCATTGTTTCCAGCACTCGACACAAAAATCACATTGTGCTTCTGCACAGCCTCTGTGATCACCTCACAAATCCTCCTGAAATACAAATTGTGAATTACAAATCAGTACGAGTTTTCAAAAATGAATGACAGAACCTGAATAATAAAACACGCTTGGGAATACTTACCCTGAATTAGGCCAGTGGGTTGCTTCCCCATAGCTATAGTTAACCAGGTCACACTTGTAGTTGATTACTTCAATCATCTTTCAGTGAAAGAGAGAAATAAAGAATAAGGTGGTGCAAAAGAGTGATAGTTGATGCAAATCGGAAGGATTTCTTTGAGGTGTATACCGCACGAATGAGTCCGGTGCCCGTTTCCATGGTGCTGAGGCGGGTGTCTCCAATCTTCAGAGCCAAAATTTGGGCACCGGGGGCCACACCATTACGTTCTGGTTCCTCTGGGAAGTAACCTGCTGCAATGCTTGCAACGTGTGTCCCATGAGCACCTTCATAAGCACATAAGAAATACAAACTGAGAATCTTTTTTGGTCTTTAAAGCATGATGCAGACTGGACTGCAAAATTTGCAACAGCTGTGTTTATCTGTTAGTATTAACTACCTAAAAGATATCAGAGATTCTGATTTCCTTCTTAAGAATAACTCACCTCCACTGGTAACGATACAGAGGGTGTTTCCCTCATCGTATATATTAACAGAGTAATTTAGCATCTCTGCATTTCCTAATGTGGCGTACTCTTGATTTTCTCTGTATGAGCTCAGCACAGTGCACTGGGACAGTTCTCCACACTCAGATGTGTCCACAACAGCCCTGAAGAGAAACAAGTACAGACAATGGGTATGCCAAATATATTATTGGTAAATACTATAAGATAACGCAGAGGAAAAGTCAAAGAGGATAAATATGACTCACTTCCATGTGACACCATCATGCCAAAGCACACAGTCATACACAGGACCGGGATCACTGTACTTCTTTTCCAGTGAAGCCAGCAGATCTGACTGGCTCTGCAACTCTTCTTTCTGCAATTTCTCAATCTGAAACAAGGAAGTGAAATGAAGGATGTGGGTGACACATCAGGTAGAAGCATATTACTTTGATCATCTAAACTAAAGCAACACTGCTGAGACCACTGTCCTTAGTGGTATTGTGGTAAGTCTGACCTGTGAGGGCGTTGGATGTGCTAGGTCAAACTCCTCTGTCTTGCGACAGACCTCAGCAAGTGCAGCTCTGTGTGGTGGGTCCCATATCTTTTCCTTTCGCTCTTTCTAAGAGACAAAAGCAGTGAAATATTTTTTATTCTTGTCATTTCATCATCAAGATTCTGGCAATGTACTGGACATCCTTATTAAGCTAGTTGTTAACAGATAATTACTTAGAAGTAACACAGGATTGGTGAAGTTACAAATAAGGATAATACAACCAAACCACTTTCAAGCACTGTATATCAATTTTCTCATCCTTTTCTTTTTAACAGTAAATATATGGTCCGAAAATTATGTAGAATAAAATCAATTCATCAAATCTTCATGATGTCAGAAGTCACATCTAAGCCTCTGTGTGATTCTATCAGTGTCTGTGTATTTAATACATTTCTCTGGCCACATTAACAGTAATCTGAACCATGACAGCATTCGTACAGTAATATCTACACATCTTCCTACCTGTATTCTTTCTTTAAGAGCCTTAGGGAAGAACTCATAGCCATTTTTAACTCCAATGCGATACTTCCCTGATGGATTGACCCAGGCAGGAGGGATCTGGAACACATAACACACAGCAAGAGACACAAGATCATCATAAAATGACTTCAAATCTAGGACAATACCTTAATGGAATATGTCAGAGGAGACAGCTGTCTTTCATTTCTTTTCTATAAATCTTAATAAAAGAAGATGTTTGCTGACCTTAAGCGTTCTTCCCGAGAGGCCAGTGATTGTCCCATCCTTAGGTTCTGCCACAGTGGTCATGTTCACGTCACCACTGCCTGTTGTATCAATGATGTCAACAATCTTTGGCTTTCCCTCAGTTGTGACCTAAAGAATGAGTCATTAAAGTAAACCGGTAAACAATTACAAGGTTTAAATTGAAAGAAATGCAAAATACATGTTTAGTAACCTATAATAACCTGCGGGGAACTGGGGACAATGTAAACTATTTAAACTCAGTGATGAGCAGACCATCCTCAGCAAATAAGTTTCCAGTACTTTTCAGGAGCCATTTCTTCCTTCAAATGGATTTGTTTACTCACAATGAAGGAAAGAAGGAGTCAGGTTGTCTTTCCTTTAAAGCATGACTTGAGCAAGGTGACAAGATTAAAAATAAATGGTTGGCCTTAATTTAGAATGAAGCAATGCCAACTAACCCAACTACACAGAAGTGGGCAGGTCCTTATTAACCCATTTAGTGCTGCATAGCTCCCTAACCGATTACCCAACAGCTGCATATTATGAGCAGCCTCGGGCTTGTTTATCAGCACATTCACCTTACAAACAGTCACAGTTGTGGATTACAAAACTCTGAACATGCTCCCTACAGGTCTCCTGTTTTTGCTCACAATGGAGTAGGGATGCATTATATTGGAATTTTGGCCAATATCCGATATGCAGATATTTTAAAACTCATGAAGCAGATAACCGATATTGATACAGAGATTAAAGCTGACAAAATAATTATGTAATATTCATTCCTTGTGCAAAATTAGAAAAACACCTAAACTTGTATAACAAGTCAAACTTAATGACACATGTTCAAACAAAACTAATAGTATTATGTACATTATACACTAGAATGGCCTGGATTTTTTTTCTCCCTGACAAAAGAGAGAAAGAGAGGGAGAAAAAAAAACAGGATATTTGGTTATTTACACAAATGACTGTGTATAAACTCTGTTCACATAGAACATCCTAAAAGAAACTGTCCTTAGGAGTTTTAAAGTCTGTAAAAATGAAGTTTTTGAAGAAGAATAAGAAGTTTTGGGGATTTTTAGACTTGAGAAACAGCGGCCTGATCGGTTAATTATCGGTGGGGTGACCGATGTCCGATTCTCAGTTTAAAGGCCAAAATAGGCAGATATCGATAGGGGGCCGAATATATCGTGCACCCCGAAAATGGAGTGGAATACAACAGGGACTAGCAGACTTGATCCGACCACAACAGAAGAATATCTAAAAGACAGGTATAAATGAGCAGATCTTGCAGATTTTGTTCAAGATATCAGAGGGGCTGTCACCATTTTAGTTGATGATCATACAAAAAAAACAAAACAAAAATGCAATTAATGATCTCTCTGTTTGTATGCAGCCATTACACCATGAACCAACTAATAAGTCTATAATTCATGGCAGGTATGGTATGATAGTCATGATATAAAAACCCCATCAACTACATCATCAACTACATCAAATGGTGGAACACTATAAGTAAGTACAACAGCCGTCAGATTCCCTCAGCTGTTTTAAGCAGGTAAATAAAGAAGACTACGATGCTCATGGAACCATAATATTAAACAAATATGATTACATAATTACCTGTTACAGAAGTAACTGCTGTCACAGTTCTGCATAACAGCACTGATATAAATAAATAAATGAATGAAGCACCATCTTTATCTATTGTTTGCAAAAGTTGACAAGACCAGTATAAAGCAAGTTATCTTTATTTGAGCCTTTTTTTATATATAAATATATATATAATATATATGACCTGTTGAGGATATTATTTTACCTTTAGAAAAACAGTTGGGACAGGGCCATGTTTAACACTGCTGAATCACTGAATCAATCCCAATGTGGCATAATGTACATTACCATACCTATATATCACTGCATTAGGAACACCCCATCACTACTTTTTAATGTTATTTACAGTTTTTGGTGGATTGTTTCAAATTCATTCATATCAACTGTCATTTTGACTTGCATTTTCCTTTTTTTAAACAAATTTCGCACTCCGACTTTCTGTATTTTATGCCATATCATTACTCTTTGTTAATCTTATACAGTACAGCACTTGGTGTTGAGATTTTTTTTTATTTCTTGTCTATTACCAAATCTATAGCCAAATCAGCAGAAATGTGAGGATCTAATTGCACCAGGACAAACTGCAGCACACTAATTAACACAGTTCAAAAGAGCTGGTAAATTAGTTTTAATTACTCTTAACTCAGTGTTACTAGCAAAGTCACAACTAGTATCCATGTAAATGCATTTAATTAAGATCTTCCTGTCACATTTAGGTAGCAAAGGTGGTTTTGACTGTTAACCTTGCTGTTTTTTCATCGGAATCTAACAGGACCGATTTATTTCACCATGATTTAGTTAAAATATCATTAAGGGTTGACAACCTGACAGTGAAGTCACCGTAACTTAATTCTGTTTGACCCTCCAAACAGTGGCAACAATTAACCTGCCCAACTCACGAACAACTGTAAACACTGACAAATTGAGCTATTAGCTACCAGGTTAGCATGTGTGAGAAATTGCTAGCTAATGTTAGTTTACTGTCCGATTGTTTAGAACTGAAACACAATCTGGGCGAAAAACACAACATTTGCTATTAATACGTCGTATTGGTTTGGTTGTCATAAAAGCCACGATGCTACCTGTCAGACTTTGAATAGTATGTGCCACTGTTAGCAAGCTGGCTAACTGCCATCTATGGGTGACCGTGTAAATCAAGTCGGCCTTTAGCTTTCTTAGCTTTCACCAGCTAGGTCGCAGCTAACACGAGGCAGCCGGTCAGATGTACCTGCATGCCGGGGGCCCCGGGATCCACGCCGGTGTCGAGGATAGCGATGAGTACCCCTCGTCCATCATATTCGGGGAACCTGGTGAGGTATGAGGCGGCGCCGGTCTCTTTCTTAGGGAGCAGCCCGTGGAAAGGGAACGGTTCTTCGGTAGAATGAGCAGCCATGATCAAAAGAGCGACAATGAAAACAAAGCAGCGAAATGGGGAAGACAGAGAGCAACACAGTGGGAGAGACGGGGAGGAGAGCTGATTAAAGGTGCAGTGCCTGCTGTTCTCTGCTGAGACACATTTGGTGTGGCATCAGGCCACCAACAGGACTTACAAAGTTGTGCTCCATTATATGTTTGAGTTATAGCCTACTTGTAAATATCTCTGATTATATGTTTTTAAATCTATCATTTAAAGACCAGATCCTATGCTTTCCCCACATTGCCACGTGTCAATTTGCGTTTGTATGATAATCTTAGTTAGAATTTGAATAGGCAAATTTCGATCGCATACACAACAGAGGCAGGTCATAAACAGGTGGATAAATGTCACAGCATAAAGTATATTGAATCTAATATAACTCGCAAAAAACTAATGAGCTATGTTTGAGTGCCACAATTTTTATTAATCTGTGTAATGTCTGTCTATGAGCAACAAAACCTAATTAGCTGCCCGGAAAATCACCAAGATGCAATTTGTACTGGCTGGGATCAAAAAGCCCACTGTGTATTTTACATAATCAACATTCGTCATGTTACCTTCATAGACTTGAAGATGTCCTTGCAGGTGTGTCAGCAAACAGACTGATTGTGTAGCTTAGTCTTAATCTGCCGTTTCTGTTTTGTTTGTTTATTTGTTTTGTTTTGTTTTTCTCCCCATTCTTCCTTTTTTTAAAGAATTGCTCCTCTGTCAGTTTTGTATACACATGTATACTTAAATTTTGCCAGTGTATAAGATCTGGCCTATTAAATTTGTTTTGTTAATCTTTGGTTCACTGTCTATTATTAGTTAATTTGGAAATAATTGCCCATAATAAAAGTTTTGGGGGGGTCTGTTTACCAAAATCTATTCCAACTGCAGTAATCAAGCATACACTGTAAAAGGTGTGGAGTTGGTTCTGGGTCAGTGGGGAACCTTAGCCCTCATCCTGCAGGTCTTCCATGTGTCCTTGCTCCTCACACCTGATTCAAATCAATGAGTCACTGTACAGAACTTGCTAGGCTGTTATTTGATTTGAGTCAGGTGTGCTGGAGGGGAAACACATGTAAAACCTGAAGGGACAGCAGTAGAGCCCTTGAGGACCAGGGTTCCCCACCACTATTCTAGGTGAGCCAACCGAATGTGATCAAAGGAGTTCTAGGTGTGAGTGACAGAGGCCATTCTTACATATATATATATATATATATATATATATATATATATATATATATATATATATATATATATATATATATATATATATATATATATATATACACTGCCTGGCCAAAAAAAAGTCGTCACCTGGATTTAACTAAGCAAATAGGTATGAGCCTCCTATTGGATAATTACTGCATGGGCGATTATCTTTCAGCTGGCAACAAGTTATTTAACCCCAACTGGTGCAATAACTTGCTTCTCATCTCCTAAACAACCATGTGGAAAGACACATCCGTGGTCGTGGAAAAGATGTCTGAGAAGGGTCAATTCATTGGCATCAAGAGGTGAAAACATCTAAGGAGATGCAGAAACTACTAAAACTGGGTTCAGAACAGTCTAACGCATTATGAAAAACTGGAAGGATAGTGGACCATCGTCTTCCAGGAAGAAATGTGGCCGGAAAGGCAGATGAAGTGATGCAGCATCATGCCTAGTGCCTACTGTATGAGCCTGTGGGGGCAGTGTGATGATCTGGGGTTGCTGCAGTTGCTCAGGTCCAGGTTCAGCAACAGTATGAGCTCAGATAATGAGGTCGGCTGATACCTGAATATACTGAATGACCAGGTTATTCCATCAATGGATGTTTCTTTCCTGATGGCACGGCCATATTCCAAGATGACCGTGCCAGAATTTATCGGGCTCAGATTGTGAAAGATGGTTCAGGGATCATCAGACATCATTTTCACACATGGATTGGCCACCACAGAGTCCAGACCTGAACCCCATTGAGAATCTTTGGGATGTGCTGTGGTCAGACTCTACAATCATCATCAAGATCTTGGTGAAAAATTGATGCAACAGGATGCAAACAAATCTGGTGACATTGCAGAAGCTTCTGGAAACACAGCGAATTCTGCCTGCAATCAAAGCTAATGGCGGTCCAACGAAATGTTAAATGTTTGACCTTTTTTTTGTTGGGGACTTTTTTTTGTGGGGGGAGTGTATATTGCCCTAAAAAGAAAAAAAAGAAAAAAAATTTTTTTTAAAAAAAAAAAAAATAATATTTATTTAAAATAAAAAAAAGTTTTTTTTATTAAAAAAAAAAAAAATTTAAAAAAAAGTGTGTTTTATTAAAAAGAAAGATGGATGTGTGGGAACTGAAAATAGAAAAAGAAAAAAAAAAAAAAAAAAGAAAAAAATAAAAATCTTTTTTTGTTTTATTTTCATTATATTTGCTTTTATTTTTTTTAATATAACATAAAAAAAAAAAAATATTATTATAAATTAAAAAAAAATAAAAAAAAAAAAAAAAAGAGAGTAAATAAAAAAAAAATAAAACAAATAAAAAAAAAAAAAAAATAAAAAAAAAAAAAAAAAAAAAAATAAAAAATGAAAAAAATTCCCATATAAAAAATAAAACAACATAAAAGGAAAAAGGGGAAAAAATGAAACATTTTTCTCAGTTTTGGATTTTGTGTAGTTACTGCCTTTTTGCTTTGTAGGGCAGTGTATATATGTATACACATTTTTTTTTTAAACCAATACCTAAAGGCCGTACCTAACCGATACCGATAGCAGATACCGATAACACACCTAATTATACCAAATCAAAAATTCCAACTGTATGGGGTAGCTCGTGTCTAAAATAAGAAGGGAAAGTGGTTTGGAAGCAGTTTGGGGTCTCCCCTGTGAAGCAGCCATTTTCTCACCCCAATCACAATATCTCCGCGAGAAAAGCTTAAAAGTGGGATTTTCAACTTCTGCATGTCCTGATCTTAAAAATTCCAACTGTGTGGGGTATAAGTTATCGGGGTCATCATGATATTGGACTTATGGGAATGACATAATAATTTCCTTTTATGTGCATCCCTAGTTTTTTTTCTTCTTTTTATTTCTTGGGAAAAAAATTACACTTATCTCTGCATTGTAATAATGCCTGGATGACAATGGAAGGCATCAATGGCAGGATCCTGTCTATGGTGAAGAAAAAACTCCTTTGCAGCATCCAGACAAATCAAGAACACTCCTCAGGGAAAGGCATGTCATTAAGTCAACCATATAAAATGGACTTACAAGAACAAACAAATCACACGATTGCAAACCATTCAAAGCCACAACAATAACAAAATATATTTCTAGACCATGTCTGTAACAGAGGAAACAGATATATTTTATCCGGAAATATGTCAAGAAAAAACATCAAAGCATGCATTACAATCTGTTAAACACATGTAGGCGCATGCAGAGGCATAAGTTGGAATTGGCACTGGGCCACTAGTTGTTCTTGATGTGATAGTAGACAACAGTAGCTACATGAATTCTGGAGTGCAAATATTGTCTGCCCAAATGCAGCTAAGTTTATTGGATGACCGTTCACAATACATATTGACTCAAAACATACTTTAAAAGCAATGTACGAGCACACAGTCACTAATGCAGATGCTTCTGCAGTCACTGTCTTGTCCTGCAAGTTTAATCACTAATAACAACAGTTTTGTTTTTGTGTATTTGTTGCTGGTTTTTTGGTTGTTGTCATAGTGGTTCATGTTTTTCTCAGTTTGTCTTTTTATAGTTGCTGACAATGGTTGTCTGCTTAATTTTCTTACAAAGGCTGCAGGATGATTTTGTTAAGTTTCTTTACAGGTGTAGCAGCCGGTTGCCTGGTTCCTCTCTTTTGGCTATACAGTTGTTGCTGTTGCTCTCTGTCTGTTGTATCTTTGTCTCCTTCTTAATTCTCCTCAAACTCCCCTTGTTTCCTCTTGTTATGTCCAGCATAAACATGTAACTTGGCAATTGTGAAAATAAAAAGCAAAACTAGCTACAGAATAAGATGAGTCTTTAAATCCACAAAGCCTTATTCTTATTATATTAACTGAGATCCCCTCAGCAAATTTGTTCGGCATAACACAGCAGCCAGATCACCATTCTGCTCACTAAGATCCAACGAGTTAAAAAAAAAAATGTTAATATAGTCTATTACATTTGAGTTTCTAAATCCATCCTGCAATTTGATTGTTAGTAACCTGAAATAAAGCTGAAAGTCTGCACTTTAAGCTTGTGTTCATATTGCACTGTATTCATGTTTTTGTTCTTTATTGTTGTTTTTTTTTTATTGTTTGTTTGTTTGTTTATAGCTGAATTGTTGAAAGCTAAATTGCCTCAATGCCCAAATGTGTATGGCCCTAACTGTATTTGGACACTAGAGAGTGCTGTAATACAGTTTAATGGCTGTTGCTCTCTTGGAGTTGGCTATACAGTAGGTCCACTTAAACTGAGGCAATCCACAGTGAAATTTGGCATTTTTGCTGCTGAAAATGAGTGGGGAAAGTGGATTTCACTTTATTGCAGGGGACAAGACAACTGCAATTGCTGTCATCTTTCAGATAGGTCCAATCCAATCTACTTTATTTGTAGAGCACTTCAAAACAAGTCAACTGAAATGCTGTACACAGCAAAGGTAACAAAAAGAAACAGGAGTCATAATAAATTACATTTTAATACATTAAAAGTTAGGTTAATTGGTCACTCTAAATTGCCCCTAGGTATGAATGTAAGCGTGAATGGTTGTCTGTCTCTCTGTGTTGGCCCTGCGACAGACTGGCGACCTGTCCAGGGTGTACCCCGCCTCTCGCCTGATAATAGCTGGGATAGGCTCCAGCAACCCCCGCGACCCTGAACTGGATAAGCGATACAGAAAATGACTGACATGAAATGACTACATTAAAAGTAATAATAAAAGCCAACATGTCAAGCTGAGTTAAAAGCCAATGAAGAGACTAAAAAACAAGAAGTGAAGCAGCCTAACATGCAACGGCAGATCGTTCCACAGTTTAGAGGCAATAAACGTACCTTCTCTATGTCTGGTTCTGACTCTGGGAACTGATAAATGACCAGATCCAGATGACCTGAGGAGTCTGGTGGTTTTATACTGGGTCAGGTGGTCACTGATATATTTTTGTCCTACACCATTCAGAGCTTTATAGACCAGCAACCGAACTTTAAAGTCTATCCTCTGATAGACAGGCAGCCAGTGTAAAGACCTCAAAATTGGACTGATGTGCTCCACTTTACTGGCCCTAGTGAGGACTCGGGCAGCAGAGTTCTGAAGAAGCTGCAGCTGTCATAGTGATTTTTTAGGTAGACCAGTAAAAGACACTGTTACAATAATCAAACCGACTAAAGATGATTGCATAAATGAATTTTTCCAGATTTTGCTGAGACATCAGATCTTTTATCCTTGATTTAGTGATTGCCTTAAGTCCATCACAACACACAGATTTCTGGCTTGGTTAGTGGTTTTTACTGTCGGTGTGTAGACTGAAGCTCTGTGGCAACTTGGTGCCGTTTCTCTTTGGCTCCAAAAACAACTTCAGCTGAAGTAAGTTGAGGTACATTCAGTCATTAATCTCCTCATTGCATTTACCAGGTGCCTGTACAGGGCCTCAGTCTCCTGGTGACATTATCTGTGTGTCATCTTTGTAGCTTGGTAACTAATATTTTTGTTCTTTATAACCTGGGCCAGTGACAGCATGTAGATGTTAAATAAAAGAGGCCCCAGGATGGAGCCCTGGGGAACTCCACAGGTAGTTTTTGTCTTCTCAGATTTAAAGTTACCTACTGACACAAAGTGCTTTCTGTTCTCCAAGTAGGTTTTGAACCAGTTTAGTATAGAACCAGAGAGACCCACCTAAGCTTCTTCTTGGTTTTGGGAACAATTTGGACAACATTTGATCTCCTGACCTGAACAAACATGGTGTGTGTGTGTGTGTGTGTGTGTGTGTGGGGGGGTATGGGGGGGGGGGGGGGGGGGGGGATGGCAGGCGCAGGTCGGATAGATACCGATAAGCAAATAAAAGCATTTTCAAATTGATCCTAAAACTAACTGGAAGCTAGTGAAACCAGAGTTGGGGTAATGTGCTCTTGTTTACTAGTTAAAAGCCGAGTGGCAACATTCAGAAACAGCTGGATATGAGTAAGTGTAG
Organism: Atherinomorus stipes; assembly: GCA_023101725.1. Taxonomy (NCBI): domain Eukaryota; kingdom Metazoa; phylum Chordata; class Actinopteri; order Atheriniformes; family Atherinidae; genus Atherinomorus; species Atherinomorus stipes. The sequence goes on from JALJCO010005361.1 coordinate 221,424, forward strand.
TCTGACTGAGCCCCAGCATAAAGTGCAATGCAATAATCTAGGCAAATCTTTTATTATGATTTTATGATAATAAAAGCATGGATTAAAATCTTAAAGTAATGCAGAGAAAAGAGAGATTTAACTTAAGCCAGTTGTCTCAGATAAAAAACTGGACTGGGTCACTGAGTTAATCTGTGCATTAAACTTCAGATTGCTGTCTAGCCTACACCAATGTTTGTAACTGTGGGCCACAAATACTGTTGTAATGCACCTAGATCAATATCAGTTTTGGTTGGACCACTAGGCCCAAACACCAGCACCTTAGTCTTATCGTTATTGAAGTACAACCATTTTTTGACATCCATGCCTTAATTTCCGTAATGCACTTGAGTAATTGGTTTGCAAATAAGCATTTTCCTGCTTTAGTGACTTGTAAATCTGACTATTGTCAGCATAAAAATGAAACACAATACCAAACTTTCTACAAATTAGACCAATAGGAAGTAAGTAGAGAGAAAAGAGAAGAGGCCCAAGGATAGAGCCCCACATGTGAGAGGCAGAGGACATAGCAACCCCTAGGGAGACACAAAAACTTCTCCCCGTTATGTAAGATCTAAATCAACCCAGAGAAGGGTCCAGCAGAACCAAAACTACATAGTGGCCAGAGTCTGCAGCCAAGAAAATATAATTAAGACACGTGAAGTCAGCCTGTTATCATTTAATGAACATATTGACGATTAAGGACCCTTAACAGTGCTGACTCAGTACTGTGACAGGTTTTGGACCCAGACCGGAACACTTCAAGAATATTGTGCTCATCTAGGTATAATTTTGATTGGAAGTAAACAATTTTCTCAAAAACCAAAGAGAGGAAAGAGAGTTTTGAAACGTGTGAAAAGTTCGAGAGCATAGATGTGTCTAGGCCGGCCTCTTAATCATAAGATTTATCAAATCAAATCAATAACTTTCATGATCATTTTTACTGTTACACGACTCATCATTTACAGTACGAGGGCAACAAAACAAGCAAGCAAATATGTAAGTTGTTATTTGTTAAACATTCTCATTTTATGCTACACATTTACGACTAAAACACTGTATCTGCAATGTGATTTTTTTTTTTTTTTTTTGCGAGGGGGGGGGGGGGGGGGGCAGATTTTGTTTAACCTGGTTTCTGGTTGTCTTTACTGTGTAGTATCACTAATATTGGAAAATGATCTGTTGATGCATGGGTTGATAACTGTGTTGATAACTGTGGCAGATTAATAAATGTGTGTTTGTGTATGGGTTTCTTTTTTTTTTTTTTTTACTCAAGGAATGTGTAGCTCGTTAGCTTCTGTAACTCCACTTCTACACTCAAAGAAATTAATCTTTGACTTACATTTTTTTAATGTCACCAGGTTCCACATAATTGTGATATGTTACTCAAATTAAAAGAAACAAGTTAATCTTACTTTGTTGTTCACAGTACTTAAATGAATTGTGGTCATGCAACACATATATATATATTATGTAGGGATTACATGAGTCAAAATCACAGATAATGTTTAAAAAATTTTTTTAACCCAACAAACACCTATTTTATATGTCAACTGAAAATATATATATTTTTGAAAAATAAATTAAACAAACCACTCCTCACTTTTTTCAGCGTGAGCTGCAGCATGCATGTTTTTGAGACTGGAGAGGGTTGGAAATAATTAGATCAGAAACAACATTAACATAATTGATATGGCTGGTCTGCTCATGTGAGCTGGATTGACAACAAACAACAGTGTACCATGAGACATATACATCAAAATATTGCTGGTATTCATCCCACAAGCCAAATTACATACATTCTGATTTGATTCATGCTCTATTTACAGAGCTTTTTATTTGTCTTCTCTATAATACCAAGATTAAGTCCAAACATGGCAATAGCCATCTGTTAGACTAGCATAGTGTCTCTCTTACAGATGAATGATATTCAAGCACATATGTAAAATATTCTGTAGGTTACAGTAGGTGCTTTTAGTATGAAAAAAATTTTGATAGGGCAGGTTAGTTGTGTGTGAACAGTAATTTGTGTGGGCCAACGACCTCTCACCCATTCTAATGACTTGATTGTGCAAAATAAACCAACAGTGAGCATCCTTTCGCTAATCTGCTTAAAATCAGCATCTGCCTTCTCTTCCTCTTTCTGTCAATGGCAAACTCTCTTGCACGCGTGCACACACACACACACATATGCACACACAGTTGTGGTTGACCACAGGGCGTAGGCGCTTCAGCTCAACTGAAAAAAGCCTGTCACAAATTTCTTTAAAGCTTTATTTGCCCATATAATGTTGTGCATATGCTGCAAGAAAAAAAAACAAGTAAACACAACATACTCTTTGCTTCTGCTACTTTGGTTAATAAGTTGTGATAGTGGCATCCCTTGACTCTTGCACTGTAATCTAATATGATGATTTGACATCTGTGCATGAGAGTTGTGTGCTTGCCAAAGAGACTGAAGATAAATGAACGGCTCACTCTTTTTGCTGCTTACCGCGTAAACATAGAGCTCTCAGGATGTGGCCACCACAAAGAACTGTAATTCATTACTGCCTCCCCCTCCATGCTAGTGTGCAGCTTTTTCTACACTATCACCTTGGCCTTGTGCAGTTATTCTCACACCATGGGTAATACCATGGTTATTATCTATGTAAATAGCTACAGAGTTATAGATTAAATAGTCAAATTCGCAAAGGCCCTGCTTCTTATTTAGTTAGTGATATACAGTAAACCCTCTTAAGGGATGCAGACATTTTGCATCTTCATTCAGGGATGGAAGAAATTGATCTTGGTAAAACTAAATACAGTAACTTAAAGTGTTCTCCAAATTTAGACCTGGGCTGTATGTTAGCATTGTTTGTCAGAGAGCCCCATTTCTAAAAAGTCTTAAAATCACTCATTCACACACAAGCATGACTTTGCAGCGATACTGTTGGATACTGTTGGATACTGTTGTAATCATGCAATCTTACTTTTTTTTTTATTATGTTGGATGTAAATAATCTGAGGTGATGGGCAAAATATTTAGTGTCTTCACTTCAAGTACAATCTTTATAAATACAAGTATGACATTCAAATGCCTTGGTCAGTTATACTATTGTTAAAGCAGTGTCCTTAAAGTATCCAAACGGGCTGATAAATTACCTTTGCAAATGTTTTTTTTTTTTTAAAATCAGTTTATTACTTATGTTTTCCATTGTTTTTGTGAGCACCATTCTATTTTAGAATGAAATTGATGTTAACGTAATTAAAGTGTTTCTTGTGGTTTAACTACGGGCTTCCTAATTTAGGGGCTGACCATGCAGAAGGTCACAAGGTGTTACTTTTTCACTTTTTTTCCCCTGTTTTTCCGTGGTTAGACTACCACAAGAAGTTGAGGAAAGAACATATTAAGCCCAGTTTGAGTGCCTAAATCATTTAAGTAACTTACATTATTCAAATAAGTGTAAATAGTTTATTTCTACCAGCGTGATACATCTACAAAGTTACCAAAGTGTAAAGATTTATATTTTTATGTGGATCCCAAGAAGATTAGCAACCACAGCTGTGGAAGCTAATGGGGATCTGAATAAAAAAATAAAAGAATTTCAAACTATAGAGAGGAGAAAGCATATAATCCCCTCGATTGCGTCAGATCTAACCTTCTTCATTTAGGTGTTGTGCTAACGTTCCATGTGTGAATTCAGTAAGCCACAGTGCTTGTTGGAGTGGTTTCTGTGTGAAAAAATGCATGTGTACTTTCTCCTCTTGACGAGGGCACTAAGACAAGTGACGAGGCATTCAGCCTAATTAGATTTAGAGTTGTTCTCAAGGAGTCACTGCTAATCCCCATACACTGACTAGCAGCAGTCATTGCAGCTAAACATCGTTCCTGGTTGAAAGACCGCTCCACTGTTCTTAAATCCCACATCTCTGCTGGGTTGGGCTGCAGCATTTGGAGTCCTTTCCAGACCAGAATCAGGCTATTCTGAGCAACGTGGTCATAGTGATCTCAGAGGTGTGGTCCAGTGGGCTCAAGTGTGGGCTGATGATGCGCTGATGATGCACCTTTAACCTGAATAGATCTCAAATCCTGACCAGACATCCCTCCTGCTGAGGAGGACAGCAACTTGTCTATTCTTCCATCTGCTCTCTTTGGCCCAAGACCAGTTTCAGCAGGAAAGCAGTGACCACTCACTCTTTCCAGGCTATTGCTGCGCTGCTGTTCGTGCCTTTAAAAATATTTGTGTCTTAGTTCTATAATCACTCTGGCATAGAGGTCAGCATCAACTTTGTGGGGTTTTTGTGTTGTTTGCCAATTGGACAGAGATGCAGATGCATAAAATGACTTAATTCTTGATCTTTGCTGCAAGAGTGAGAGACAAAGATTGGAAGTTTTAACCAAACAGTGTCAAAGAATGGTTCTTTCCTTGAGTTAATACAATTCACAAAGTTGCAGCACCCTTTTAAACAAAACAACTTATACATTATATATATGAAGAATGCAAAATGTGGAAATTTACTGGGGGTTAACTTGGAACATTGTTTATGTATAGGCTATTGATGACCTTCAGACTGTTTGAAACTTGATGAAAGACAACACAAATAAAAATCTAATGTTACCAACATCTGAGAGACGTTTTCTCTCAGTTAATTTTAGCCACTTTTTGTCACTGTGAAGTCATTTTTATAAAAATACTAATTTTAAATTTGTATTTAGATGCATAAAAGTGGTCCACTAAGTTCAGGTTCTTAAAGCCTTACAGATTTATTTATCTAAATGGTGAAAATGACATTGCATGTGACAACACATAATTTTGCATTGTGTCCAGCATTTTGCAGTGTTTGTGAAGTACAGTTATAATAAAAGTAAATTCCTAGTTATTAACAACCAGTAAAACCCACAGAAGCAGCATAATAATAATGTGTTGTTTCTTTTTGCATCTGAAATGTATTTCCTGTTGGAAAAAATCAGAGGAGATGATGAAGATGAGGCGCCTGCTGCTGCCTGTGGGGCGGGTATGTGGGGAATAATACTGCCAGAGATAATGTATTGACTCAAGAAAAACGGGGACTAATTACAGACTAATGCATGAGGTACCGACCTAGATTTGCCTGTGTGTACAGTTATTATTTGTTGCTAAAGCTTAATTGTGATGTTGATTTTTTAAGGGTTAATAATATAGCAATTGAACCAGCTCTATGATGATGATACACATAAAAGAGATGGAAAAAGAGGAAAAGCTGTGCTCTAATTATGAAAGTAGGCCTCTGATTCTGGCTCTGAATAATACTTTGCACATGAGGTTTTGATGAGCTGACAGTCGCTGCCAAAAGTACAAAATGTGAAATTGTTTGTAAGCATATTTCCGTCTCATACTTGATGGGAACATATTTGCACCATTTTAACAAACAGATGCTAATAAAAGATTCTTTCTATTTATTTTTTAAAAATGAATTTTAAACAATTTTAAGGGTCTTCTATGTGGTAACTGTTTTTAATTGCAGGATTCACACTTTGACACTAATAGCAGTGCTAACGGAATGGGTAGGAGACTGTGGGCAGTTGCAGTGTAAGAATGAGGAATCATACTAAATAATTCACAGCATTTATATTCTAAACCATAAATAAATGGCTCTAAACACCTATATGTGGGGGAAATCTGCTGAAATGTTGGATTAATGTAAAGTTTCTAAATGACATTCTGCTGAAGGAGTGGAAATGTTTGTGCTGCCTATTGACGTCTATGTAAAAAAACAGAAAAAGGAGACTTGATTTTACCTGTAATTTAATGTTTTAAATTACAGTTATCTTCCATATGCTGTCATGGCTTGTTTCTGTACAAGACAACCAAAGGGTGCTGTAAAATGACGCTTCAAACTGGGATAAATCATGGTATTAACAGCAGAAGGTAATTTTCCTGCAGAATGCACCGACATACACCTAGCACTTATCATTAGATGTGACATTAAAAGATTATTCTTTTCTTGATACATGGGACTACTTCACTTCTATGGATACAGGCCTAAAAATTGGGGGAAAATCCAACAGCCAAGTTAATTAAAAAAGAAATATACAGCCAATGTTTTTTCTTTCACACTTTACCGTAAAGTTTCATGGATGTCTGTACACTTTTAAGACCATGGCAAGATTTATTTAGCATAAACCGGCCTGTAAAGATTATTACAATATTTAAAAGAGTGAATAAATACATGTACAGTAAGTTGACAGTTTTTCCTGAGTGAAAGGAGCATAAAAGGTTCGGAAACCACTGCACTTATCGTGCACTTCTCCATCGCCACTGCTGGGCACGGATCACCCTCCATACCCATTGTAGGCGGTGTTGTATGGGGCCACACCCCCACTGCCGCTGTTGCCGCTGCGGGTCTGGAGCTGAATCCGCTCGTCAGATCTCAACAGCCAGCAGCAGCAGCAGCAGTGGTCTGGCCGGAAAATGATTGCTGTACCGAGAGCATAGATGTGCAAAACCCCTGGAATATCCGTGCGCTGGAGAAGCCAGAAACAACCACCGTGGAGGACTGTCTTCATTTAGTCATCAAAAGGGAAAGAGCCACGGGGAGCCATGGCGGTAGAAGAGGAAGGTCTCCGGGTTTTTCAGAGCGTTAAAATAAAAATAGGTAAGAAGAAAAATCCCTACCCCCAGTCTGAGCGCCTTCAATGGATGGCTCCATATTTACAGGGGGGAGCAGCAAGCATTGAGGTCTACAGACAGGACGGACCCACATCTATGTTGTTCTGTCTATTATTGTAATTCAGATCACACGCTTCCCTCTCAGCGCAAAAATGAGGCACAAATTGTAGGCTATAAGTGAATAAGTTAAAAGAAAACAATAATAATAAGCGAGGATTTCAAAGCTTTGTGGGAGATTGTGGGAATTTGGCAGCTGGCATTTGGAACCAGATCATGTGTGTAAACTTGAACCAATCTGAACAGACTGTTCAGACTGGACAGACGCCACAGCTGCAAGTATCCAGATGCTTTTTCTGTCCAGTTTTTGATCACATAGATCTTTTATTACTCCTTAATTGCCGCTATTCATTCATGTGGTGTGTCCCCCCCCCCCCCCCCCCCCCCTTTAAAAAGCGTGTCTAGCTATTGATTGTTAACCCAGATATCTATATTTAGATGTAGCTGGTCTCCAGCGTGTACCCCTGATTTGTAGGTGGCATGTGGTGCATGCATATCTTGTGAATGGAGCCATGAGGGGGCTGAGTACAGTTTGTAATGGAGCCTGTAGTATACTCATGTTTGTGCAAGAACTTATATGATCCAATAACATATTTAATAAAATAAAAAAAAACAAACTGTAATAATTGTCTAATTGTATAAATTTGATACACTACAATAATAACTGACAGCATTGGAAGTATTTATAATAATATTTCAAGATGTACAAATGACATGCACTTGATTTGTAATTAATTTTCTGCCTTAAACAAAGTCATAGTACTTCAGGGCTTAAGATGATGTCTTCAAACAGTTTTCTGTAACTCAAGTCCAAAGATTATAAAACGGCATCACTGTAAAAACAACATAATCTACAAACTGAGAAGCTTGACTCGGAGAATATCTGCGAATTGTTCTCAGCATTTAAAAAATATATTATTTAATTAACTAAGCTATTCCCAAGCTTCTTGGTTAAACTTGACTTCAGGGGACAAGGTTTAAATTACAGCTACCTTGACAATATATTCATACCACTGTGCATGTTTGCCTTTTTTTTTCATGCAAAACCATTCAAAGTAGAACATCGCTTCCGGTGTGCGCTGTAAATGTTATCTTGGGTCAGTATGAGGCTGACTGACACCTGGCACCTAGTTCATCCTGTCTGTGCTGTGTAGTTTGTTTTGACTCCAAACACACGACAGAAGGGATGAGCTGCAGAAAAAATGACAACAAACAGCCATGCAAGCTGTGGGGCTGTGTGACGCTGTCTGTATGTGACAGTGACACTCCACTTGTCCTCCTTTCAGTCAAACTGATGTTTTAATGTCATTACCTGCAGAATATCTTGAAATAGCTAGAGAGAAAACCATCCTGAGAGTTTATCAAATTGTCTAGCCGCACTGAGATAATAAACACCAGGGGAGGGTTGTAATATGGAAATCACAGTGGCCTCATTAGTTTGCTGCACTTTCTGAATGGATGCTCAGTCTGGCAGCAGCTTTGAGTTCCTGTGAATAAAGACTGAAAGACAGGAGCACCTTCTTTTCTTTTTCAGAAACAGATATCTTTCTTGGATACAAATCTGCTTTTAAATGATGCAAACAAAGGAGTCAGATCTTTTACTTAAGGGATGAAAAAAGGCAGTACAGCACTTTAGAGTATTCTGTTAGAAATAATAACCCATTATAAGCAAGGTGTACTTAAAGTAGCTAAAATGCATGCAGACAAATAGCCTTAGTGAAGGTTACATGCATCTTCATCAGTGTGGGATTTTTACGACTGAATTAATGCGATGTAGGTTTATCTTATGATATAACAAATAGATGTGTATAATTTGTTTAATTGACAGAAACATGATCTGCAGCCGTATTTTCCTCCTGTTCATTCTCTGAAGTGAATTTTAGTTTCAGTTTCTTGAATAGATTTCCAGTATGTGTTCAGTTTTATTATAAATTTATTACATTTGATAGTAAGATTTGGAACCATGGATGCTAGAATGGACATTTATTAGTCTTGTCAATAAAAATACGGCATCTTTTTCTGAAACCGTCTTTCTTTTTTTTTTTTCTTTTTTTTTTCCTGAAAAAAAAAAAAAAAAGAAACCGTCTTTCTAAGTAAAGGGCTTTTCTACATAAGTGAGCTAAATTTCATTCCTGGAAAATTAGTGAAATTCTACAGGAAAAAACTCATGAGCTCATAATAATTGCCGACGTTCACAAGGAAGCTTGATGTTGTCGTCACTTCCAAGACCTCAGTGCTTCTGTAATGTCATAGAGAGACAAGCAGAGTTTACTCTGTTCTGTTACCAAGCAGCAGTCATACTTGCTGTCAGTCTGATCCCCACAGTGCTCTGCTCCCAGTAATGTCTACGAAACACTTGCATCACATTGTTTTCATCAAAGTCTTGTCCTTTGGCATGAAGCTGCGGTTGGCTGATGACTCAGAGCTAAAAATCCTCCACACATTCGAAGAAGAGAAAGAAGACTTTTTTTTTTTTTTTGTTACGCTCTGCCTGCCAGGTGATGACTCTTCTCAGTTTCCTGGAGGAGCGCATGAATGTCAGAGATTGAACGTGGCTACTGGGCCCGAGTCCGTACTGTCTGGGCAACACAGGAAACAGGAAACTACCCCCAATTCACTTCCTGATTGGCTGGAATAGACTACAAAAGAATTGTGTTTTTTCCTGCATGGCAACAAGCTAATACAAAGCAGATGTAGTGAGACACAGAGAGGGGGACAGAGGTGGTGTCTCACATTCAGGAGCAGACTGTGCTTCATCTGTCAGCGACTCAGCACTTGGAGACGGGAATTCTCAGTGGCACAGCTGGAGTCGGGAATAATTAACAGCAACATATGTGCGTTTGGCCTCTCTGGTGCTGCGATAAACATCGTTTGACAAACACTGGCACACATATGAAACAATATCATGGCACACATTAGTGAACATCTCTTTGAAGAGACATAATTACAATCTTAACTCCACTGTCCCACAGGTCAGTTGTAACAAACAAACATACAAAGGTACCTCTTACAGGAACAAAGTTTCATTAGTGGGTCCCTGTTTCTTTTGCTGCATGCATGATGCTGCATAGGCATATTTACAGATATGTAGTCAGCACTCTTGAAAGCGTTAAAGCTTCAATAAATGTAAAACTTCATGACATAGGTGCAGCTAAAAAGAAAACTAAGGTCATAAACATGGAAGTGAAAATGTTCCACCATATGGATTTACAAATGTTTTGAGAACTAGGGAGTTAATTGAGGTGACAGGATGCCTAATATATTTGTAATACATTTTAGGCAAATGTTTATCTAGTGTATTCTGTATATTGCTTAGATTAGATTATCAGGTCTAAATAGCTGTATTAGGATGTACAAAGTATGGCATTATCAGAAAACATGGACCATGGGTATAAAGTGTTTGGACAGAATCCCCAACACAAATAAATGGCAACTATACGGTCAGTCTGGTTATATTAGAATGTAATGGTGAGAGTTGGAAAGGTTATTCTCAGTTAGCTGTCACACATTCAGAGTTTTTGTAAAATTTACATGAACTTGCTTAAAAGTTGTATAGCATGACCCCATTTTTATATATCTCTTGATGTTTAGAATTAACTTTCTTTCACGGCTACAATTGTTCTTTTTCCTTCTTTTTATTGCGCTCAATGCACGTTCACAGCAATAGACATAACAGCTAAGAACAAGGACATGTCCCTATTTCTTCTTCAGCTGGGAAGCTCATCATATGCTCTACCATATGAATACACTGTAGTTTTTGGATAAAATCAACCAGAATAATACTGATAACAACACTAAGACAGAGACAAAGAAGAAAAGATGTTGGCTGAGAAGCAAAACAGCAAAACGTGGACATGTTAAAAATGATCCTATTCTAGTTCAACACAGTCACTTTGATCCATTTTTCATGTAAAATCATTAAATCCAGCAGCTTTAAAAGTAAATAGACAGAGATACTGCTGCAGTGATAAAAATAGGTGTATTCTGTACTCAAGATGACATATGAGAAACATCTCTGCGGGGTACAGTTGCAAATTTATTGTTGGTGGTGCGTTTACGAATATTTACATTTTGCAACTCTAGTTTCATCATTTCATTGGTAAAATTTGCTGATTGCAGAACCAGTCAAAAGTTTGAACACATTGTCCCATTAAATCCAATGGGGAAGCGTGTCCAAACTTTTGACTGATGGTGTTATTCCAAGTCAGAGATTTTGATCCTTCAAGAGCTCAGTCACCGGCTGATTCTAGGTAAAGTGGTCAAGTTTAAATCATCAGGCTGGTGCTGTTTGGCATCAGCTCACCTTATAAGCTGCTCAATCTGAACTGTTTACAGGCTTTATAGTGTCAGTGCAGTAATCTTTTGTTACTGTTTAATAACGCAGGTGGAATTTTAAATCCAGTGAAAAGAGATTTTGATCTATATGGCGAAAGAAACTTTATACGCATCATGTAGAGCAGTGGTGTCCAAAGTCGGTCCTCAAGGGCCGCTGTCCTGATGGTTTTCCATGCCTCCTTGCACCAGCACAGCTGACTCAAATTAAATTAATCTAAAAGCCTATGAATTTGAGTCAGCTGTGTGTTGGAGAAGGGAGACATGGAAAACCTGCAGGATGGTGGCCCTTGAGGACTGGAGCTGGACACCCTTGATGTAGAGGATGCAAAGTGCTGAAAGTCCAGGACAAAGAGTGGGCTTGGAAAGAAAAAACTTGGGCTGAAGTGATGGAGGCCCCCCCATCTCCTCCCTTGACCACAGGCTAACAGAGGTTCCCAAGTTACCCCTAGACTGAATGTGTCTAGATAAGGTGGGGGAAGAAGCATTTAGAAATACTGGAGGACTCCCGCTCTTCCTAAAATGAAAACTTTAGAGAAAAAGTTTACTTTGTGGCTGTTTTGTTCATGTAGACAGTTAAGCCAAGCTCTTCATTTTGTCCTAGAAGGCTGGCACTCTGGGAAGTTTCTTGTAAACATGTGTGTTGATGGTTTAGACGCAGTTTTAGGCTGGTGGAATAATCCGGGTTGAGTACAGCAGCTCTCCTTGTCTTGTTAATGTGTCCTCCATGAGAACACAGTACCAGGAATAGTGGGAAGTGTCACAGTAGGCCCAGCATGCAGGGTCAGCAGGGGTAAATAAAGGACTCACCCACAGAGCCACTCCTTCAACATGTCCTTCAGATGCCCTGTGGAAGAAGTCGTTTGGGACAACTTCTACCCGCTAATAATTACATAAGTGGGAATATACTCACTTTGCAGTAGCAGAAAAGAGAAATGTCAGGTGTCAGTAAGTGCAGAAAGCAGTTGTGTTTTTTATGCCATGATAGGAGCTATGCTATAAAAGCTATAAAATTTAGTTTAACCCTTGCATGGCAAATGGCTTCTCACACGCTGATTAGATTAGATTTTGCAACAGCGTTTCCCTCCTTTGGCAACACCAGAAGTGTCATCTTGCCACATGTAGGGTCATGGGCCCAGCTCACGCTCCCTTTCCTGTTCTTGCAAATGATATCGTATCATCTCACCATTGCGTTTAAAAAGCTTGTTTGTGAGTGTATGAAGGAAAGCAGAATGGGAGTATCGACCCCTTTTTTATTTTCATTTGTTCTCCAGAAGACAAGAAACAAACAGAGTATTCCGAGAATTATGCAAATGAGTAAAAAGCCTGGAGGGAGCATTGAGGTTAAACTGTGTCCTGACTTCTGACCAGGTTGTGCAGCCCATTTAAAGCTGTGGAACCAGCGCTCTCAGTTCAGCCTCTCTTCTTAACTGCATTCAAAAACTGTACACTTGCTTAAAAGATTCATGTCCTGCCTGAACATTTGTGCTTTTTAAAAAAATAAATTTTCCACACGGCTACTGCATGTGAAGGCTTGTGTGTGCGCATATTTGTTTACTTTAGTTTTACTCAGATTTTCCATTGTGACTAACACACTTGTGTGAACATTAGCTCTAGGATGCACTAACAGAGAGAGTGAGTTTGATTAGTAACTGTATGTTGTTTTATTGCAGAGATGGTGGTGTCCAGTCTTTAACCAGAGCCTGTTTTTTCCATGCTGTTCCTCCACATACTGCTCTAACATCTGCTAGGCTTGTGTGGAAACTACAGGCCAGAACAGCTCAGCTAACTGGTTTTCTTTTTTTCTTTTCTTTTTTTTTTTCTATCATGGGGAACTTTTGTGACAAGCAGCACTGCATGTACATCATATGTTGGGGGTGGTGCAGCCTGATACATCAGCAGCAAACAGCTTAAGAATTAAACCAGATTTTTAAGAATAGAAATAATGCTTAAAACTTAACACTCCTCAGGAGATGTTTGCATCCATTTAACCCTTAAAAGATACTTTCTTGGACTTGAATATGTTGCTAATTACTGTAAATGCTAATGCATTATCCTGTTTATAATGTAATCCAATGTGGTGGGACATTTTGTCATGGAGACTTTTTCCCTCCCCCATAGTAACTGACACTGTGACCGAAATTGCCTGAATGCTTTGTTTGTAATCTGGGTTGTACAAAGCAGCTGCTTCAAAACTTTTGACCAATTAACTGACCAATCAGGGATGACTGGGCCTTTTGGGAAGAAAAACAAAAAAAAGTTATCTTGAGATATTAGCTGCTCTTTGGTTAGTGGAGAAACATGTTGCACGAGTGAAAAGCACACCCCTTTGAAGCCTTCGGCTGTTAGAGGCCTTTATACTGAGGAGGAACAAGTGAGTTTGAGATCTGGTCATGAAATCTGAGTTTATAAAACTGATTTTCATTGAGCATATGTTTCAATATGAGCTGGTTCAAAGAGTTGACTGTGTTGGTCATGATGTGGCTTATCTTTGACATCAGCAATAGTCATGTTTAATCTGAGCTGGGTCACTTGATGAGCGTTCACCTTGGATTATTAGGGTTAAGACACAGATGCAAGCATATCCTCCCCTTAGCACGTTTTACTGTAATTTTATTGCCAAAATTCTACACCAAGACATGATTATGTATTTGGGATTTTTTTTTATTAAATTTCAATAGTGAGTTTGTGTTGCAAAGGAGGAGAGAAGAGCATTGAGGTATTTAGGCAAACACAGATTCCCATTAATTTTTGACAGTTGCTATGCGCACATGCTGAAGAGATTATTCATGCTACTTTTCCTGTTTTCCCATCTTTTCTTGTATGAAAAGGTCTTTGAGGCCTGCTTGATGTCACATGACTTGTAATTTTAACTGTGACAAGAACTCCACTCATTAGCACTAATTTGGGTCCAAGTTTGACATTGGTGTTTGCAAGCTGGGCCACACAAAGGCTAAATCTTACCATAACTCATTGTTAGATGCTCTGTATGATCTGAATGAGTGGATTTTTTTCCAGAGTGAATTATAGAAATACTTGATAAACAAATGCCCATATAGTGAAAGTTGCCAGCCTAGTTTCAATGATAAAAGAAGCTGTTGTGTCAAATCAAAACCTCTAATGTGAATATCCACAGGGAAGGCCTGTGAGTGTTGCGTTTGGGTGCAATGTTTTTAATGTTTAGTCATACTGAGAGCGACAGCAATGCCTTCCAGTTTGGTTTCACTTCTTGCTATGTGACTACCTAAAAACATCAAAGGAGCTGAGCATTACCAGTGGGATGATATAAATGGGTTTCACTGCTTCTTTCTATTCTCACGGTGTCTCCCTCCGTCCTCCACACTTGCATACTCTCAGGGGGTAACTGGGTTGTTCGCTGCCTTTAAACTTCATCTTGGATCCAGTTGAAATTCCTTTCTCCTCATCTCATTTCCTGTTGTAGCTTTCTCCAAAGCTAACTGCACTCTAGTTTTCTATCTGGCTGACTTCTCTCTCTTTTTCTCCACAGTCTTTCTCTTCTCTCACACTCAATTGAGTACACTGCTTGTATTTTTCTCACTGACAACCCCCTCCTTTCCTTTTCTTAAAGCCTGTGTTTCCCAGGCCTGCTCGTAGAGCACACAGCCTCTGAAAGCATTCGCGCCTGTGTATCCTCGAATGTGTTCATGTCAGAGAAGATTAGAGTAACGAGTCAAGCAGCGAATCTGTAACTGTACACACAAATGTGGTAGACTGAAACTGGTCAACGGTGGGGGAAATGGAACAAAGCTTTACATTCATTACATCTTTTTAATTACTCGTGGTCCCTCAGTTCTTCCGTTCTTGCCTCTTATTTCACTTTCCTCCACAGTGTTTAAGAGGAGAATCAGACATTTTATTTACCTGTCAGTTCGCCTTCTCTGCTGTGCTCCTGTCATTGTTTATTTTGCTGCATTTCTGCTCAAGACCCCCATGTTTTGCATGAATGCACAGGCATGCCATGTCTGTGCGTTGGTCCTGTTTTGCTCTGATACCAGTGCAAGATATTCTTCAAGGGAAGCGTCAGCGATGCTTGATGAAAAAAAAAAAGCTGCTGTTGATGGTTTTTGTTTGTATTTCCACTTGCATACAATCTTGGGGTGAAAAAACAACTTTGGAGAGAGTAAAGGAGGGAGGGATGAAAAAGGGAAGCATTTTGAAAAACAGGAAAGTGAATTTGAGTCAAAGCTTGTTTTGAAATAGAAAATGAAAGCAGCAACACAAGAGATCCTACACAGATAGCGACAAAAAAATAGAGAAAATGGACGAATGAAAGAGAATGATAAGACACGATTACTGACTGGTTTTATAATGAAGTCTTTCATCTAACATGTTGACTTGGAGGTTACAGGACACACTTATCTTTTTTTCCCCTCTCCTTCATACTCAAATATGTCAAACTGAAACTTGCACCATTGCCCCTCCAAGTGAAAATCTCTAATAAAAGGGGCTGCTTATCAGTTTTAACAAAAATATCACAGCTGTGTCCCATGAAAGGAATATGCTGGATGTCACTCTGTATCTGTGCCATTGACTGATGATTTTACATCTTTTAGCCACATACACTATCAAAAGTTGGACACACTTAACCATTGGATTTAATGGGAAAGTGTGTCCAAACTTTTGACTTGTACTGTAAGTTTTTTCCACCGTTGGTGTTCAGTTTCTATGACTTCAGGTGGACAGACAGAATCTAATAGAAAATATGGGCGGGAACATTTCGTTATTGTTTCTTTAGCCTCACATTTTCAGAAGGAATTATAAATTCCGCTGTACAAATTCTGCGCATCTTCTGAACACACTGAGATGAAATAGGTATTTTCCAAAGCCATAAATGATATGAAAATAAATTTAGTTAAAGTCCTGTCTGTACCTAATCAGCATAATCTCACTTGATCTAGCAATAAAATGTGTTTTAGCAAGTAAAATAACCTAACCTAACCATCATTCTGCTTGCTACGATGCTGGACAGGACAAGTAAAAAAGACGTAAAAAAACAACAAAAAAAAAACTAAATAAATGTGGACTTAAAGGTGATAGTTACAAGTTAGTTCCTCCCTGCCAGTAGGTGGCACGCTAACTTTCACTTACTCAATTAGTATTAGCATGGTTACAGAACCAGCTAACCGTTAATTGTCATGAATAAATGTTTAACTTACATTAGCAGGAGGACAGTATCAACCATCATGGGGCTTTTTAGCCACTTTGCAAATTTTACCCTCATCCTGCTTAATTTTTTGTCCGCTTGAATTTGACAAATTTAAGGCAAGGAAGATGCTATTTCTCTACAAAGCAATCAAACGAGCAACTCCAGAACTAATGCTAATGGCGAGGAATCTTGACATTGGCATGGTAAATGTTTATTTTTTGGGACCCATCAAAATTGATATAACAATTATTTATATGCTTTGAAAAATTTGGGGTAAAATTTTTACTTTTATTCTGCACAATGTTTTGGTACAAGCTCCCAAAACAAGCTTATTGGGACAGCGACAATGTACCTTCTAAGGCCATATGAATGTAGTTCACTTTGCTGAACAACTAGACATACATAAAACATAGCTGTCAGCTCCAGGTCCAGACTGGTGTGGAGGTTTTAAAGTTCTACGCATGATGTCTAATGATGTATTCAGGTTTTCAGTGAATAACCAGCAAAGGTATTTTGGCAGTAACTCACCTTTAGACAGCTTCATAACATCTCCATGGATGATGGGATTTTTGACCTTGCATCAGTCGTGTTGCTACTCCTACAATTGATGTCCCTTCGAAAGCCAGTCCTTTCGAAAATGAAACTTTTCACGAAAAGATAACATACAACTCACTGGTGGACAGTGACATTCAACTCACTTGTCACTTTAAATCTATATTTATTAAGTTGATTTGAGACAGATGGTCAGTGTTGAAGCTTTACTTTTCTATGCAATTGCATCTTAGTTTAATGTACAAGATTGTTCACTTCATGAAAGCCTGAGTCTCCACCAGTTAAATATCTTCTACATTGTCATGAGTTAAATCATCTGATGGTTTGGAGGAAGTTTACAGTCGCAGTTAGTACACCACTTGGACAAAAAAGCTGCACTAAATCTCTTAATAGTTTTTATAATGAACATTATACAAACTACGGTTTCTGCTCTCCAGTAGCTGTAGCTTTGTATGTTCTAAATTGAGTCATCAAAGACGGAGACGGCTGAAAAAGCTGCGGTAATCTCATGTTGTTTTGGATGACCCGGATGGTGCAATCCAATCAAGTCACCTTGCAGGTCATGAATACGCATGGGAATGAAAAGCAGAGATTGGAGGGAATCTGGGAGTGCAGTGTGAATAAGGGGGATAAGAGGATGGAGATGAAAAAATAGGAGAATAAATGAGAGAGAGAGAGAGGCAAAGAAGAGGTGGAGGGAGATCTAATAACAGAGGCAAGTGAGGGGATAAAGGCAGATAAGAGAGAGTGACGTCACTTCACACGCAAGAGCTGCAATCTGCAAGTTGAAACAGTGGAGTGTGTGTCATGTTGTGCAGCTCAGGTGTCTGCAGCATTTGTGAATGAGTGTTGTTGTTGTGAATTGTGTAATGATTCACTCGTCATGAATCAACTTCCAAAGAAGAAGTCATAACACGGTTGTATTGCAGAGCCCACAGAAAGCAGTTTATCACCTCTGTTTGTCTCGGGGTTTTTACATATGTCTGTTGTGCAACGTTGTGGAGATGCCAGACAGTTTCTTGTTCACAGTTGGTTGCCTGTCATTCTGAATGCAGAAATTGTGTATAAAAGTAAAATTTTTTGTGTATCACCTTTCTAGAGACTACCAAATCCTCCTGAATGTCTTTTAATTGTACAGTGACGCGCACCCCATCGGCAGCTAAACTAGCATCCATCGTGTAGCGTACCTGTACTGTGATTCACTCCAGCCAGTAAAAGACAGTCTTATCTTGCCTCTTGTTCTGTACCTTCCTCTCTTTCTTTTCCTCTCTTCCTCCGGTAATGTTTCCTTGCGTTTCTTTACCAAATCCGACATGATACGCATTCAAATCACCCGCGGTGTTCATGTCTGGTTCATATCCGTTTGCTAGAAAGTGACGCGGTGCGCAACCAATAGTTGGCTGCGACGTCACAGTCGCGGCCCGGATGGGAATCTTACATACTGCTGTTTCTCTGGGCAGTGACAGCTCGAAAATGCGCATAATGAATGTTGGTGTGCCATCGAAACGAGTCAAAAATGCATATTTTTAAGGTGTAAAAGCTGTGTTGTGTGTCTTTAAGGATGATGATTGTTGGGAACAGGTTTGGGAAGTCAAATTTATAAAGCAGTGAGATTCCCATCACCAGGCCTTTCTTAAGGATAATTATGAATAAGCTGCTGTCTTCACCGGCTAACCAAGGCCTTAGACTTCAGTCAAAGTAATCTCGCAGCTGAAGTCTCCTGGGATGCATGAACTTTTGCATGCTTCCTTCTCTCTTTTTCACTCTTAAATTGTACCGAACTAAAATAACAGCTTTCACTGTGAGGAAGTTGCTCATTTAAAGCCAGAAATAACAGAGCGAGACATAGCAGCATCAGATTCCCATGCACTCAATGGGACATTATTGGAGCAAACACTGACAATGTTAGTTAACACATGTGTAACTCTAGACCATCGAGTCCTGTGGGTCCTTGGGGTGAGGACAAACAGAATGAGGAACAGATCACTGTCTAACATGATCCAAAGCTTCAGAAAACAGACTGTATTGGTCCTGCAGGACTGGAGCACCACCTTTGTGGTTTTGTTCGTGTGTGTGCATGTGTGTATGTGTGTCTCAGTGGGTGGCTGGACCACATTTTTGTGAAAGGGTGTGCTATCTGTCACACGTGTTTGATGAAAAGATTGAGCCTCAGCAGAATTCAGGAAATGTCCCACGCAGATTCTTTCATTCACAGATCTGACGACACAGACACAACAGCTGTCACGTGTCGCGCAGTTAAATGTGCGTCTGTCCCCGAGACCACAGCTCGATGTTGGTGAGTCCAATGTAAAAGTAGTGACCTCGGCAGAGTTACGCGCATTATTTTTGCTGTCACATTTGGTGGTGCGATGACAATTAGAGAACCTATAGCCTTCCACACACTGCCAGATGGACATATAGATACATACTGTATATGCACTCCAGGCCTCAGCTTTTACCTACTTTATGTTTTACTCATCCAGTAGGGACAGATACTTTATCGAAATGGGGAGAGATTAAAAAATATTCATGATTTTGCGAATTATTATAGGTTATTTAATTCGAGTACACAGTGGCTGTGACAAGTATATTTGTGTCTTTGAACAAGTACAATAGGCTGTATGTGAGGTCACAAACATGAGTTTTTGAGTATTTATAAAACCTGTATCTATCAAGAATACCATGACACCAAAAATTGTGCATATCAATAATTTAACACTTTGTTAAGTAGCAACTTTTTAGCTTCCATTAGGCATTTTTGTTTATTTCTACTTCTGTCCATCCTACAACATAAATGGAAAAATGTGGTAATTTTTTCAGCCCAGCATCAAGATGGTTTTAGATATCTACTGGGAAGTCAGTTTTCTACTTCTCGTTTTAAAAAGCAGGTTGGCTAAATGCAAACCAGATGAAGTTTGCAACCAGATTGATTATGCTTCTTAAACAATTAAAAAGATAACTGCAGGAATCTTACAGTATGCTGATGGTACCATAAAAGTTACTGACACTGTGAGTGTTTATAAATGTTTGTTTTTTTATGTGTGATGTTGAATTCATAAAACTTAATCATAAGTGGGTTGCTTGTTTCAACAACACTGGTGAACTTTATAGGTTTTTGCAGTGTAGCGTCACCTAATAAAGGCTAATTCGGCATCCGTCTCATATTCTCTTTCTTCTCTGAGCTTTCTTTCCAGTAAAAGTCAGACTGATGATAAAAAATGATCTATTGTTTCTTTGTTAGCCATGGTAGGCGTTAAAAACGGCCTAGGTGTTGATATCTAGTTGCATGTGTATGGCGCACTCCTGTGAAGCAAAATGCAACTGTCAAGTGAAACCCAGGACTGAAGAACAAGGTTTAAACTGCAGTTCCTACATGGCAGCAGCGGCTTCAGGAATGTACATAAGGAACGTCACTGTTCCATCAAAACAACTCAGAAGCTAGTTTTGAAGATGGAAACTGTTGTTTAAAGTCTTCCATGCTATGATAGTGTAAACTTAATTTAAATCATTCAAATAATGAGACCCAAAGTAATTTGGTCATTGAAATTTAATTCACAAGTCTGCTATGTTTAATATATTTAAAAACAATTACAGACGATGTTGCATCACTTTTCTCATTATCGCTGATCCAACTCTGTAGATTTTTTTTTTTACATATTTTCAATTTATTTTGCTGCTTTTTTGTTTGTTAACACCATTTGGTTATATTGGCATTTTTCCCACTTGACTTTATGTGATTAGAAGAACATTTTAAATCCAATTTCAGTTGCTTGCACACTGTAATTGTAAACCTCACAACATGACAACAACTGTGATTGGTAGCCAGACGGAATGAAGCATCGTGGCTGGCGAGTACAGTAACTACAGCTAACTACAGTATCACATTTGTTAATAAGGAAAAATGATTGAATTTACTTTTTTCTTCTTTCACTTAAACCCCCTCTAGACTTAAAAGTCAAACATTTTTACTGTGTGTGCTTAAATAAATGATCAATTCAAGCCTGAATAAACAGTGTTTTTGTCTCCTAAATGACAACTGTTCACTCTCTCTCTTTCCTGCTTTTCTCTCCTCTTTTTCTTTTGTGAAGGGGAAGCAAAAAACATCCCTCCATACCCGGGGCCAAACAGGATGAGGGACTGTTACTGCACTGTCAACTTGGACCAAGAGGAGGTCTTCAGGACCAAGATTGTGGAGAAGTCACTTTGGTGCGTTAAGGCCCCTCCCTTCTTTCATTTTGTCATTACTCACTATTTTGTTCTTTGCAAACACAAACCAAGGGTATAAAATAAAGGTTTTTCCTTAATTGTGGCAGTTTTTAAAGCTCTCAGTAGCCATCAGAAACACCAGGAGTTTGTAAAAAATGTCAGATGATGTTTGTATCAAACAGGAGACTCCACAGGGAGGTTGCCCAGAACAGTAGACAGTTGAGGCTGACTGCTGTTAGCATGATGGTGAAAGCAGGCTGCGCGCCGTCTCCTGCGATGAGTGCATGACTATGTTGAAAACGGACGGCAGATGAGAAAGACAGGCTGAGTAAAAGAGGAAAGGCACAGCTGAGAGGGTGTGCACTAAACTTAGGCTCTGTAGGAGAGTGCTCCTAACTGCCACAAAACTGATGGATAGAGAGTTTTTTATTTTTTATAGTCACGAAACTTTGTTTTCAGTTGCATTGCTGTTTAATAGAGTTGCATCTGGTATAAAGAGGGAAAGTGCCTCATTTCTCAAGTCAGCTTAAATCAAAACTACATGATACATATAAGATTTTATTAGTCAGATGCTCAGCAGATCCTGTTTTCCAAGAGTTGATTAAAGATAATGAATGGCTGAAAAGGCAGGGCCAAAACTGATTTATATGTGTGATTGTATATGAATGCAGTCATGCCCCTTTCTCATCCATCCATCCATCTGCTCCTCTGTCTGTTTTTTTGCCTACCGAGTAACAGAAGAAGTCAGTAATTATTAGCAGCAGCCCTGAGGGCTCAGCTCACGAGATACTCATTGCTGTGATTTCTGTGGTTGTCATTTAGGTAAAGCCTACTGTGGAAGTAGATGTTCTCTCCAGCTAGAGGTCACAAACAGATCTTTTGTTGCATGCAAACAAGCTGGGGAGTCACATTTCATGTGATACATGGAACGATGTAAATACCTGCAGGCTTTATTTTCCGCCTGTGAAGCCATAAATCGACTCAAATCAGCCATCTCAGAATGAGAAAGAGGAAAAGATCTTCAGTTTAGATGTCTAAAAGGAGGTGAAAGTGCACTTACAGGCTAACCGTGAGCTGAAGACACACCTTGTCAGAGAGCACGGAAAATTGTTGCAGGAACTGTTTACAGATTAACTTGTTAAACTACAAATCAGTTGGGTAAACAATGTGGCAGTGAAACTTTTAATAATGACTGATTTAAAAAGGCCTTTCAGACAGCGGGCAGATGCTGTAATGGCCATTAGCTTTGTTACTTTTCCCCTGTGAATTAAGCTGGAGATGAGCTATAACCTCTAAAGCATGTTTCATAACAGATATCTAAAGCCTCAAAGGCAGATTTGTATTTCAAACAAAAATGAAAACATTTCCACAGTTTTTTAATCTCAACCTCTGTGTCTTTTATTGTGAAATAACATCTATAATAAAGAGGGATTTAAAAGTTTTCACATAACCGATATTTGGATGAAATTCACAGTATTTTTTCATATTCACTAAACCCATCTGTAACACTTTGGATTTTGAGATCAGCTTATTGCAACTTATCACAGACGAATGACATACTCATTTCTTTTTCGCAGTATGCCCTTTTTTCATCTTTCACCAAGCTTCATATCCTCAACTAGATGTGTTTTTATTGCTCCATATTGCTATGGAGCATGTGTTTAACATGCTCTATAAGACAAGTGTCTCACCCCAGTTTACCCTGTGCCTTCTCTCCTCTGCAGTCCGTTCTATGGGGAGGACTTCTACTGCGAGATCCCACGTAGTTTCAGACACCTCTCCTTCTACATCTTTGACAGGGATGTCTTCAGGAGGGACTCTAGTATCGGTGAGTTAACTATTCTGTTAAAAGTAACTTTTTCAAACTGGAATTTATAAAGATTGGATATGAAAGTGAATTGTGTGCAGGGAAAAGTGAGCCTCAGCAGTGTTTTTACTGCAGCTGCAGGGACACATTAGCTGTTTTTTTACTGTACAAAATAGCAAACTGCTAAACAATCCAAACTCAAGGTTAAGGTAGCATAGTATATAAAGAGGTAAATTAATTTATACTTTACAATAATAGAGATTTGAAGATTTATATCACAGGTGTGAGATATGATTATATCAGAGATCTTATCTCCGAGCAACTACCTGCATAATTACTGACAGACTCAGCCTTGCTTTGTTTTGATTGGCTGTCACTAGATGTTTACATTCCTACAAGCAATGATTGGCTACAGGTCTCTGTCTCCATGGCAACATGCTGAGTCAGTGATGTTTCATCGGAAAATGTGACTAATTATGAAATCTTCAGCCAGCAGCTGGATAACATCTGTTTGACTACCAGTACCATCACTCAGGTTCTTCTGTGTTCTGGATCAAACTGATATCAGGGCTGCAGTCACCACTGTTTCAGACCGTCAGTTACCCGGATTTTTACTTTTCATATATTGTTTAAAGGGATGCCCTAGAAATGTTGCTCGTGCTCCTCTAAGTGCTGCAAACGTCTGAAAGCATCTTGCAAATAATGCAAAACCATTACCGCTCTGAGCGTACGCGTTTCCATAAATAAATTTGGCATAAAGCTGTCTGAGCAGGCTGGTGGCAAAGACAGCTGTTAGATTTCCTGTTTTTGTTTTACGTTGCGATGCAGCTGTTTGGTCAAAATTTCTATCATTACGGAGCTGAAGATGAAAAGATTTCCAGAGGGCATTAAGGTTAAAAAAGATGGGAAACTTTTCAAGCGAGTTTCATTTTTACTATTTCATTTTACACAGTTTTAGTGGGGAAACATGGGAAAGAGCACTGTGCAAAAGAATGGGCACAAGAAAAGATTTGAGCTCTCTGTGTACTTGTTCCTTGATATTAGCCTGTTTGGGCTGCTGCTTTTCTCAGTTGTCCTTAAGAAAAGCCATGTGATGCAAATTTTAAACTTTTATGAAGACACTGACCCCTCAAACATGCAACAGTCAGCAGCCATGGGCTCAATATGATACGCATGAAGCAAGGCAGGACTATAAGAAGATAGCAAAGTGATTTCAGGTGACTGCTTCCTCAGTTTGTAATTTGATGTAATTAAGGAATGTCAGTAAACAGGAACTGTGGAGGTCAAGTTGAGATTTGGACAAACAAGATAACATTCTGAGAAAAATGTCTGCTGGATTGATGGAGACTAATTAATGTCCCTTTGAGTCGAGAGGTTTTGGTGAGCTTCTCTATTGTGCAGGAGCCCTTTCGCTAATATGACTTTTGTGTTAGAGTAGATAGAGAAAACCTTTCCTGCATCCTCCGCGGAATTCAGCAGATCTGAGCAAACCTGATGCATTTTGGGAAAAATGTCTGCTGGGTTGATAAAGTTAAAGCATAACTTTAAAGCTACAATTAAAAAAAATATTCATGTTTGGAAAAAAAAGGGAGCAAAATTTCATGAAAAGAATATGTCTCCAAGTTTAAAGTGTGGAGGTGCAGCAGTCATACTTTGGCCTTATATTGCAGTCAGTGGCACTAGGAACATTTTTCTAGCAGAAGAAATATTGTGATTTAATTAAAATCAAAAGAGAGTGACTTCTGAAACAAATGGACTCTCAAATGGCCATATAATGTTGTTGGAGATCATTTCTCCATGTATTCACTCAAACAGACTTAAAGGTGCTTGTATTCAACTTAAACCATTCTGGGACAGCGTTCATGGTTGTCTGGAGAGTGTTTTGAATTTAAGGTCCCCAGGGACCCCCAAACTCTGCATTTGAGACTGATTGCTGAAGGTTTAATTAAGAAAGAGGATAGGTATCTCTTCAAAATAATGACTATAGCCACTATTAAGGCCATCACCAGGAAATGGTTAAAGAGTGATGCTCCAACAAGAAGTCAGTGGATGGAAATTATGGACAACATCTATGTAATGGAGAAAATCACCTTTCATCTGCGACTCAGAGCAGAGGACTTTGTGCTGAACTGGAAGAAATGGATACTCTTCAAAGACATGGACAACACCCATTCAGTCATATGAAAAGACTCCCCCCAGAAGTATTTTGATTTGTTTATTTGTTTTTTGTCTTTTGTTGATTCCATTTTTATTTTCTCTTTACATGTTAATTGATACAAAACACTAAATGAACAGTAATAAAAAAATTTTTAAAAGGCCTAGGCGCTTTACACATCTTTTAAGGTCTGCTCTCTGTGAAAACAGCAAAGTCTGTGTGTATCTCAGCCTCTTTATTTATCTTTTGTTGCTCATCAGATATCGTGATGAAAAAGCAGCTATGTGTCAGCTCGAGGACACTTAAAAAAAAATCACCACTTAATTGATGTGCAATGATCTCTGATAGTGTCTTAAATGCTTCTTACTAGTTCACAGTATTGCAGCATCAGACAGACTTCAGTCAATAACTTGATCACCCTCCCGTGTATGTATACTGGTGTGGGACAAGGATGATAAAATTATTTAACTTTATGACCTTTTGCTAATTATGCTGCCTTTACTTACTTAACTGCTGACATTGACAGAAATTTTGACCAGAAATTTTTGCTTTCCACGATAAAAGGGCTTTTAGTTTTCCTTTTTCCTTCAGTTTTGCCCAAAGCTCTTACTATTATTCCGACTGGCAGTCCGTTAATAATTCGGTTTTTTGCTGTAACAGAGGATTCAGCTGCTGTTACTAACAGATAGAGACTTGTGGTTTTGGCATTTAATGTTCAATGGACTGCTTTCCTTTTCCACCCCCAGCCTCATCTAGGCTGGATGCTTTGAGATAGCTTCAGTGATTTTTTTTTTCCTACTTTAAATCTCCTACTGCCCATAACTTAATCATTTTTACCTTTTCTTCTTTACTATTTACTATTTTCTTCCTTGCATCATTTCCGTTTTAAAATGAATTTAAAAGGTAATTATTATGTTGTAACCTGGACCTTTGTGTCTAATCCCGTTTCTCTTTAAGTAGATGGGTTGAAGGGCATTATTTTTTTATTTATTTTTTATATACTGTTGAGATCTGCATTTCACCCATCTCTTTACTGTAAGTATCAGAGAGCAGTGGGCCGCTACTTAAAGCGACCAGGGAGCAGTTGATGGGGGTTAAGGACATGGCTCAGGGGTCCACAGTGGTTTTCACCTAAGTAGCGTGACGGGGTCCAAACCCGGGGCCATTGCGCCAAAGCCCGCAACATCGCCACTAGGCTACCCACTCCCCCTTAACCTCCATTAATGTTTTCAGTTGATATAAAAGTGAAAAGGTGTGTCTGTTTGTGTGGGTGGATGTTTTTCTCAGTGTTATTGGGTGTGTCAGTGCGAATATTGGTGGGTTTGTTCACTGACCACAAACTGAAAAACCTTTGCGACCCTGCAGCTCTTGCATAATGTGGGTGAACGTGAATGATTGCAGGTGCTGCAAGCAAAAAAAAAAAAAAGAAATTCACTGCGAGGGGTCGTCTTCAGGCCACCAAAATGCACTTTGTGAGTGTTTCTTCTCCAGGTGCCTTCATAAGTCTAAAAAAAGAGATGGATGGTGTGTGGATTTATAGTACATGAGCAGACATGTGAGCGTGTGCGTGGGTGTTTAACTGTAGATCACATCTGAACACGTAGGCTTTTTAGGAAGCGTAAAGTGAGTCGTTTTTTTTTTAGCTCATTTGTCTTTGTGTGCTAATGTGTGCATAGGCAAGGTCGCGGTGAAGAAAGAGGACCTGCAAAAATATCACGGGAAAGACACCTGGTTCCAGCTGCAACCCGTCAGTGCTGACTCAGAAGTGCAGGTCAGTACAGAAAGAACACACAATCACACTCTTTTCCTTCTGTTTTTTTTTTTTTTTTAGCAAACCAGTCTTACTTCATCTTTTCTTCATCCTATCTTGTATAAATCGCTTGCTTTGTTTTAAACAGGGCTGGAGATATTATTATTAAACTGATTGCTTTTTGGAGTCAGTTGATACCTCAGTAGTAGACTTTGTGGGCAGGCTTGTACGTATCTTAGGGTCTATAAGAGGCAGGTATGTGCATCATACTAAATTTACATTTAAGAGAATTATCACACAAAATATCAAGTGATTTTTACTTTTATGCAAAACCTGCCTTTGAATATATATAGCTGGCCTTTTTGCATAAAAAAATATTCATAAAACGCCTCATTTCTTTCAACATTCACAGTATCTCTAAGAATCTTGGTGTTGTGTCTGATCAACATTTGAATTAGGGTTTCATATTACCAGCCTTACACAAGACTTTAAGTTACAGAGAACCAGAGAGGAGCAAGATTCTGAACCAGTTGACAAAAATCTAGCCATCACCCCAATTCATGCCTCTTTTCATTGGCTTCTATTAGAATTTAGATTTGATTTAAAACTTTATTACTCTGATCTAAGGCCCTGGATGGATTTGCTCCATTATAAATAGCAGATTTTTTGTACCCTTCTTTCATTGGGTTGCCTGTTTGATCTTCTAATTGAGTCCTCTCATCTGTTCCCCTTTTCAATTTTAACTCCCGAGGTCACCAGTCTTTTAATGTCTTGGATCAGAAATTCCTTCCTTATTTAATCAGCTCTTTTGAATCTGAAGTTTGCTTCAAACAACTGCTAAAAACATTTTTCCACAGATTAGCCTTTTTTAGGATATTCTTTTTTCTTTCTTTCTTTCTTTCCCACGTTTAAACTCTTACTTGAATTTTTTGATAAAGTTTGTGTACTTTATGTGTCCATGTGTGTGCATGCATGTACTGTAAGTATGGATATATATCTGATTATGGATTTGGTCCAGTTTTTTAACCCCTTTGTAATTCTCTGACTTTAGGTGTATTATCAAGGAATTCTTCTTCTCCTTCCCAAAACCAATAAACATACTTGATGAAGAATGTGTAGCTGATGTCACCATATAACTATGTTGACTCTATTTCTTCATGCATATACATAAACTCAAGTTTAACAAGAATATTGTAATTTTTGCACCGTTTGTTAAAATAAAGCAGACCAAATATGATTCATTAATAGAAAGAATGTTGTTTCAGATTTTCAGTTGAAATTCTGATGTTATATACAGTACGATAGTCATGTCAAAACAGACACCCTGCATACAGGTTATACATAGATGTATTTGTGTGAAACTGTCTGCATGTTCATGTAAGAATCAGGGCAGAGCCCAAACAAACACAGTGTGTGTGCACCTGAAACACTGAAGCCTGCAGGGTCAAAGTCACCTGGTTCTACGTGTCTTCACCTTCATCACAGCCCACTGCTGTGATGCAGCTCTGACAGAAAATGTTTAAAACTTTAAAGTTTTTGACATTTTTTATTTTGGTTTTTAACTTGTCTGAAAAGGGACTCAGAGTACACCACAATGACAAAACAAAAATATAAAACAAGAGCCCAACGTAACTTTATTTGCAAAAGTATTTTTGCCATTTCACTTTCAGAAAACACCTTTAAACTCAAGTAGTCTGGGGCATTTAATTCAATTCAATTTAACTTTATTTGTAAAGCTCCATTTACACAACTCTCGTTGACCAAAGTGCTTCATAACATGAAAAACTGAAGAGACAGCAAAGATACAAAAGAAACATACATGAAATCTATTGTAAAACAATTACAAAAAATAATTTAAAAAAATCAAAGATAAAGAAAGTAAAATAGAAACGAGATGGATTCCATTTCTATTTAATATTTGAAAGCCAAGAGACAGGTCTTCAGGCTCGACTTAAACTGACCTAAAAAAAAAAAAACTTGACCATGATCCTACAGTGCAGTTAGCCTGGCAGAGCCTTTTAAATGAAATTTGTCAGTACTGTATTTACCATTTCTGGTGGGACCAGTGATGTATGGTTTAGAGACAGCAGCCAAGACAGGAGGCAGAACTGGAAGTAGCAGAGATTAAAATGTTGTGGTTCTCTTTGGGGGTGGCAAGGATGGATAGAATAAGGGATGAGTACACCAAAGGGGCTCCACTAGTGCTATGCTAGTTCTGGAGATGCCAGAGCAAGATGGTTTGGGTTTGTACAGAGGATGGATTGTGAATATATGAGGTTGGAACTACAGGTAGGAGGCCTTAAGGAAAACCAAACAGGAGATTTATGGAGGTAGTGAAAGAGGACATGAAGTTAGTTGGAAAAAAGAGATGAAGATGCATAGGATAGAGTTGAAGGTAGATGATTCCCTGTGGTGACTCCTGAAGGGAAATGGCCGAAAAAGAAAATTAGACAAAGTCTGTATTTACCATCTCAGCTTGCCTAGCTGGGCTTCCATGGTCCTTTTTCATTTGCTTTCTGGTGATGTAAATATTTAAACTACATTGAAACTGTGGAAATGAAAGGATAATCTATCAATCTGTTTTCTGTTTTGAAGATGATTTATTGTGTATTAACAGAAGCAGCCGAGTAAATTGCTTCAGATCTGGCTAGATTAAAATGAAATTATACCTTTTATTAGCTTTTGGTTATAACATGAAGTACCTAAATCCAAATCCAAATCCTGTCAGTGCAGACAAATCGAACAACTTTTTCCAGAAAGTTTCTGTCATTTAATTGAAAAAGACCAAAAGAAGCAACCTTAACTGAAAATACTGATGGCTAAGGCTGTGCAGTTTAATAGTCAAGAGCAGACACCCCCTCAGCTTTGAGGTTATATTCAGGACAGTTTCATTGACTCTTATCTAGTTGCTGCTGCAGAGCAACATCCCACAGAATGGTGCTGCCATCATCGTGTTCAACTGTGGGCAGGTGATGAATGAGTTGACACCTGATGCCTTATTCCCTCCACACATAATGTAGGAAACTGCAGCCAAATTTCTCTTGTGGCGAATTGGCTTCGCTCCTTCTGCGCCACTATAGCGGGTTTATGTCAGGAGAACTTTAGGATATTATTCATCCTGACCACTGGCTCATTGGTTAACTCTCCAATCAAGATGCTTCTGTTGATCACACAGGTTTGCTGGAAGGCCAGGAAGTCGGTTGGTGCTTTCAAATGTTTTACATTTATACGAAAAGAGGCTGCTGTGCTTTAAAACACCCAGATCCTGTGTGCGCACTGACATGGTGAAAATAGCCTTGAATCCAGATGACACAGACCACAGGTGCTAAATTAATTTGAACTGTAGGTTGTGTTTTGGTTTGCTGTTCTTGTGTGTTGGAGATACATGTAAATCAAATTACATATTCCTTCATGTGTGAGGGAACAGTTAACGTGATATTCATTTGCAGGTTTGTCAGGACTGATGTCTGTGTTTGTAGCTCAAATGATCATCCAAGAGTCGGTTTGTAATCTTAGAAAGATATTAAATGCTGGAAGCTCACACACATACACATAACACATCAGCCCTAACATTATGAGCACCTGCCTATAGGCTATATGCACAACACCACTATCTCCTGAACTTAAGCCAGCTCCTTTGTTTCCTGTCTTATATTACAGGACAAACTGATTAATCCAGGTGTGTCTGGCCATTGTCATCGTGGTTGCTGAGGTCAGTCAGGCACACCTGGATTAATCAATTTGTCCAGTAATGAAAGACGGGAAACAAAGGAGCTGGCTTAAGTGGAGTTTTGCATACAGCCCTTTGAGTAGGTCCTTATGAGGGTCCTGGAGTTTCTGGTAATGAGATGTTATCAATGGATCCTGTTTGGATCCTGTTTGTGGTGCATCTTAGTGGATTGGGTTGCTACCGAGCAGATTGGTATCTGGGCAGGCTTTCAAACCTGGGAGCCACGTGAACACCTCAAACTCTTTGTTGTTTTTGTTTTAGTGTGAGTGTTCGAAGGCCCTTCCTTGCCACGATGCAGGCTTGGATTAGCAGTATTAATCTGGGTAACCTGCTTGAAAAAGGCATTTTGTGTCATGTTTGAGTCAGTTTCAGCTGTTTGATTTCCCAAAATATTCTAGATATGAAGTGCGAACAGCATTTTTTTTTTTTTTTTTTTTTTGGCACTTGCAACATGCTATTTTTTTCTTACATGTAGAATATTTTCTACTATTCACTATGCAGCACTGTCACTCACCCACCCACACACACACACACACACACACAGACATACACAGACAGTGAACAGTGAGCAGTAACATCTGCAGACAGATGGGTGTGTGTAGCCCCGGAGCAGCGATCTGAAACAGAGACACATTCATCCGAGGAGCTGGGGAGAGGAAGGATGTGTGAGAGAAGCAGAGCGCAGAGAGAAAAGCGAAGGAGATGGATCAAATGAAGTAGGAAGATAGAGTGTCTCTCTTCTCTTTTCAATAGAGGACACATTGTTTGGCCTGTGCACACATGTGTGTGCCTAAGTGCGTGTGTTTGTTCCCTGTGCTTGAATCGGCCAGAAAGAGCAACGCCTGTGAGTTTGCATACTGATGCTGTTAATTAATGGAGCTTTTCTAGACAGCTGCACCACTACACTGTCATTATGTCATTAATCCAATCACTTCAGAGGAGAAATATCTCCAGCATGACGTTCAGGCTCGCAGCTATTTTATGCGTCTTATGATGGAGGATTGCTATTTGTTCACAATCTGTATTTTTATTTCATACAACAGCTCTCAGGTCTTCTGAACTTGCATACAATTTCCCATCTGTACCACCACTATGGGGTGTGATATAAATTTTCTGTAAAGACAGTGTAAGGGATTAAGATCTGTCTAAAAAAACCTCAACAACACCAATTTGCACCCCCCCCCCCCCCCCCCCCCCCAAAAAAAAAAAAAAAAGAAAAAACAGCACTCCATTGGGAGGCAATTCTGTCTGGTGAACTGTCTGGTAACAAATTAAGAATTGGACTTTGTTGGTGTCTCCTGCAGGGAAAGGTGCACCTGGAGCTGCGTCTGAGTGAAGTCATCACAGACAATGGAGTCATCAACCACAAACTGGCCACAAGGTGAACACATACTCACACATGTGATTCAAGTTTGTTCATTTCGTGTGATTTTACACATTAGTATCCTGTGTTCTTTGTTATTATTAGACTTACATGACTTTAATTTATCAAATTTATATCCATGCATCAGTTAAATGGACAGAATAGAGTTTATTTTACTTAATTTTGCCAATAGAAATCCACTTACTGTAGGACATACTGAAGCTTTGTGTAGCATATCATCTAATGTGACTCAAAAGGAAAATTTTACATAGTTATAAAAAAGCTACCTGAAAGCTCAGAGGGTTATTTGTAAAGAAATATTTTTTTTGTTAAAATTCAGTGTTCTGTATCTTTTTAGATGCGCCTCCATTAATGTTTTATGAGTCCTTTTGGGAATATAAGAATAATGGAAATGGCAAAATAAAAAAAATAAAAAAATAGTTGTTAAATTTGTTTGGTCAAATTTCTACAATACTCTGCCTTTTACATGAAAAAAATGGTGAGTGTGCATAATAATGGAAGACAAATATGGAAGCTTTGATGTAGTAAAGAAACATCGACTACGTTTTTAAAAGAATTTTATCAATTTTTTAAAAAAGACCTACCTTCATTTACCTCCATCAATGGCCAAGATAACTTTTTATGTTTATGACAAGCATAATGCTACTACAGTAGATGACACGAAGGGTTGTAAGGTGTTCAGAGTGAAATGATCACATATATCTGATAATGTTTCATAGATTTAGCCAGAGCTTGTTGTTTTGACTTATTTTCTGTTTTTTTTTTCTCTTAACAAACATTTTTTTTTTATGTTGTGGTGGTGTATTGTGAAATTCATTCATTCATTCATTTATTCATTCATTTATAATTTTTTTTTTTTTTTTTTTTTTCATTTATTCATTCATTCATTCATTCATTTCACTTTATTAACAACATATGCAGGTCCATATATAAGAGAAAATAGAAGAGACAAGAGAAATTGGAAGAAATAAGAAGTCTATTGAGGTAGTTTGCATTGTCATTACAGGAGTAGTGACCCCAGGATGAATAACTTGGTAGGCAAAGCTAATGGGGGATCTAATCAGTCACTGGAAGTATATCTAATTCACATTTGTGTTTAGTGGGTTTTTTCCTAGTGTGGAAACATAGCTAGTCTGTGCAGACTAGTTAGCTCTCTTGTACCCTCACTGGCACATTGCCACATTCTTAGCATGTTACTGCTGCTCACTGCAGATCAGTGAGAAACCATCAGCAGGAATGTCTACTGCTCGCTCAACTGCATGTGTTTGGGCTCTTGTCTTCATGCATGTGCATGATACAATCCAAACAAGGACCCTTTCTTTTAAACTCGAGGGAACAGAAACCCTTCAAGCGAATAGTGTTTTCCCAATTTATAAAACCGATTTAAATCAGCATTGATGTTGTTCTGACCCCAGATGTTGTTGTGAAGACTCCAGCAGGATTTCTGTTGTTGTTCTGTGAATGCCATGCATAGGAGCAAACCTTGCAATCATGAATATCACAGTGGTTTCAGTGCAGAACGCTTTATTCCACCTCTGTGGTGCACGGCCAGTTGCCTGGTAACAGCTTTTGAGTGGCAGCGTGTTGGCTCAGGGTTTGAGGTTAATCTTTAGTAAGTCTTTTTGTGTGAATGTGTGAATCAAAACACTGGATGTAGAAATCATGAAGTCAATACGGCGCCCCAAAAACATTCAGTCAGTGTTTGGTTGTACTCATATGAGATGAATGAACTTGTGCAGGATTGGATGATACACTTATGGGTGGACTGCTGCGGTGTGTGTGTGTGTGTGTGTTTGTTGATTTGGTTTCCCAGCTTCTGTAGCACACAGCAGTGTGTATTCTGATGATGAGCCAGCATGGCTCCATTCCCAGAGCACATTGTTGGTAAGGAGCTTAGAGCTGAGAGCAGGAGGTCATCTAGTCAGATTTCTCTAGAAAGACACGTGTATGAGAGAGACAGAAGGAAAGAGCTGTGTACATTCAGCTTTACAAACAGAAGAAATCATTCACAGCTCTGACAGTTGTGTTTGAACACAGAGAGGAGAAACTGCATTAAAGTCCCTCTGCTTGCGTTGATTAAACCTTTAAAACATCATCTCATTTAAAATGCAGGCTAGTTTTCTCTTCATTAAATATAGTCTCTTGATGCCTTAAAACTTCAAGCGATAATTTGGGGAAATGCAAAGTGGTCCCACCCATATCTCAACAAGCTGCCCAGCTGCAGACACACTTCACTGCTGATAATGTGTTGCTAATGGTCAATAGATAAACCTTGTTCCCAAACATCAGCTTGGATGGTCCCACCTTGCAACCCTGAGACTGTTGGTATGCTGCAGCTGCAAGGCAGCGAGACACATTAACAAGATGAAAAACTTTGAAGAGGAACACTTTTGTTTCATGTGGCACCAACTTAATTTTAGACTAACATTTTGCTGCAGTGGCTTCATTTAATAGTGGATGTTTGCTTACTGTGAAGTTCTTTTACATAAAGCTTTTACAGAAGTATTTGAAACCTTTTCCAATCAAAGTAACTCATCACTGGCTCAAATGTGGGGCTTGTAGAAGCACAAAGGCCTCTGGATTCAAACTGTGAACCATTTAATGACACCTAGCAATAGTTTCTGTGAAATGAGTGGATATTCTTACAGTTTTGTAAAACTTCTTCTGTTTAATATTCAAATAACCAACAAAACATAAAGTTTAAAGTGGCGCTACTTCTAAATTCAAGTGCAAACTCAACCATATGCATTTAATCAGATTCTTCAGATAATAAATCTGATGGATAATTGTACTCTGTCCTGTTTTGTCATAAGAAATATTTAAAATTTAAAAATTCAAAATTTTTGATCTCTAGTGTGAAATAAAATTAAACTCAATCACCACCAAAACTCAGATTTAATTGTCGGCAACTCATGTAGGTTTTACCAAATGGCATCTAACACAGTAAACACACCAACCGCAGTTTAGTCGAGGCTTTGCAAGCACTGTACCCTCAAGTTTCAGGAGATGAGTAACACACCCTCAGATTTCGTTTTTGTTTTCAAACATACAACCAAAATGTCACTGACTCAGATGACTCCCCTTGAGGTTGAGCTTCAGACTTCGCCCAGCTATCTCATGAGCCTCCCCCCACTAAAAAAAAAAAACAAGCCTTACAGCTTTTTGCACATGTTCATGTTTGCCCTCCAAGATTTACACCCTGATATTAGGAAATACCAAAATACTTCCTTTACCACAGAGAAACTGACGAGCATTAATGTGGTTGGATGGGCGAGACCATGAGTGACATCTGAGGACAAGAAGCATCCTATAAAAAAATCCATGTTCTCATTAGTGTAATAGTGCAGCCATAATGACAGCAACCCATAATCACATCTTCATTACATATGCAGGTTATTTGGGGTTGGCAGGGGGCTGTGATGTAATTCTTTTTTTTTTTTTTTTTTTGAGGGAAATCCTTTTTGACAGGAAACGTGGGCGCAGAAGCACATTAACCTAATATGAGTAATGTCGACTAAAACAAACAAGTCTGCTTCACTGCCACTGTCTGGCATGTCAGGGCTCACAGCAGTGATGACAAGGGGGGGGGGGGGGGGGCAGGCTTGTAGGGCAAGCAGGGGTTATATAAACGAGCTTACTGGACAGGAAGTGCTTTGCATTAGCGACGCTTAACCCAGCCCATTTCTTATTCCTTATTAGAGACCGGTGTGTGTGTGTGTGTGCTATCAGGGTGGTTCAGGCTGTTGCATGTGTGTCAGCTCACTTGTGGGCAGCGCTGTGATTTGCTGTGTAATTCATCATGTGGTGTGACTAGTGGTGCATCACTGTGACACACAGGAAGTGTTTCGTCCTGCTGGATGTCCTGTTTGGGTGCTAATCCCCTTACAGCATGATGTCATCGGGCAGCAGGTCAGCCGTTACAGAAAGACAGACATAAAACATGCTGGAAGCTTTATGTTTACCTTTACAAATGTACACTTCAAACATGTGTGAAATCAAAACCAGAGTACCAGTGAGTGTGTGGTTCATTTGATCATGTCTCCACCACTGCACACTGGTTGCAAAACAGTGCACGATGATTGGGCCTGTTTCTGTGATATTCTGGCCTCACTTTTGTACAATAGGTGGAAGTGATGACGTGTCATCGTGTCATCCATATTTACATACAGTATAAAAAGCGAAGACATGTTCAGGGCAAACTAAATTTGGAGGAGAGGTTTTGAAAAAGCTTTTCAGTTGCTTCTTAATTCGTTTAAGATGGACTGAATAATCTTTATGACTATCCATGTATTCCTGCCTATTAAAGCACTCTGGTATTGTGGGTAAGTATACTTTAATTCTCTGTGAAGTAAATTCTCTGGGGTAAAGGAATATGGCTCTGGGTGATTTTCCCTGCAAATGTGTGATGAAATTTCTCTGGATTAGGTCTTTTAGAAAATGAGCATCATCATTAATTTACATAATACAGCTGCATTAAGCCATTTTTAGCACAAAACTGGGAGGTGCCTAAATAAACTCATCACAACTGCAGAATTATCCGGTAATAACACATCTATGCTGGTGCTGCACTGGTCTTGTGAGAAAATAATTTATGATGATTAAACTTCCAAACAGCCAGATATTTGTTGGGATGATGGCATTGATTTGGTTTCCTGAAACATCTTCAGTTTTCTACCCTGCAAAAGGACTGATGGCAGCACTGAGTTAATGTGTGGGGGCTGATGAGACTAAAAACTTCAAAGGCGTTTGGATTGATCAATTTTAGTGGCCTGGACCATGCTTGTGTTTCTATTAGTCATTTGATTGATTGGCAGTATAGTTGATAGAGCTTTAAAAAGTCTTTAGAGAGAAAATTTACTTTTTTTTGTGCGACTCCAGCAGGTCATTTTTGCACATTGTTTATTCTGGCCCTCTTTTTGGGCGGCTGTTATTGTTTTAAGGATTGTTTAACCTCTTAAGACCTAATCCAAGAAGATTGTGCAATTTTGTGTTGATACATTCCTGGTTTCTACAGAGTGTTGGAGTGCCAAGGTCTTCCAATCGTCAATGGCCAGTGTGATCCCTACGCTGCTGTCTCCTTACTAGGTCCTTCAAGGTGAGCTCTTGCTCATGTTCGAACATAGTTTCATGGTTATGGCTTTGGCTAAATTTGGTTTTATCTTTCTTCTTTCTCTCAGGTCAGAAGCCAAAAAGACCAAGGTGAAGAGGAAAACTAACAACCCCCAGTTTGAGGAAGTTTTCTACTTTGAGGTAGTTTAGCATTAACCTCAGCTTTAAAAACATGTTCTCATGTTGACTATCAATTAAAATTTTGATCATTCACCTTACACTCTGTTTTGTTTGACCACACAAAGAGCTTCTGCCTTTGTTTACTGGAACTTTGTCACAGTGAAATAAACAAACACAAAGTTTCAAGGTCAATAATTTGAACATATTTAACATGCAATTATATGAAATAACTTGTGGAAAAAATTGTGTTACTGGAAAACTAAAAGCATCAGCAGTGTGAACGTCAAGTCCTAAGCAATTTTCCTCCAGTATCACAGTGGATATATACACTCTGTTTCACTCTGCCCTCGTTAACCCTCACTCACTGCTGCACTGCTCTGACATTTTTGTTCTGCTCCTCCCTCTGGCCTCCTCGCTGCAGCACCAGCAGACAGCATGACAAGAGTATGATTGATTCAGACAACCCAAACAATCTGGCCCATTGATTTCTTACTGACAAGACCGTCTTATTTATTCCTAACTACCACATGAACACAACTGCACACACCCTGTGGTGTTTTCTGCCCGAATCCCCACTTCTGTGTTTCACACAGAGACCATCTATCATGTCTCTGTCATGGAGCCATCCTTTTTTTATTCATGCAAGTAATCAAGAATCCCCATAGTGACACGTTCAGGCAAAATGTCAAATCAAATAATTTTATCATGAACTTTTTTAACCAGAATGTTTCTTGGTGCATTTTCTAGGTTACGCGGCCACTTAGCTACACAAAAAGGCAGTTTGATGTTGAGGAGGAGGATGTTGACAAACTGGCACTGAGGTGAGTTGGTTGTTGTCTTAACTGGGGTGAACAAAACACCCCCTTGAGCTTCTCTCACGTTTGAATATCGCCATGTGGCTTGCATTCAGGGTGGACCTGTGGAACGCTAGCAACCTGAAGTTCGGGGATGAGTTCCTAGGAGGTGTGCGGGTTCCTCTGCGGGTCCTGGGTCAAGCTGGAGTGCACGATGCCTGGTGAGAGCAACGTGATCTTAATGGTTTTTCTACTCGTTGAGTGCTGTGCTACCCTCTTGATGCAACTGTGCTGGGTTTCATGATTGTTATCAGTAGTTTCCAATACCAACAGTGCATCTACAACTGTATTTAAACAGTTTAATTCACCAAATTAGGCCTGACAGAATTAGCTTTTCTATAATTATGGGTTTATTTAACATTTCACACAAGAAGCTTAACACTTTGACTCCGTCAACACTGATAGCCAAAAAAAAAGATGTTACTCTTTCAAAAACAAATATGTTTGATGGTTTTCAAGATTTAAAAAAAAAAAAAAAGATATAAAATGTGGGCCGAGGCTTTAGACACCCTTCCGTTAAAGAAAAGGCTAAATTCACAATAGTAATTAAAAAAACAAGGAACTGATAAAAGTAATAATAAATAAAAAAAATTCTGAATCATAATTTAGTAAAATAAAATATTGATTTTAAATTGTGGTTTTAGATTATAATAATAAAAAACAAACAATCAAAACTGTCCCAGACAAATTAGAGCACCTTACTCATGAACAGTGGACCAAAATACCTGTCAACAGGTGCAGAAGTCTGATTGGACGTTACAGAAAACACTTGAGTACAATGATGACCTCAAAGAGTTGCTAAATAAAATTTCGGTTTAGGAGCCCCATCATGCTTGTTTTGTTTTTATTTTTATTTAGTTCGTTTTCAATATTTCTGATGGACCACAATTCAAAATCAATGTCATAACTTTTGTCAAAATTTTTTTTATTTATTATTACCTTTGTCAATTTCAACTTATTTTACTGACAGCTGATTTTTTTCCACCTTAATGGGAGAATGTCTAAACTTTTGGACCGTATTGTATATATTTTCTTATATGGATTTCTTATTTCTTTTCTTGACCATGTAAAATTTACATGGTCAAGAAAAGATGGATACTTGCTCACCTTTAAGAACACAGAACCAATATCTCCATTTATTAACAGTTTATTTACAGTTTTGATCCACCAGTTACTTCATCCATCCATTTACTACCTTACCTGTTTAACACGCCCCATGTTCCCCAGCATCCCCAGCATGATGCAAACTAACTGGTGCTGGACAACATGTGTTTAATCTGTTTTCACAGTTTTATCTGCTGGACTGATGTGTGATTAGAACAGTGATTATCACAGACAGCTGGCTAAATCTACAATGTGTGAACATGATTGTCAACAGATTTAACGTAAAAAAAACTTCATTTGGACGTACAAGTTCTGAACCGCAGCTTATTTCATGAGTTGGCCCCCTCAGCTATATACATATAATTTTATTGTTTTGGTGCTGTAAATATCAGAGTTTCAAACTGGTGTCTAAGCTGACTTTACTGTCACGCTGGTTGTGATGCATTTTAAGCTAACCAGCAAAAATTGGTTTTCTAGCAGCTAAAAAAAAAAAATACCCATGAAATTTGTGATGCTGCAGATCTAGAAGAAATGCATTTGTAAGGATTTTAGTCATGAATAGACTGCAAGCGTCAAACATTGAAGTTAATGTCGCTCTGTGTTTATAGATATTACTTCTTAGCTTCTGAGACATAGCCATTTCTTTCACCTTTTTAAAGCAAACTTTTGGGAAACATTCATGCAATCAAACAACATTCTTGGAGTGTTCTAGGAGCTGAATTTTGTTATCTGGGGACAGTGTTTATGTAATTACTCTCACTGCCAAAACCAGAACTGCAGATGTAAAATAAAAGCATCTATTCGCACAGCTTTAAACAAATGATTGTGCCCTAATTCAAGATAATCTTGGTTCTAATGCCTCTCCCTTTTTTCCAGGTACTTTCTGCAGCCCAGAGAGAACGGAGGAAAGTCTGTGAAGGTAGAAGAGCTCGGCTCTCTGCGCCTGAACATCGTTTACACCGAGGACCACGTCTTCCCCTCTGAACACTACAGTCCCCTCAGAGATCTGCTGCTGCACTCTGCTAATGTTGAGGTACCTGAACATTTACTTCCAGTATTTTGATCCCCGCACCTTCTCGCACTATTAACCGCTTCACTTTCTCCTTCTCTCCGCCCAGCCCGTGTCGGCATCCGCCGCTCATATTCTGGGGGAGGTGTGTCGAGAGAAGCAGGAAGCTGCCATTCCGCTTGTGCGTCTTTTTCTTCATTATGGCAAAATTGTGCCTTTTATCAGCGCCATTGCCCACGCTGAGGTCAACCGCACACAGTGAGTGATTTATTGAATTACCTCTGAATCAAACTCAACAACTTAAATAATTAATGTTGAGACTTTATGATTGTTAAAAAAAAGGATTCATTGAGTGTAACACATTCAAAGGTTACTTATGTGGAATTTGTAATTAATGTTACATTAATAAATCAGTGCATGTGTCTCAACTGTTGACATTATGAATTAAAGTGATGGTAAAACATCAGGATATGTTAGCATTTTTATTTGACTGTCAAAATGTTGCCACTGTACGAAGACTTCTTCGGATATTCAGGGAATAGTTTGTTTCTTCGGGCAGGTTTTGGAGTCACATTCAAATAAAACAAGCTGTAGTTTTGATCCATTTTCTTTTAAAACCACTAAACCTTCTTTTGTAGGGATCCAAATACCATTTTCCGAGGAAACTCACTGACTTCCAAGTGCATAGATGAGACCATGAAATTGGCAGGGATGCACTATCTGCAAGTCACACTTAAACCGATCATAGATGAGGTGAGATATTACAGCACCCCTTTACATTTTTTTTCCCCTTTGCTCACAGGATGTGTCTCTCAGCTTTACCAAATCTCTCTCTCTCATCTATCCTTGAGGATATTTTGGAAAATCAGTCACAAATGGTTATATCAATGCTTCTTTATATCATTATAGATCTGCACAGAACACAAATCCTGTGAAATTGACCCGGTGAAGCTCAAAGAGTCGGAGAACTTGGAGACAAACAGGGTAAAAACAAGATCACATGTTTGGTGTTAGCGTGTGTGATGTGTATGGGATAAATCTTGTGCCACCACAGAGCGAATGTGAATTCTTTATATTTGAATTTGAATCATTCAATTTGAACCTGAACATGCCAGTTTGAATAATTGCTTTAAAAAATTTAATCTGAATTACCTCATTTGATATTGAATCTTCACTTCTCAATTTCAAATTCAGTCCTGAAATTCAAATTCTGAATTCTAAAACTATTCAAAGAACTGAATTTGAAATTGAGAAGTGAAGATTCAATATCAAATGAGGTAATTCAGATTCAATTTTTTAAAGCAATTACTCAAACTGGCATGTTCAGGTTCAAATTGAATGATTCAAATTCAAATATAAAGAATTCATATTCGCTCTGTGGTGGCACAAGATTTATCCCATAGATGTGGCTGTGTCTGACACCTCTGACCTCCCCACCTCTTGATCAGGAAAACCTTCGTCAATATGTCGACCGCATCTTTAACGTCATCACCACCTCTGGCGTTCGCTGTCCCACTGTCATGTGTGACATCTTCTTCTCTCTGAGAGAGTCTGCTGCCACTCGTTTCCAAGGTAACTCACTTCCTGAAAGACTTAGAAGTGCTGCAGGAAAGCTGGTAAAAATCAACAGGAAATTAAGGACAGTAAAGAACAGGATGAGTAAAATGTCCAAGGACACTTTTTTATATTTGCTGCAGACCACAGAAAGGCCTTTTGTGCTCTGCTGTTTGCGTTAGTCCCAAACCCTCTTAAGCCTCCTCCACACTCCTTAAGGTTGTGTGCGCTCTAAGCATGTGTTTGCCTTAGACTTTAGTGCCCCCTTTTGGTCATCCTACAGCACTGCAGTGATAAGGTCAACAAGCACTTTTGTCTGATATAATAGTTTATTCTTTCCTTGACAACAGTGTGTTGCATCCTGGATGAAATTACTAAACACGCATCTGCCAGTTGTACATATACACCTCAAAAGCATGTTTATGTGGAAAAAAAAACTGAAAAGCCAAATTAATTGCTGCAAACTCAAAGTCAAGG
Source organism: Atherinomorus stipes (assembly GCA_023101725.1). Lineage (NCBI taxonomy): Eukaryota > Metazoa > Chordata > Actinopteri > Atheriniformes > Atherinidae > Atherinomorus > Atherinomorus stipes. Next base: position 263,441 of record JALJCO010005361.1, read on the forward strand.
TGGATAAGTTAATTTCATATTCACAAAATTAACGTTTCTTCTACATCATGCAGTTCACAGCAACAATAACTATAGAGAATACACTACACTACAAAATGCCTTTGTTTATCATTAAACAAGCACAATAAGTTTGCTTTCTCTGCTTTCCAGTTGACCAAGATGTCAGGTACACAGCGGTAAGCAGTTTCATCTTCCTGCGTTTCTTTGCTCCGGCCATCCTCTCCCCCAACCTCTTCCACCTGCGGCCCCACCATCCAGTGAGTCTGAGATTTCATTTTCTCACATACACAACAAACAATGTTTATATACTCACGTGAGAATTTTTTTAAATAGATTTTATTTAACATGATCATCTTCCGCAGAAAAAGACATTTTAGATGTTTAGATTTTTATTTTAAAAGCTGAATGTTTCAGTTCACGTTTGGCTTTGATGTGAACTCAGAGGGCTGGACTATAGTGAGATTAGTGACTATGTTGAACTGAGAGGCAACATTTAGGGTCATGGAAATCTTTTTAAAAACAATATTCAGACACATAATTTTATCGCTAAATCTCTAAAATGTTTTAATTTTACCACCAATGGTAATTTTAAAGTTAAGAAAAATGAACCCTATTGACTGTGTTGAACTGACAACCGTTGATGGAGATTCTTAGCTGAAGGAATGTGTTTTATCTAAATTCACCAAAGAAGCTTCGCAGTTTTAGTAAAACAAAATGTAGATCATGTTAACATGGGAACATGATAGGTGAATTAGAGTCGACATCCTTAAAGTTTCTTCTTATCTAATTTAAAATGTAAGTTTTGGCCATGTTTACAAAGACACATCAGAACCTCTGCTGTTGTACGAGTTATCTCTGAGTGCAGGTTTTGGTTTTGCCAAACAGCGAACGCAAAAAAAAAAGCCTGGCAGTGATTAACTTCCTTTGTAGTCCGCCCGTCAGGTCTTTGGAGTTAAACTACTAAGAAAATGCTTTCATCATGGAGTGAGAGGAGATAAGTGTTCTTTAATTTTGTGTCTTTGCGTCCGCAGGATCCCGCCACCTCACGAACCCTCACCCTCATCTCCAAGACGATCCAGACTCTGGGGAGTCTTGCCAAATCTAAATCTGTGAGCTTCTGTTTTTATGGTTTTTTGACTTTATTTTTTAACCCCCAGCCTGGGCTTTATTCATTTATACTTTATTTTAAAGTGCTAGATTCAAATACGATTTGTCATATTTCAATTATTTTTGTTTTTCTTTTCAAGGCCAATTTCAAAGAGTCCTACATGGCTGCATTTTACGACTACTTCAATGAGCAGAAATATGCGGATGCTGTGAAGAATGTGAGTGTCGTGCAGTGAATCTTTGCCATGTTGACATTCTGTCAAATCTTCACTGTTGTCAGTTATATGTCAGCTCTGCTAAATAGGGGATGGAATGTGTGTTTTTTTGTTTGTTTGGGTTTTGTTTTTTGTTTTTTCCAACAAATGTTGGTGTGTCAGGAAAGGCTGAAGGGAATAAAGGGATGTTAGCACATGATTTTTCACAGCCAGAAAAAGGATGTGCGAGAGTAAACAAAAGTTACCACCTCAATTATTTTAATAAATGACATCCATCACTTGCCTCCATAGTTCCTGGACCTGATCTCCACCTCTGGCAAATGGGATCAGAAGAGCATTGAAACACCAATTATGCTCAAAGAAGGGTAAGGAGCTAACTTACTGCTACTCTTGTTATTCATGGACAGAAACAAACCACTTAAAAATGTGTGGCTATAGGCAACTCTCTCATCGCCACTCCTGGGAGGTTCTCTTGGTGATATTATGATGGTTCAGAGAAATTATAGAGCAGTTGCATAATGTTGCAGTAAAGCTCCCCCAAATAGCCTGTTTCTTACTACAGTATAACAACCCTATTATAGCTATCCACACAGCTTTATGTTTTCTGTTTGTTTAGTTGGTTTTTGTTTGTTTTCCAACCCTGATAGGGTTGTTTTGATTTTTTTTTTTTTACTTAAGTTATAATAGCAGACAGAAAGCAATAGATGAGGGGACTGAATGTGCCTACAGGTTTGGTACAAATAGAATTAAAAAAAAAAACAGACCACACAAAAGTTGCCCAAGTTTTGGTAGAATGGGCTGAAAAATACACCACAATTAATTCTATGGATTAGTGACATTTTATAGGAGTTATTCACACTGGAACGAATATCCAATCCTATGTGACAGAAAATAGCTAATTAAAGCTGCTTATTTGGTGGAACTACCTTAAAATGATGCACAAACAGTCGAACAAGAAACTGTCTTACGGAGGTAAAGTGGGAAATTTAAAAACAGATTAAATAAGCAAGAAATATGTTAGAAAATGGGAGTTTAACAGATTCTATTTCTATTCTTTATGCAAAGCTAAGCTGATCAGGTGTTGGGTGATACGTTTTATTGAACAGTGAGTGGCTTCAGTCTTCTCATCCATCATTACTGGAGAGGAAACAAATATGTTTGAGTAAGGTGTATTTACCTTTTCATACGTGACCTCTCGCATCTAATTCATTTCCAAAGAGAACAGTTACAGTAAAGATGCATCTGAGGCAGGAAGCTGAGTCCTTTCTAAAAGCACATAGGCTGCTGATTTAATAGTCTTACTAAAGAGGTCGTAAAGAGAAGCAGAGCTTCCAGTTGACAGTAGTTGTGCCAGCGCCTCACTTACCGCCATCCCCACCCTCTTTTGTCTCTGCTACCGGGCGTAGGAGTGTAAAAGTCACTATAAAGAGGGTTGATGGGAAGGGGTCTAAAGGCACGAAGGGCAGGTAAGAGCTTCTTTATGTAAAAGCTTTGCCCTTGTGAACCCCCACCCCCGCTCCCCGTCCTGTGTGTGCACTGTGACCCACCCACCCTCTGAGATCCAAGCCGGGCATTTTCTTTACCACCATCATCATGCTCTACTGCAGATGCAGCTGCACTTTACTTTATATCTGGCATGTATACAAGCAGCCTTTAAAGGTGCTGTTTAAATTTTCGGACGCTGAGTGATGGTTTACAGTCTGCATTCACAGAGTTTGCTGTATACTGAGTGAGTAAAGTAAAGTGTTGGCCTTCAAGCCTGCTTACCCAGGAGGTGTCACTGGTGCTGATGACCCGTCACGTTCCTCGCCTTGCCAGACACGCTTGATGTGACAGTGACAGCAGGGGTTGTTTTCTCTACAAACACTTCTAGGGTCTCATATCTGCCCACATCCTGACTCATAAAAGCCTCGATCCAAACCGTGACCGTGTCACTGCCATACACATAGGAGTCTGATGTGAAACCAGAGTATGTAGGGGGGGAAAAGCTTCACAGGTTCCTGTAGATTTGATGTTTACATTCCTTGTGATGTGTATTCGTAATCTTCTCCAATTCAGCTCTCAGACTCTAAACTCAGGACATCCAGATATTTACTCTTCCTTTGAAAGAACCATTCCAGTCTTTCACATGTTTTTACAACAAGCAGTATTTACTCTGTTAGTCTTGTCACGCATTTTTACACGCATTTTTACATGTTTCAGTATAGCAGCCATTGGTTTTGTTTATTTCAGGTAGGTGTGCCCTACTTTTGGCCAGTTCTAACCCACTGTAATGGCGTTTGCGCTCAATTATTTATTTGTTCATTATATTTAAAAAAATGCGAGCTGGAAAGTGCTGTTCATGGATGTTATTAAAGTTAAAATAAGCAAAGACTGTAGATAAATATTATATTTATTTTAACCTTCAACTGCTGATTGTTTCTAGATGGATCTATTGACTAAAAAAAATCTAGAAAAAATGTAGAAAATAGTGATGCATGCCCATCTAAATCTTGATATGTTTGCATGTTATTATTTAGGAAGCAATAAAGCTGGTGCATGCTCAAAGGCACTGCATTTATAGATGCTGTCAGAAAACCAGACAACAGAGGTGCAAAGGGCTGCACCTGGTGATTTATTTATTTTTTAACCAATAATTTAACTGATCAATCAACTCAAACTCATGACCAGATTGGAATTAGCAACATGGGGGAAAAAAAGCTACAGAAAATCCACACACACCTGGACAGATTCGGTTTTGGATCCTTGGTGCTGTGAGGTGACATCACGAGCCACTATGCCATTGTGCAGCCCTGGAACCAGTCCAGTTTTGCTTTTAAGAAAATACTGAAATGCTGCAGTAGTTGCTGATTCATCAGATTAACTTGTGCTGTCACCAGTACTCCAGGAGCATCCTTTAACCCAGCCACGCATGCAACCTGCGCGCGTGTGTGTGAAAGCATCACTTGTTGACCTGATGAATCTTATCAGTCTGAGTGTTTAAAGTCTGCAAGTTAATTTTCATAACGTGTTGGAGACGAAAACTAAACCAGTGTTTTTCTGAAAGGTTGGGATAGAATCTAGAATATCATGTTATGATTAGATAAAAAAGTCTGTATAGATGTGTAGGTTCTACATGACAGAAAAATGTCCGCTGACTCACCTTCTTTTTTGGCTGAAAGACTGAAATCTATGATTGCTGTGCAGAGGCTCTCTACTGCAGCAATTATGACAGCACAGAGGTAGCTGAAATAAAATAGAGTCTACTTTCACATAAAACTTCTTATTTGCCATCTTTTTCATTGAGGAATCTGCTTTTTAGGCATTTTAAACATGAGTATTGTGCAAGAGAAATTAAAATCCAACTTCGACAAGAAGCAAGAGCTGTTCCTATTTTTAGTGTCTCTTTTTTCTTCATTTCCGCTCAGATTTATGATCAAAAGAGCACAAGGGAGAAACCGGTTTGGAATGAAGAACTTCAAGAAGAGGTGGTTCCGCCTTACTAACCACGAGTTCACCTACCACAAAACCAAAGGTGAGGTCAGCGGGTTCTCGGGATTGCCTTACAGTCGCATTGTTTCCTTGTCGCATTTGTGTCTTTGTGTGTGTTTGTGTTCGAATCAGCAGGAGGGTGAGAAGGTGGAGAGAATCTGCAGAGTGGGCGTTTAGTCTGCATACTCATCATCCAACACATGTGGAGGAAATTAGGTTACTGAGCAGGCAGCATGTTAATGCATCCAAACAAGCTCAGACTAAAACATCCTTATAAGCTATTCTGAAATTCCTAAGTGAGAAACTGAAGCAGGGTTAATCTTCGTTGTTCTGTTGAAACGGTTTTCCTGCAGTACAGTCTGCCTTGCTGTTGTCATGTTTAATGAGCGCTGTAGACTTTTAGATTTGTGTGGTTTACTTTAGCTTGCACTTTTTAAAACACACAAAACAAGCAAAAATATACAAATTACATAGTAAGCAGGGAGCAACAGAAATGCGCACAGTGATGTGTATGTTTTGGGGACATTCGTTCACAAAAAGACAAGTAACTGACACTAATGATGCAAGTTTTTATAAGTAAAGTAAAACATAAAAATGTTTATGCATCTTTTATAAAATTTTACAACATGCACAGTTTTTACCCAAACAGAAAAGCCTGTTCTATAACTTGATGCCTCATTATTTGATCAAAAATTGACATTTGCAGGTGAGAAATTTAGAAAGATGAAGATCTGAAGATTGGCATATTCATTTGGAATAAACCTGAATTTGTGACAATATAAGGCTCTTATAAATATGATCTCTGATTAGAGAAATATTGATTTCACAAGCTGCAAAAGTCTGGAGTTTTTTAAACAAAGCACTGGGTAAGATGTGGAAATCTGATGAGGTTGCAGTCCTTAAAAATGGTTTGTGAAGCATGGTAAGGAAAAAAGGTACTTGGCCAATCTATATAACACAATAAGAGATAAATGACAGTGTAATACAAAGCTACTGAACAACTAGCATCAACATTTATTTTACCAAAAGATTTATCTGTTTTTTTCTGCTGACTCACGTAGTTTGTTTTCATTAGCTCGAACTCTCAACAACAAAATCCCCAGACATTTCGTCAAGGACACCTGAGGAATTGTAACAACTTTTTATACCTTTTTATTTATATCTATGAGTAAAGTGAACCATAAAGATTTCTGTGCTGTGTTTAACAGAATGGAGATGTGACAAAGATACAACTTAAACGATGCTCACAGTCTTGTCTCACTCACAGATGAACACATATCTAAAAGACATATCTTCAGTCTGAAATGGTCATTTTGAAGATGCAGTATTTTTAGCATCTGCTTAGTTTTATGTCAGACTGACTGCTTTGACTGAGTTACCTGGAAACTGATTAGCTGCTAAGGAGCTGCTAAATCTGTGAAAGACTGACAGTTCTTTCAGAATTTACAGGCACTTTTGTACTGTACATTCTTGTCATACAGATAGACCAAGTCTGGCAAATTGATTACTTTAATGCACTTTGTATTTTGCAGTTATTATACTGTGTTTTTAAGAAATGACATAAACATCTAAAGGATTTTATGTCTGGAAATATTTTTTCATCAAAGGTTCAATTTATCCACTGACATTAGAAAATACAGTAGACGTTTGGTTTTTAATCATTGATATAGTCCTTTTATTAGCTCTTGTTTTTAAGTGAACTTGTAAAATACTTTGATTGGCCTTGTTTTTAAATGTGCTATAGAAATAAATTTGCCATCAATATTTAAACTTACCATGTCTGAATGTGGTCCCTGTTGTTTCCAGGTGAGGGAGCTCTTTACAGCATTCCCATAGAGAACATCCTGGCTGTGGAGAGGCTGGAGGAGGAGTCTTTCAAGATGAAAAACGTAAGTACCCCTGGGCTTTCGTGTCTGGATCTTCTGCAAGTGACTAGATTCTCTGCTCACTTGTTATCTGCGTTGCTTTCCTGCAGATGTTCCAGGTTATTCAGCCAGAGCGAGCGCTCTACATCCAGGCCAACAACTGTGTGGAGGCGCGCGACTGGATCGACATCCTGACCAAAGTCAGCCAATGCAACCGCAAACGCCTGAGCACCTACCATCCTTCAGCCTACCTCAACGGCCACTGGCTCTGCTGCAAGCTGTCGGCAGACACAGCCCCCGGGTGTACGCCGTGCACCGGGGGTCTCCCAGCAAACATCCAGTTGGACGTAGATGGGGACAGAGAAACTGAAAGAATTTATTCCCTCTACAGCACATACATGGCCAAACTGATCAAGATGCAAGGTCAGGCACTGACAGCAGCATGATTGTCTGTTTTCCACCTCTAAGTTTATTTCCACTCTTCCATTTTTTGTTTCATTCTTCACTCTGCTACCTGTTGTCACCTGCAGAGGCCTGCGGCAGTAAGTCTGTGTACGACGGGCCCGAACAGGAGGAGTACTCCAGCTTTGTCATCGATGACCCGCAGGAGACCTATAAAACCCTGAAGCAGATTGTTTCAGCTGTGCAGACCTTGGAGCAGCAGCACACCAAGTACAAACGGGACAAATTCAAGAAAACAAAGATTGGCAGCCAGTATGTGAATTGTTTGGATGTGTGGTTTGGACAAACTGTTTATTATTTTCACTCTCTAGTGCTGGCTTTAGGCCAGTGAAGAGCAACTTCCTTTATTCACCCAGCAGATGGTGCAGTAGTACAAGAGTCTACATGAATCTATATAAATTTGAACTCTTAAATGATTTTAACTACTACTGTGAGCTATACCCTTAATTCTCACCGCTGTCCAGTCACATCAGCTTCCTGTTCGGATAGATATATTTGACCTTTACCTCATTTCACCCCCTCCCACTAAACACCACCTTTCTCTCTCTCTCTTTTTTTTTTTTCAGGGAACATCCAATTGGAGACAAGAGTTTTCAGTGCTACATTCGCCAGCAGTCTGAGAGCTCCACCTACTCTATCTAGCAGTGGCCCTGCACTGTTTCCACTTTGCCCAGAACCAGCATATCTCTCTTTACTGCAGAGAAAACACACCCTAACACAGCTCTGTGTCTGGTGTAGAGTTTTAAATCTTTTCTAAGCAAGGTAAAAAAAGAAAACCAGGAGTTCCCATGCCAAATAACTTTGAAAGATTATTCTGAAGGCTAAGATGCTGATGTAGTGACAAGTATCACCTGATTTACTGATTTTTTTTCAGTAGCAGTTTTAAGACTTGCTGCCAGACGGAGGGAGCTGTGTTGTGTGAATCGACTTTCTCGCAGTGTCTCAATGTGCATTTCTCCAAATTGGAAACAAGAAAAACAGACCCTTCTTTGATGTGATGAGAGAACAAACACTTTCACTGGACAGTTTTGACAGTGACCAATACGCACTTTAATCGCCTCCGAATCTATGGATGAACAAGCCTCACAGCACACCTTCAAAGAGCTTCTTTTATCTTTTTGATTTGCGTTTGGTTGTTGAAATGTTCCGTTGTATTTCAAGTCTGACAGACCAAACTTTAGAAGGAAGGAAGGACTGTAATTTTTCCTCTTTTTGGGTGTTGTTGACCCCATGCACTTCTTTTTTTCTTTTTTTTTTTTTGTCCTCAACCTCCTCAGGGAGGCTGTGCGTATCAAGGGGCCACAAGAAGGGATTGCTGGGACCAAGCACAGCTGAGAGATGATTGATGTTAGTAATAGAAATCACTCCACACACAGTTTTTATCACTCTTTTTTTTAACCTTATCATCACCGTGCTAAGCTTTGTTCTGTTGTGGTCGTATGTTGTGCTCCTGTGTGATGAGTACATCAGGTTAAAAGAAAAACACGCTGTTTTCTTTACCTGCTTTCAAAGACTTTTTGTACCCTGTTTGAACGTTTGGAAAAGTTTAAGAATACCAAGGTGAAGCCTCAAAGTCACCATCAAAACCAGTGTCTATAGATAAAAAAAAAAAGGGGGAGTGAAGAATTAAATTTGTGAAAATTTTCCCATTGTGTAAATTTAGTACATTATTGTTATTACTATTATTAGTAGACATTTAGACAAAGGATGTTTCAGGAATTTAAACCTTAAACAGGTTGATTGGGATTTTGCCAGCCAAAATGGACCCATACTTCACCCCCATATCACAAAAATCCTGCTTAAATGGAGTATGGAACTGGTGCTGCAGCTCTCTGTTTGTCAGGCCCACATCTGCTATCCATGATAATGGAAGACTTTAGCCATATATTAATCTGTGAGCTAATGATGTTCAGCTTCTCTTGTTATTTTGTTTTTATTTGCTATATACTCATGAGGGAGGTCAAATTAGAAAAAAAATCCACTGGATGTAAGTCAATCCAGTGGAAAGCATGTTCTGGCAGAGTAGGTGAATGGATTAATAAAACCATCCAGGTGTTTCTACTAACTGCAACACGTCCAGAGTCTTCAAACCAGTGTAGGTCAGGAGCCCATTTAATGAAAAGTTAAACCTTTGCTGACTCTCACATGCAGTCATTAATTCCCTAAAATGGCGTCTAGAGTAATACCAGTGTTTCATATTAACATGCATGAAAACTTGCTGCTTTAGAATCAGAACTTGGTAAAATGAACAAGGTAGACTTGCATGTCCCTCTTCCTCCCCCTCCTCCTCCTCCTCTGCTGTGCTCCAGCTTTACCTCCAAAGTTCCCCCCTTGGAGTCTTGCACAGGTTCGTCGCTGTGGTGGCTGTAGAAGATTGACAGCGATTAAAGATCCCTCTCTGCTCACAGCTGATTGTTACAAATTAAATAAGAGGACTGCAGAGATTCAGAGAAACCTGGTTTTTCACAGTTTGACCATCTGGATCTCATAAAAATAGAGAAAAGTCTGCTTTATAAGACATGTTCATGTCTTATGCATGTTTATGTCGAATCCACCTTTAGGTCAAGATCACTATGCAGCATAGACTCTAAGATGCCCTCTTCTTTTAACTCTGCATGTTGCTGAAGCCAAGAGATGATGTGTTAGGAGTGTGCATAAGGGTATAATAAGGATGTTTTAGCTTCTCTTCAAGTTAATCCATATACTAATATTTTAAACAGTTTTGTTTCAAGTTATAATCATGAATTGGATTGTGTGTGGCTGATTCTGTTGCTCTGCAGGCCTCGTTGTTATATTCTTTGAGAATGAAGTGCCCCCGTGTTTTTTAAACCTTATTTATATGCATTCCTCTGAGAAGTCGTCTGCTGTGAATCTTGCCAGACGGCTGCTCAGAATCTGTTGAAGGTACAAGGATTTATTGTTACTAACCAGTTTTGTGTTGATCCATGCTCTCCAAAGGCAAATGCTCTAATTGACATAAGCGCTCACTCTTGCCAAAACCAGTGCTTGTGAAGTGAAATGGTAGTCAAGGCGCCGGTGGCCCTCCACGACAAACCAGGGGCAAATTTTGTATTTTTCAAAATTAAGTACATGTAGTGAAGCGTCATGGGTGTTACTGTGATCGCAGGATCCAAACCAGTGCCAGTCATCACTTTTCTTCAGTTTAATTTTTGAAAAACAAGCAAAAACTATCTTAAATATCTTGGTGCCAGTCAAACGTTTGAGTACACATACTCATTCAAATTTAATGCGCAAGTGTGTCAAAACCCTTGGCTGGTACTGAATAAATATATATATGTAGCTTATACCTGTTTTAGAAACAGTTGAGCAGTTTTTCCAGTGTATTTCTTTGTCAAATATGTGGAACTTTAAGGTTCTCAACAATTTGACTTTGTTTTCTATCTTTTTTCTTGTCATACACAAATCTTGAACTGAATGACTGAGGTGTGTGTATTTCGTGCATGTTTGTCAGTGTGAACAGAAGTGACTGACATGATGGGTTTTTATTGCCAATTGATTTAACCTTTTGTTACAGGTCTTGAGCAGTGAAAGTGAAGTGTCACTTGTTAAAAACAACCACTGCCTGTAATTATACTAAAGACACTGTTGCTCCACTCTGGCCTGATGTAGTGAATTCTCCTTTTCCTTATGTAAAGAACCTCTGTTCCTTCTTAAGATCCCTTTGGCCAATTTTGTTCTCCCCAAACCTTGTCTGTGAGAGAACAGTGTCGCTTTAACTTCTGAACTTTAGTGAGTGTTTGTTTCCATCAGTTACTAACTCTCCTCAGGTGTATGAAGCTCATATTTATTATAATTTTCCAGTAAAACCTTCCCAGAAACATCAGCTGAGGCGGTGCAGTGATGGCAGTTACGGTAACGGCGCCTCCCTTGTCCTGAAGCCCACCAAAGGGGAATAAGTTATGCAATAAAGATGATATGCAATATTATCCCAATTTAACACTTCACATCTGCTGACCTTTTTCAGTCAAAAGCCTATTCAGATAGACACATATTATAAAGGGAGAACAGTGTATTTTGTACAAATATTTTAAAAGTATTAAAATAACCGTGTTAAATGTGTATATAAAACAGATGAATGAGTGGTGAAAATGTGATGTTTTTTTCCTGAACAACTAAATGAAACCAATATTAATGCAAATGTGTCTGTGTCTTTTTTATTATTATTAAACTCATATCAACAAATCCACTTTTTATGAGACTCAGTCAAATGTTTCATATTTGTGATACTGCATCTAATACAGTATCACAAATATTCATTTTTTTGCTTTTTATGAATTGATAAAAAGCGTGAGTGCTCCCCAGGGTGGGTGGCTGGGGCATTGGGGTGGGTGCTGGCCCTTGCCGGGTGGCCATCTGAAGTGGCCTGGTTACTACTACTACTACTACTGTCATTTAGCACATGCTTTTTTCCAAGGCGACTTACATCTGAAAGGACAACACAAGCAAGAATGGGGATTACTGCTGGTGACCCAGATCTTAGGGCCCCATGGTTTTCCTCCAGCCCTTGCAGAGACAATTTTCACCATCGCACTAACCGTAGAGCACTTTTTAGTCCTCAAATTTTTCTTACATTATATTCATAAAGCTCCCCTTGGCAAAGCAAATCTGTTCAACACGAAGCAGCCAGATCATCACTGTGCTTGTTTTTACGCTGGACAGGATAAGATAAAAAATAGAAAGTAAAACATAAAGCCAACTTTAAAGGTAGAGTCTGGAGTTTCCCCCCTGAAAATAAACGTTACATTTGTGCAAGTGAAATCCGTCTCAATCCGTGCATTTGGGCCTCTACTCTCATGCCATTGTGATTTGGTTTGCAACTCCCTCTCCCCCGTCTGTAATTTGTCTTTTCCATTGTTTTGGTCTGGTCGGGACATTTCTGGATGGCAATTTCTGTATATATCGCCAGCCAGTGACAGAGCTAAGGGCATGACGCTGTGTGGGAATGAGCTCATGATTGGAGCAGATGCCAGTCACTCAAACTCTCAAAGAAGAAAAAAAAAAGAAAGAAAAACAGCAGAAGCAGTGAAGAAAAGGAAGTACTCTGCAGTGAAAAGAGCTTTAGAAAGTACACGTTGGAAAACCAGGGTTAATATTGGTTTGGCTTTTATCCGCTTCCGAGCTTTGAAGGAGATGCTCGAAGCTGGATAGGCTGAAGAGTGAGGCGGCCATTAGCCCGAGGGGAGGGGCGCTCAGTTTGAATAGTGTTTACAAACAGAAACGGTGGGGGGACTCCAGACTCTACACTCACATGCAAGTTGAACATTGCTCATTTATCTAAATTTTGAGCAGCTGTTTCTATTTTGTGTTTGTTTGTTTTTTTAAATCATGTGCTGGCTTGACTGACTGTAGATACATTAATATTGAAAAATTTCATTGTGTTTGAGTTTGCATCAAATGAAACACTGAAATGAAGTTACAAGGACATTATTGGAAGTATTTTTAAGAACGTTTTTTTAACAGTAACAAATTACTTACCAGTGAAAGTAATCAACAAAGTAAATGAGTTACTTTTTGAGTGAAGTAACCAGTACCACTTACTTTTTCCTGAAGGACCAAACCATATCATAAGGACTGTGGTAAGAGCTGTGTCCCAATTCAGGATCTCCATACTTCAAAGTGCAGGCTGCATGCGTCCCATTGGCGCGCCAAGCACTGAAGGCGCCACCGAATCCAGCAAACAAATCCACACTTTACTCAGCAGGCAGCAGAGGCTACTGGCAATGTATCCTGCGCAGCCTAGTTTCTCCAAGAACTTATTGTGCAGTAGATGGCACGGAATAAGCAGCAGAGCTCCAATTGTAATATTTGATAGATTCATTGAATTTTTAGTGTTAAATGAAGTGTTTGCCGGCTAGAAACAGCAGTCATTAGCTGAACGTTAACACCCCATTAACCAGTCGTTAACATCAAGTTGGTTCTCTTATTTGTTAACTGAATAATGTCAAACAAATGCATTTTCTGAGGCAAAAATTTTCATTTCAAGCTTGGCCGCATATTTCAAAATTTTCCTCTGAGGCTATCTGTTGTTTCTAACCGGCAAACACATTTAAAATTTATAATCCACAAATACTGTATATCCGGATATTACACTTGGAGCTCTGCTGCTTATTTCCTGCCATCTTGTGCGCAATTAATTCTGGGACGGGCAAGGCCACCGCCAGTAACCTGTATCACAGGCCAAACAGAGTGAGGGTTTGTAGGGTGGATTCAGAGGCTCCTTCGAAGACTTTTGAAATGGGACAGTACTTAGCACACCACTGCAACGTACTGTATATGCAGCTGATGAATCTCCATTTTGAAGTGTGCAGACCCTAAATTAAGACACGGCTACTGATTTCATTATTGGCTTCATAATAAAGCCAACATGGACTCTTAATAGTTATTCTTGTTAAGCTGATGCCAACAATGTTATTTCCCAATTGTCCATGGATGCAGCACAACTGAAGCTTCGTGTTCACAATAAGAAAATTCTGTTGTATTAGACAGAAAAATAAAAGTTGTTCATTTGCTAATGGGCTAAAATTGCGCATTATTGTACATCTGTGAGAAGTGAAAAGCATGCCAGTCTTAGCTTTCAGCATCTGATGCCGCCCACTTGTGAAGCAGTAATTGCATCTAAATATTTCTGGTATCTTAATCAGTCCTGCACATCAGCTCGGAGGAATTTTAGCCAATGACTCCTCACAGATCAGCAACAAATCTGGGATGTTGGTGAACTTCTTCTCATGAACTGCTGACTTTTATGTCGATTTCAGTCCTCCCACTTGGTTTTACCTCTCTCATTTGCAAATATAAGGTGTCCCTTTTACAAATCAAGATGCATCATCCAACTTTTCCACTGCATGTATGATTAGTCAACTACTATTACTTTGACTCCTAAAAGAAAAGGGGCACTTCGCCTCAGCAAAATTGAGTTGTGAGGCCAATAAATGGAGTTTGAGCAGAGCGGCAGTCTTTCTGGAACATCTGATTTGGATTAAAGTCAAATTTTGACTTTGTGGCAAAGTATTTTCATTTTGCTCCAATTTTTTTTGCCCCATAACTTCTTAGGATATCTGTCTTGCTGCATGAACCAGCTTCTCAGAAGATGCAGTTAAATGTCCTGACATTTTACTTAAGACCTTGCATGTGTAATTGATTGATTGCTCCATAAATGATGGCATTTGCAGCAAAATCATAATGTGACCATCACCGTGTTTCAAAGGCTCTCACCCTTCCGTTTTCTCAGAACATAACACCTCAGACATAAAGAGTTTTATCTTAATCTTAAAATATTTCATTAACATTGCTCTGGGTGCCTCTTGTTAATTGTTAACTGGAGAGAGTTTTGTCCTTGCAGTGCTGCCATGCACGTTTATTTTCAGTGATCTGCTGATGATGGACTCATTTGCTTTAAGATGAACTGACTTGGGAAGGGCTTTAACTTTTCAGAAGTTATCCTTGGTCCCCTTTATTACCCCAGACTATTACATAACTACCTCTTATGGTGACCTTTCACATTAAGAAGTGTGAAATGCTTGAAACTCCAGCATTTCTAAAAAATCGTGTGGACTATAGATTGCAAGATAAAGATGTGGCTTTGTAACGTTTTCACTGTTTATAAAGAAGAAAAATTGTTTTATAACCAACTGGAACATTTAAATGTTTTGTAATCGTATTGTATTGCATGCATTGAGGTTACAAACGCAACATATTGAACATCAAATTATAGCATTAAAGTCCAAAGAATGCGGTGTATCTTGTTCTGTCACTGTTATTGGCAAGTAGCAGAAGGTTAGCAGATTAACATTAAAAATAATTAAAAATATTTTATATACATTTTAGTAGTTTGAATATTTCCTGACTCAGTTCATTGTTTTTTCTGTCTTTGCTCATACACCGAACTTAAACTTGTAACATTTCTGTAACAACTCAACAATAACAATTCTTTCCATTACAAAAAAAATCAAATTTTCAAAAAGTGTTTGCCCCCTTCCTGATTTCTTATTTGTTTTGCATGTTTGTCACACTTATATGTTTCAGATCATCAAACACATTTACATATTAGACAAAGCTAACACATATAAACATAAAATGCAGCTTCTAAATGAAGGTTTTTATTATTAAGGGAGGAAAAAAATCCAAACCTCCATGGCCCTGTGTGAAAAGGTGATCCTGAATCCTGAATCTCTCTATCCCCAAACTGTTGAAAATATATAGGTTATTATTAAAACTAGATGATTCAATTGCTCATCCAATTTCGAAGTGGGAGGCGGACTTGTCCAGAACCCTTAACCAAAACTCATGGACACAGATATGTGATATGAGAACACAACAGACTATTATCTCCACGCCTTGTGGTCTTGTCCACCTGTCCAGAGGTTCTGGCTTCAGGTATGTGATGACCTGTCAACGTGGCTGAGGTGTAACTTTCCTTTAAGCCTCACACTGTGTGGTAATCAACATGGTAACCAACTATGCACATATGATACTTATCGTCTTATGTATTGCAAAGAAAATTATCCTGGTAAACTAGAAATTCAAAAATAATCTAAGCATTAGCCAGTTTAGGAATTTCTTAGTAGACCACATCAGTATTGAAACAATGTCTGCCTCTTCTAAGAACCAGTTAGATGAATTCCACTCCCTCTGGTCCCCTGTGATTAGCTCCATCATTTAGCGTTGGTGGAGGAGAGCAGCCTCGGCAATTTGGGGGTTGGATGTTGGTGAGTGCTTGATGGCTATGGGTACCTGGCGGTTGCTTGGGGGGGGTTGTTGGCCGGCGCTGGGCAATCTGGGCCGTCCCGGGGCGATTAGGGCAGGGGGTCCTGGGCCCTGGTGCTCGGGGGTGGCCCCTGCCTCCTAGGCCAGGGGACCTGGCTTGGTGCTGGGGGGGCCAGGCCGGCGGGACGTGCCTCCTCTGGGTTGGGCCGGTCTTCACGCCCTGGTGTCTAGTCACTGTACCGTGGGCCAGGGTGCCCCTGCTATGTGTGCGTGCGTGGGTATGTGTGTGCATGTGTGTGTGTCAGTAGGGGTATATGTGTGGGGATGGGGATTGCGAGGTGGCTGGGTCTCTTCCGCGCTGGGTGCCTGTCCTGTCCGGCTGATGTGTCTGTTGGGACTGATTGGCACGAATGAACTTGTGCGGGTTGGTCTCGCCTGGTTCGGGGGCTGGGTGGGGTGGGCTCGTGGCGTGAGGGAGGGTTGGTGGCCCTGCGGTCCCCATCCGTGATGTATGTGGGTGGGTCAAGCCGGGCAGGGAAATAAGCAGGAACACAAGACAAATCTATCAAAATAAGCCCATTTTCAGAGTAAAAGCACCCAGATAAGCTGTAGAACCCGATCTCTTTTAATTATATGTTAAGCATGTCTTCGTCTTTATTGAAAATGCAAGTGGAAGGACACAGAAATGGACTCGAGAGAGAAAGAGAAAGGGGCATTGTGGAATTATCAGTGTGTAGAAATACAGCAGAGAAGCAGGACTGCCTGCCGACTGTGTACGTCCAATGTGGACAGAAAGAGGAGCGGTGTTGACAAGAAAATTGGTGCACTACGCTTCTGCGCGCTTCCGCATGCAGTAGAAACAGTAATGTGGGCGGAGTTGCTCGTCCGACCCGTCTATATTTGACTCCTCCTCCTGCAAGCTGCAGGCAGGACTCTGGCCTTGGCTAATGAGGCACCAATCAGACACCTGATTGTCAGCAACTGGAGTACCCAGCCTGGTAAACCAGCCTGACTAACGCCATGTATGAGATGCACGGGTTTCCTCCGCTGGAGACTGATTTCCAATGCGAGACGAGAGGCGGAACTAACAGGAGGAAAGTGAACTGGAGAGACCCAACCAGAGAAACATGGAAGTGACTGTAGCTGGTGTAGTTTGACACTCTGTTGCTATGTTGCTATGGCGACGCCGGAAGTCAGCGTCTACACATTGTTTTTCCCCTCTCTATTTAATGTAATTTTTTTTGTGTATATTGACATAGAGTGTTTGGTTTTATTATTATAAATACTCTGTTACATGTCAGCATTGTTCATCGCTGAACTACTGATATGAGAAAGCGTTTGTGTTGCACGCCATGTGACCCGGAAGCTGTTAGTTAAGCCCCAAAACAGAGCAGAAACAGCGGTGAAGACGTCGGAGGAGTTTTATGTTCTGTTAATAATTCTACTGCTGCGCTGATTGGCCCGGTCAATTTTTTACCGGAGTGGAAATCACTTCCCAATGGAGGGAACCCAGACTAATTTGCTGTGTATCTCATACATGGCGTTGGTCAGCTTGGTGTACCAGGCTATGGAGTACCAGAAGCTCAACTCTGCTTTTACCTTACAAATATGACACGTACAATAAAATAAAAAAGCTTACGTAAGTTAAAAATTGATGGATAAGAAGCACTGATGCAAGAAAGAAATAATCGACCAAACACTTTTTGAACTTTTTAAAGCTCATTATAAATTGTATACTCATAGCAAATTTGTCAATTTTATTTTTTCTTCAAGTTTTTAATCTTTTTTAAACAAACAAACAAAAACAACACAGACTTTTTCCAAATTATTCGCACATTTTTATGCATCAGTGAAGAAGGAAAAGCCCAGGTGTAAACAAAACAAAACTGGGTCTTCTTAAATGTTCTGTAATACAGACACCGCACAATCATTAAAACTCAATGTAACATATAATATTACGTAATGAGGGATTGTTTCTAGAAATCCTTTGTGCTCTGGGCCTCCTGTCCTGTATTGTATTTAGTAAACCCATTTTCTGCATGAGTTCAGCCACGTTGAGTAAACAAAGGCAGAGTGTGAGCGTGTCAGCAGCGCTCCCTAGCTGCCTCCGTGTCCGTCCCCCCTCCTCTCTCCACGAAAACACTTTCGGGAAGAATAAAGTTTTTTTTTCCCCCTCTCTCACGGACCTGCGCTCAGCCAGTCTTTACCCAGAGCCAAACCGTGGCCTAGCAGGAAGAACGGCTCGACTATGTGGAGACAGAAGCGGGCTCTAGGGAAACCCTTGGCGTGTCTCGTATTACTTGTGACGCTCGTCGATGCCTATCGATGTAAGTACCGTTTGTGGTTTTGCGGTTTTTTGGGGCAGAACTGGGGAAGTAATTCACGAGGGGAAAGCCTGTCAGAGTGTATTAACTCTCAATCTAGTGTCCCAGTTTGAAACGAGCAGCTTTCAACCCGGATGGGACCAGCTGGGAACGGTTTCAGGATTTTTATCACTCTTAAGTGATTGTCCGGGTGGAGAGGGGGGTCACAACTTCTCTTCTTCACCCTTGAAACAAAAGCCTGGACAACATGAGCTGCTTACAACTACTGGGGGTTATTTCTGGGAAATAATGGTTTCGCAATGAGCCCTTTTTTAGGCCAATTCATAGAAGAGCAATTAGGTTGGTCCATGAAGGCTGCTGCAGCCTCATGAGCCATCTGTCATGAGCAAAGAGGGGAGTTGCATTCCAGCATGAATCAGTCATGTTTTTTTTTTTTATTATTGTTTTATTATCATGTAACAAATGCTGACTTACACAGTATCAGATTTGTTCTGATTTGCAGAAAGTAGCAGTGGAGAGAAACCGTGGTTTTGTGCACTGTGTTTTAAATGAACATGTATATGTGTTTCCCAGTCCTGAGCCAGAGCACAGCCTCCCAGTTCCTGAGCAGGCACCGCAGAGCCAACTCTCTGTTTGAGGAGAGCAAGAAGGGCAATCTGGAGAGGGAGTGCATCGAAGAACTGTGCAACAAGGAGGAGGCCAGGGAGATTTTTGAGAACCAACCAGAGACGGTGAGAGCTGGCCGTAGATGATGAACAGCTGCTGCACATCTCTGATTTTAACAGCAGTTTAAGCAGTGAAAGAAGAAATGAGAGGACAGCCAGGCAGAGTTAACGAGGGAAAACTGAGCACCATGAGATGAAACAAGCTCGATAAATGAAAACACCTGTTCACGCATTCGTTTGTGAGAAAATTGCATAAATGAGTCACAACAAATTGCAGCGCAAACTTGTTTTGCTGCTTAAAAGATAGTTCACAGAGCCAAGAGAAAGACAGGTGGTTACAGCAGAAAATAAATGAGGAAAAATGCCCTCAGCAGCTGAGACTGTGGTTCAACCCCTAACTGAACAGTAATTAACTGGTTTATCTCTCTGCTCTGTTTCCTCCAAGCCCTGCCTGTACTACAAAGAAAAAGTAGTTCTGAATATAAATTTTAGTAGACTAAGCAGTAGTTTCAGTTTATATCTGTGCCTTTAGATTAGATTAGAAAAAATCTAATTATTGGTGGTCTGCTGTGTTTTTTTTTTTTTTCAGGAATACTTCTACCCTAAATATGTTGGTGAGTTTAATAAAGTCATTATCTTTCTTGAAATACTTCACTGCTTTACATAGCTTCAAGGTTGCATCAAAGAATTCTAACAATAATAAACATATTTTCCAGTGCTATACAGTAGTGTGACAGAATTTTATACTTGCCCTTTCATATTCTCAAAACATCTACTTTTTTGCAGCGTGTCTGGGTTCCCACCGCGTTGGCATTAACAACCAGAACTCAGATTCAGGCATCCCGTCAGACCTTCGCACCTGTGTAACAGGTGAGAGGCTTCGCCTGAGCTTTTAATGATACTCAGGTTAATAAGTGGTTGTGAAATGATTTCATCCTGTGTTTTGTATCTCCAACATCAGAAATCAGTAACCAGTGCACACCTTTTCCGTGCTACAAGGAGGGTTCGGAGCGCTGCGTGGACAGCCAGGCCTCTTTCACATGTGTGTGTAAGCCTGGCTGGAAGGGACTGCGCTGTGAGGATGGTGAGCTCTCATACATGTACATCATCCGGGATTTTTAACTTTGTGTTTGAACCGGCCTCTGATACTTGTTGCTGTGTGGTGTGTTGATCTCTCAGACATCGACGAGTGTTCAGATCCTGAATTTCCAGCAGGATGCAGCCAAAAATGCACCAACTTCCCCGGTAGTTTCCGCTGCATGTGTGAAGATGGCTACTTCCTCAACAACAAAATTGAGTGTTTGGGTAAGAAGGCTTGGCTAACTTTGATATTTTGTATTTCCCATTTTATGGCAGAGACACAGATCCTTATAGAGTTTTGCTCGACAGCTGAGCACACACTGGGTATTTTTGTTTCTGATAGTTTCCTTTTTATTTATTCATATGGATGTCGGAACCCTGCATGCTTTAAAACACAAACTTTGTTCCCTCAGCTGTTCCCCCTCAGGGAACACACAATTTGTTATTTCTGAAGCTGACCTGAGGTTACCTCTTACACAACAGAATGTGGATGGCCTGTAACATCTGAAAAGATGGACCATCCTTTTTTTTTTTTTTTTTGCTTTAAACACGGCCACACACACTCACAACTCAGAGCTAATTGAAGCTGCTTAGAGGTTTTAGGTACGTCTTGTCTGATTCCTGCATAGTTGTACGTGTCCTGCTTTATGTGGGCAGTTCAGTGTTTATCTTGTGAGTGTGTTCAGTACAAAGTCTTCACAAACATGAACCCAGTTTCATGAATTTGCTTTCTTTATTCATTAGATGGGCCATTGAGATTAGGCAAACTGTACACATGAATTTGCACACAGGCTGAACTGCAACGTACATTCGTGTTGGGTTACTAGTAATCTTCAATGACAATGAAATAATTTCTTTCTTTGTGCTTAAAATGGCAGAATTATCACTGCACACTCTTGTCATTTCCACCAGATGTTCAAAGCTGAATAAAAAAAATATAACTCAATCTGGAAAATACAGCTGTTCTGAAGAAAACACGTTTTGTTAAGGATGCATTGCGACACAGCAAAATTCTTCTTGGCATATCACAACTTGTCTGGGAACCTGAGGTCAGAGTGAAGGGTCACTCATGAAGGGGTTAAGAACTTTGCCCAAGGGCCCTATTGTGGCCACTCAGTGGTGCTGATCCTTCAACTTCTGACCTATGAGACACCACTGCTTTAAGGCATAACCCATTTATCAATCAAAGGACCTTAAACCTCTATAAAATAATCTGAAAATTGAGGATGCATTTGCAAACTACTTATTCATATTTAAGATTCTAATAAGATCATTTGCATATTGTCTCAAACTGTCTTCCAGATATCAATGAGTGCCTGTTGTACCCCAGTATCTGTGAAGAACCAGCTAAGTGTGTCAATACACCAGGCATGTATGAGTGCCAGTGCCCCCCAGGGTTTAAATACAACTTCACTTCCAAGACCTGCAATGGTAAGATTTCTTTTTACTGTTTCCCTCTCAGGCCCTGTTTACAACAGGCATTCACATACCCTGAGGGTGTTAGGTTTATCCCCACACGTGTAATCTAGCACCACTTCCCCTCGCTATAGACAAACATGTACATAACTATGGTTTGCAGAGTCCTGCACTACAGCAACACAGCAGCCCTGCTTCTGTCCTCATTTGCTCTGCCAGGTAGACCACCAGGACAGACTGGAAACTTAAAGTCATCTGCAAAAAAAAAAAAAAAAAAATACAGCCAGACTTGTACACGTAAATCCCAGTTAAAATTGACAAAGCTGACTAAAAGAAACTGACTGGTTTTGAATCCCCAAAATGTCTTTTAAAGCCAAGTTTAAAAAGTCTTCCTAACTTGAGTCAGAAAGTCTGAAAGATAACAAATTTGACTGGTTTAAATCCCACTGACACGTCACATACTTTAATCACCCATCAATGCAGAGATCAACTGATAAAGTTTCCCTCTCCTGTTGTTGCAGATGTGGATGAGTGTGAGCTGAGTGTGTGTGGGGGGACTTGTGTAAACACTGTGGGCAGCTATACGTGTCACTGTGATGGTCGAGAAGGTTTACGACTGGCAGCAGATCAACGATATTGTGAGAGAATCCCGGTTTGCGTGGACCTGTATGACTATAAACACCCTGAGATGCTTTACCTGGGCGAGCAGTTTGCAGGCCTGCCTGTCATCTACCTGCGCTTCCGTCTGCCAGAGAACACAAAGTAAGCTTTTACCACCAGTTCGTACACATAAATGCAATTCACCTATTTTTATGCAAATGGCTTATCTGTACTGAATACGCCTGTTTTTCTAAAGCTTTCCACTCCCAGTTTAGTTTGTTTACTGAGTGGACTCTGATTGTTGAACTTGATTAAAAAAAGAGCTTGATTTGCTACAAACGGTATCAGTAAAAAATGTCAAACTGATTTTATTTATCGACCGAGATAAAAGCTGAAGTCATTGATAAAATAAAAAAAATTAAGTAAATTGAACAACACTGCCTGAGAAATAAACAGAAATAAGTAAACAATTAATTACACTGATGTATTGTCAAGCTAAATGACCCAACAAACCAATGTTAATCTTTTTTTAGTTGAATTTAGCAATATTTCCCTATCAAATGTGAATGAACACTGTCATGTTAACATATCAGGACATAGAAGAATAAGAGCACAGATAAGAAAAAGATGCATATAAAAGGCTGCGGCCATAATTCCAATCATTATTCAAAAAAAGGAAGCTGAAAAGTGAAATTGTTTGGATTTTTTTGTTTGTTTGTTTGTTTGTTTAATCAACAAGTAAAAGACTGGAAGTTTGATACCAGGCCGCAATACTGCTCCTGTTTTGTGCAGGGCATAGAAACGGTTGCAATTAGATGGTTGTGTAAACTCATATTTCTCTCTCCTGATAGGTTTGCAGCTGAGTTTGACTTTCGAACGTTTGACCCGGAGGGAGTCGTTTTGTACGCGGAGTCTTCCCAGGACTCATGGTTCATGTTGGGGCTGAGAGCTGGTCGTATTGAAGTCCAGTTCAAAAACCAACACACTTTCAAGGTTACCAGTGGCGGAAAAGCCATCAATGATGGACAGTGGCATGTGGTAAGAAAGTGCTGCAGTCCAGCTGTCTGTGTTACTGGATAGTCAGCTCATTTCTTTTTGGCTGACAGAAAAGTGGTAGAGGCGCTAATCAATATGCCAAACTGATGGAAGGTACACTGTGATGTGCTCTGGTGCTTAACTGTGTGTAGTGCTGTGTAGTGTCTTGAAGTTGTTGCTGTATAACACGCAGATCTCTGTTGATGAGCTGGAGAGCAGCATCAGTGTAAAGATCAGCAAGGAGGCTGTGATGAGCATCAACAGCCCTGAGAGTCTTTTCACTTCAGTTAACGGCAAACTGGAGACCAAGGTCTACATCGCTGGTCTTCCCAACAGGACCGACAACGTCATCAAGCCCGTAAGTTGGTCAAATCACACAGCAGATGTGGCGCACCACAGCAGAGAAAAGTATAAGTTCAGTGTTTATATGAATGAGTTGAAATGTACATCGTCCTGCTTTGCAATACCGTGCCGATCCATCAGATCAATCCTCGGCTCGACGGCTGCATCCGTGGCTGGAACTTAATGAACCAGGGAGCATCTGGGGTAAAAGAGGTCATCCAGGAGAAGAAGAGCAAACACTGCTTTGTGTATGTGGAACGAGGATCTTTCTTTTCTGGGGCAGGACTGGCACATTTCAACATAGACTACAGTGAGTAAGTTAAGCTTTATTAATCCCTGTGGGAAAATTTAGCGTTTGCTTTTGATCTGTCTGAGTGCTTAAGGGCAGTGAACAGTGGCACAACAGCACTAAAGGCAGTAAGGAGGTTGTTACCAAACACATGTTTTGGGATGAAAGGAAAGTAAAGCAAGCAGAGGAAATATAGAAGCATAAAATTCCACATTAAAAAAATGGTAGGTTTGGAACAAAGACCTTCTTCATACTGTAACGTAGAGTAGCACAGGTTCATAGTTGGACTTCTTTGGTACACCTACACACTACAGGCTTCTCTTTACTCTTGAAAAGAGCCTCAGTTCAGGGATTCGACGCGATGTTGGAAAGTTTCCTTTGGGCTGCACAGTGATGCTGTCAGTCTCCCTTTTCACGTCCTGAAAGTGCTCTGTTGAATTCAGATCTGATTACAGAGGAAGCCATCACACCACTGAACTCATGCTCCTTGAGTATGTATAACTTAGACCACAGTTTCTGTTCTGAAATGGACATCTAAGCTTTTAGGGCTTCCTGAAGAGGAGCAGCTGTTAGGATGTTTGAGCTCAGGTGAAGCTGGAGATGGCTGAACTTACTTCATTTCCAGACCGACAAAAGTCATGTATTTGTTTTATGTGTGTATGCAAATAGGTGATTCTGGGAGCTGGAATGTGGATATGAAGATGAACATACGTCCATCCAGTAGCACAGGTGTCCTCTTTGCTCTCGTCTACAACAACACAGTCCCCCTCTCAGTTGCTGTGGTAACAACGGAAGAAGATGATGCTGTCAGTTTATCCACACTTTTGTTGGAAATCAACACATATGTCTCTCTGTATGTCTTCACACTTGGTAAAACTTTGTGTTGTCATTTGCCTCCGCTATTCAGAACTTGCAAGTGTTCTTGGATGGTGTTTCCGTGGCAACGTTGGAGTCGCTGATGCTGTGTTACCCTGAGCGGCTGACTGTACAGTTGAATGTGACCGCCACAGAAATCCAGATCTCGGCCAACTCCTCCACCGTGACCTATATCAAGCTTGACGCCCTGCAGGAGGCACTGAAGCATCTCAACACCACCATGCAGAACCCTATCAGCACGTACATTGGTGGGATACCAGGTTAGTTCAGAGAGCGAGAAAGTAACCACTTAAGATGGATCATAATTTTCCACTACTTTTCACACTACAAATGGTAATGGTAGCCTGCTTGTTTTAGAGTTAGACAGTCTGAACAAGTTTGAAATCATACCATATATGTTGATATAGCCATGTTTCCCAGTACTTATGGACAGTGCAGTGAGTCAAAGGTTGTTGAAAACATAGTGGGGTTTGTCAGCATATTTTACAAAAAAAAAAAAAAAAAAATGGCGTCAAATATGGCAGTGTGTGGGGAACTTTGGCCTTTTTATATTTAATTGAAATTTGTTTTTATTTAACTTTGCAGACTCACTGACATAGTAAACATAAATTACCTCTAAGATTAATTTAGGAACGATGTTCAGAGTGGCTCTGAACACAAAGAATGCCCAACACAGGTTTTATACATTTTTTTTTTTTTTTTTTTTTTGTCATTTTAACTATACATAAGAATCACAGCAGTTCACATGATGTCATCAGAAGATTGTAACTGATGCAGTAGTTGTGACTTGAGTCAGTCCACAGTGTCAATTCAGTTTTGCTCCCAAGAAAAATGATCAAGGGAGAAACAAAACGTTGGTTTTTGCAGTGGCCACAGTTATAGTTAGACCCCTGGAAAAGTCATCTGCCGTGAAAAATGTGGTCACAAACCAAAATGTTTTAACCATCTGATTGTATTAAAGTACAGTTTAAATAATCATCAAAATGAGTAAGTGAGGGACTTTATGTAAAACCAAATGTTAACCTCATGGTGGAGCTGTAGGCGAGCTGGGGGTTTAGTGGGTGATGTTTACTGGAATGAGGGGTTGCTAAGATCATTTCTTGACAAAGTTGCAAACTTATCAATAGACTTTTCACTGATCCCAGAGCCTTTGCAGCAATTATGTATAAAACTTACAGCTGTGTTTTTGTTTTTTTGTTTTTTCCTTTTACTTTGGACTTCAAAAAAAATCTCAACCTCTAATTTTGTACTTGATCTGTCTTCAATTTTCTTCAATTTCTTTCAATTTCTTCAAGTCTTCAATTTTGATGTTTTTATATAACGAGCATCTTTTTGTGTTTTATATGTGCCACCATTTTATCACTGTGATTCTGACTTTGTCCCAGATTACATCTCATTACCTGCCACCCCCGTGTCGGCCTTTTACCACGGCTGCATGGACATCACCGTCAACGGCAGGCAGCTGGACTTTGATGAGGCTCTCAGCAAACACAACAGTATAAAGTCTCATTCCTGTCCTCCTGTCTCTGCACCTGAGAGTCACCCAAATCCACCACACCTGCACCGAAAGTAACCTAAAAAAAAAAGTTACAGTAAAAAGCTCTCAAATTAGGCAGCGTCCACAGCATCCACATCTTGTGATATTTTGGATAGACACTTTTATAAATTTTGTCTTCTGCTTTTCACCCATACAGTATTATTGTGTCTGCGCTGCAAGTTTTATTCTGTTTTTGTTTTGTTTCCTTGAGTCACAACGAAAGCTGGTTGGAAGCTGGATGATGTAGTTGTAGAAATTTGATGCAATAAGTTAAATGTTTTCCAGGAAACTTTGAAAAAGAGCTGAGCTCTGTAACACCACATGGTGTATGTTGAGCAACAGATGGTTGCATTTGTGTAGAAGAATAAACAAATGGTCCGTGTTGGCCAGGCTACGACAGCCTTGTCCCTGCTGCTTAATCATGGTACTATCTCTATATTGCCAATAACTTGAGACGACTTTTTGAAACTGTGGCCATGGCATTAAAAACCACAGAGGAGGAATCTGAGCCTGCAGCCTTTTTATTAAACCCTGCTTCTTTCTCTTCATTGAATCAAGATGCCACCCTACATTATCTAGACCAGGGGTACCCAAGTCCAGCCCTTGAGAGCGACTATCCTGTAACTTTTAGATGTGTCCCTTCTCCAACACACCTGAATCAAATGGCTCTTTACCAAGTCTCTGTAGAGCTGAATGATGTACACATGAGGGAATTGAGCCATTTGATTTGCTCTAAAGGTTGCAGGATACAGTAGTTGCTCTTGAGGACTGGACTTGGGCATCCCTGATTTAAACTGTTGATCTCCTGCTTCTTTTTCATATTCAGGATTCTCCTTGATAATACTTCCCCTTGTATATAAACAAACCATCTTTTAATATTTAACTTAAATGTAGGTCTGTGTTTTGTTTGTGAAATGTTTGTTTTAATAAAACTGTCAAAGCAACCCCATTTTGACACTATTTTATTTTGAAACTGGATTCTTCTGCCATCCTGTCTGAGCTAGAAACAGGGGACCACGAATGGAAACGGCCTTTTGGTAATGTTGAAGAGTCTGTATCTCATTCAGTGGGTCTGATTGTTCAGTAGCTGAAGCTGAGCAGACGGGGCAGAATGATAAAAAAATGTAATGGCATTTTTTATATTGTTATTATTTTCAACACGTCTCAGGTCTTTCTAATGCTGTTTAAGTCCTTGCTGACACAACAAACTCATTAAGCTGTCATTTGCAAAACACTGATCCCTGTGTACTTTAATGTCAAGGGATTTCTCCCTCAAATGGTCATTTCTGCTGCAACTCAACATTTTTTTTCTTACAAATCACATTTTCACTCAGTCTTTAAATAATCCTTAAGCAATGATTTTCTCCACCTTGGGTCCACATTGAAGTAACAAAATGCATCAATAAAGCTTGCAAAATATTGAAGATAATTTTTTTTTTATTTTTTTATAAAAGACAAAAGCTTTATCTAAATTTGTACATTACTGGTGTGATTAAAATATCTCACGCACAGCTTTCTTCAAATTGCACTACCCTTCATTCTCTTGGTTTAGTGCTACAAATCTTTCTTGTACTAAAACTGCAATTCAGCTTTTACGTCATATAACATTAAAAGTTCTGCAAAAGTCAGTCTTTTTTCAACTTGGGTCAAATAACTTTATGAAAAAATACTTTTAACTATGGGAATGTAGGGAGTAGGCATGTGAACCCAGAAAACAACTATGAACTGAATTGAAGACAAAAACAGAATTAACTGAGGATTCAGGGTAAGTGAAACAGAAAGCAAAATTACTTGGAAAGCAGATATGTTCCAGGAATAAATGATAGTAGGAGGTTTTAAAGTTGTGTAATAATGACTACTGACGGGATCTGTTGGAGTGAAAGATTAAGCATATTTCACTTTACCTCAGTAAGAGGTCAAATAATAAACTATGGATGAGAACTACTTAAGTACAGAAAGCTGTTCTAAACATTTTAATTATGCAACTAAATGCATTGCAGTGAGTAAAATTCCACACTATTCTAGCTATGATCAGACAGATCTCAAACCTGCTTTATAGTCCTAGTCTCGATGCGTTAACATGAAAAGCAGTCTTGTATACTTTAGTATGCTGTTAGGATCTGTATGAATCATAACTTTAAAATAATTCTAATATGTGATGTTAAACTTAGTAATATATAAGCCACAAACACACATCTAAAATATATAAGCTGCACAGGGGAGGGGTCATCCCTGAAATTCATCGCCCCAGTAGTCACCCTATTTCTGACTGGTAGATGTCAAGCTTATTAATATGGGAATTGTTTTACTTCAGTTGTTCTCATTATGGTGTCCTTTCATGGTTTTTTTTTTTCACTTTTTGTAATGTAAAGCACTCAGGGTTTCTCTTACAGTATGTGTTTGATAAAACACCATATGAATAGATCATTTAACATAAATCTGTTTTCTGAATGACGGTGACAACAGATGTTACAGAATTATTTGTTCATCTGAGCCAGTGTTACAGTGGCTGGACAGCTTGTGGAATAAGTAAGGGATAATGTATGGCACGCAGGTCATTATCAGGAAATACTGACCAACAGGGCGAATGCAGACCCCGACGCGAAGCGGAGTCCCCCTTCACAGTAGATTTCCAGCAGCTACGAAACTTGTGTTTATGGGTAGATTAATGGTCTTTGTGTGTGTTCACTCTGTGGCATAAGTCTTTCTTTTGTCTTCCAGAAACCTTTTTGTTTGTCATAGCAGTAAGCATTTTATTTATTTATTTTACATGAATCCCTGTATTTCACACACAGATTCTAACAACCATTTACAATAATCCTGCGCCACATTTCAAATTCTCTATTAAATGGCCACCCCACCGTAAATTCTGTTTTATCTTGGCCACCCCGTTGGAAATTTCCTGGATCCACCACTGCTAAACTTAGCGTGTGAATGATGGATAATGATAACATAAACTGTGATTGAAGCCAGCGACTGTGTGGAATACTTCAGTTTTAAGTAACAAATAGAACTGTACTGTTGCTTGCAATATTTTTTTGCACCAAATGGCTAAATTCTTACACAAATTGACAGTATTCTTCCGTTACTTGAATAAAAGTAGCCTACTTGGTTGCAACTGCCGCAACCACAGCGTGGTTATTAAAATAGGTGAGAGTTTGCCGTTGCGTGCCAGTTTTTCCCGTTTACCCGTTTGATTGATGGTGGACCCATTCACACACCCACGACCACACACACGCAACTGAGAAGAGGAGGGATGAAGGTGTCTGGAGGGCTGCATCATTACAAACTCCAGCCTGCCTGCGCTTCTCAGAGCGACTCCCCCTCCTGAAGCAGCAGCCGCAGCAGCAGAGACGTGCAGTCTTTCAGCTCCACAGAGGTCGAAACACGGGCAACAAAGTGCACACAGACCGCAATGGGGACGAGCTGAGCCGGAGAGACAAGCGATCTGTCGTGTTATTATTTTTTTTCTTCTTGCTGAGTTAACCTTGTGCGGGACAAACGTTTGGGTCGCGGCAGAGATTTCACATCAGAGACGTCAACGGCTAATGATCGGAGCTGCATACCTGAATACCTGCGGCGGTTCGCACTGACGTTAGCGCTGACACTTGAGAGTGAGACGGGACAGAGAGACTACAACGCGGGGCAGGGGAAAGTTTCTCAAGCTTGGCGCCACCTTAGCGGTTAAACAATGCGACTGACCCTGACAAAGTCGCTTTCATCGGCTGCCCTGCTAATCCTGCTGGCTGTCCGCTGGTCCGACAGCAGTAAGTAAACAGTTACATGCTAGGTGGCTAGCTAGCTCGCTAAGTCCCCTTTTTTTTTTACATTAGAATTGTAGCTGGTGATAAATACCTTACTTGTCAATATGTTTTGTGGTTAACTGGGGATGTTTCGCAACATTTTCTTGGTCCAATAAATTTCTTTGCTCCATTAGGTAGTTGACCTTCTCTTTGGCTCCTGTTGATGAATAAACTTTGACTGCTCCCTTCCTTCTAGTTTTAATGTCTCCTCAAGAGGCCAACCAGTTTCTGAGCAGACACAGGAGAGCAAATCAAGTTTTCGAGGAGACGAAGCAAGGGCATTTGGAAAGGGAGTGTGTGGAGGAAAGGTGCACCAAAGAGGAGGCCAGAGAAGTGTTTGAGAACGACCCAGAGACGGTGAGAATATGGAGAGTTGTAAGCCAAGGTTGGAAACCAGACTTCATCCTCCTGAGCGCTGCAGTACCACCGTTTAGATGATATGTTGCTACTGTAACTTCAGCAAAGTCCCTTGTTTGCTTCATGCTCCAGTTGACATCAAATTGATGACTCCAAAGTAATACCATACTAATGATTCATTGTCTGGGCTGCAGATAACTGTAAGCACACACAATATTCCCATCTTGAAGCCTTGACATGTTTTTTGTTTCAGTGACAGACTTTGAGTCAGTCTGACTAAGCTTTAGTTTGTGAATTCTAGTGTTTCGTGCTGACACCTCCTATCGCTACATTCCCCTTCATACTTCTGTGCACACATGTTTTGAAATGTGTTTTTGCATTTACTGTAGCTGAAATCTGCTTGGCTTAGGTTGTTGCCAAGTAAAAGGAACACCTTGATAAGTTCTATTTCTCTTCTCACCATCTGCATTGTTGTATGTTGTACAGGCATATCCCTCTCACACAAATGGATGCCAGAGTTGCAAACAAATCCTCTATTTCTGATTGGTTTCTGTTTTTTTCTGTGGGGAAAACAAACATTTGAGTGAGAAATAAGTCACACATTGTGTCACTTATCTGCAGACATGCTCATACTTTTTTTTTTTTTAAACTTGACATTTAGTAACAAATAAAATCCATGGTGTGTGCTTGGGAATATTTTCTCCAGATTAGCGTCAGTAAGCCTGCTAAATATGGCTTACATGTGAACGTGCAAACAAGCTCCAGAGATATAAATAGCATGATTTGTCATGAGCAGTGGCCTCATCAAGAAAAATTCTCTGTATCCTGATATTGCTAAATATGATTAGTTTAGCAAATAGTCAGTTTGACCACTTGATTTGATGTTGGTGATGAAGAGCAGTTCAAGGTGGTAGTATTCTGCAGCATATAGGCTGGTTATCATTTGCCCTTTAACTAATTCTCGAAAGATTTGACGTAGTGAACTTAGAGACGAATGAGGCAATCAATGACTCAGAGATTACTTGTAAGATTATTCAAGCAGAGAGACATGAAAGCTGGAGCAGGACTGAGGGAGTGGGGATAAAAAGTGAGGCTGAACTGGGCTCGGAGGCAAAGCGAAAGTCAGGTGACATTTGAATTGGCAAGATGTGCAGTCCATCAGAAGAATAGCAATTGTATGCTTGAAGTTTCCTAACCATGTCGTGACACAAAGCTGCAGTCTCATTCATAGCTGCATTATTCATTCTCAAAGAGACTATCTCTGACTTTGCATTTTCCTCACTGCAGTTTTTGGCTCTGCAGAGAGAGAGAGAGGGAAGCAGAATGGGTTTTCTTGGGCCATCCTTGTCATCACATGCGATCACACCAAGTTTCTGGTCACAATTGTTTGGCTACCATTCAAAAGGGACAGGTAGTCGATGGGGAGGAGTCCCACTGGCTGATGTTGGAGCCAAGTATCAGAGCAGTCTTATTAGTTGTAAAGCCACATTGCTTTTTATAGAAATTGGTTGCTGTGTGAAATTATAGAAATTATCAGGCTTAATGTGGCACAGTTGTTAGCTTTTTATTTGTTTTATTTTACAAGAGTCAAGCATCTGAGCATGCTGCATTGCCACCAACTGCAGCAAGTCTCTGTGCCTCCAGGGAAGCCTTTTCATTGGTTCATCTCTTCAAAATTTTAACCTACATATGGTGGAGTACTGCAGCCAAGAGGAATGAGGAATGCTATTTCTATCAGAATTCCCAGGAAGCCCCTGGCAAAGGGTTACACCCATTACGTAGAGCAGGGCAGATGGCAAATAAATTTTGTACTTTCTGTCTAGATGTAACACAAACATAATGTTTGCTCATGAACTGCATACAGACATCAGGTATCAAATAAAACTAAATCCCTTGAAAATCTTAGGTAATAACAATCCTTCTGGTTCTTGTGCTTAGTTTATTTTGTACTGTTTAGATGTTTGTCTTTATCCTTGTGTAATTTTTTCTTCTCTGTTTCCCATTTATCTCTGATTTAGGACTTCTTTTATCCCAAGTATTTAGGTAAGTGCTCACTCTGCCTAAAGTCCTGCATCCCAACCCACTTCAGTTGCCTTGAGGGATTATGTTTGTCATCTCTTCATTCTGGTATCATTTTTGTCTTTGTCTAGCCTGTGTGGACAAATATGGAGATTCTGAAAAGAAAAAACAAGATCTGATCACGTGTGTCCATAGTAAGTTTTTTTAATCTCCTTTTTTTGTTGATACATGCCTGAATCATCCTCATTTTTCCCCCTCAAACTGTCTTTGATCACTCTTCATTTCTGCCTGTTTTCACTGCAAATAATGCTACAGTCAGACTCCAGCATCTAGTTGTATTGAGGGATTGTGCTGCACTGCAGTATCATCTCTCTGCATCACTCTCGTATCCTCTCTCAGGGCAAAATGAATAAGATGCTAAGTTCTTTTTCATATCCAGGTCAGTCTCTGCAGCATGACACACCTAATTGGTTCTTTTTAATGCAGTCTTGCGAGTGCTATATGTGCGTAAGTGCAGGTTTTTATGAGTAACATTGCAGCACTTTGCTACAGTGATGCTGCACATTGGTGAATGAACGACACACCCCTGAAGTCGTCACATACTCACTCTCTGGTTGACTGCACCAGCTTCTTCGTGAGCTGGCTCAGTGGAGGAGTGACGTGAAGGAAAAAAAAGTCTGACGCGAGTAGAGCACAGGATTTCTGCTGCATCAGGATACAGAAGACCTGGACCAACCCGGCTTCGCTGCTATTGGCTGAGGAGTCTCCGGGGTGGTGGGATGGGGAGGGGGTTATTCCATGACTCAGCTGCAGCATCGTGGGCACTTAAAGATACGGTACTGCTTTTAACACCAACTGTCAGCACGGGATCTCTTTCTCATCACTCTTGTCACTATTCTGCCCATCTGTCTCTTGCCTCAGTGCGGTCTAGAGGTTGGTGGTTTGCCGGTAAAGCAGGTCATGGCTTTCCTCTAATTCCATTGAGGAAATATTGCAGATACATCATATTATAATGGAAAGACATAACAAAAGCCGATTCATTGTAACTCTTAGTGCAGCAGGTAGTGCTTTATTCTCCCATTTATCATTGCTTCTGTTGGCTTAGTCTGCAGTTTGCATTGTTTCGTTAATTGCTCTGCAGACAAGCAGCTGAAACGAGACTCCTTTCCTTGAATCAGCTTGATCTTTCTAAGCTTCCTTGTTCAGTACAAATGTCAAGTATGTTTCTCTGCATTTAGGTCTCAGTTTGCCCAAATTCTGCAATGACATTGGCTGATAATTGACATAGTAATTAATTTTGCTGGAAGCCATGCATTTGTTTAATAACTTGAAAGCACAGCACTCCTGTTCATGACTGCCTGTATTTAGCATCTTCTGCCTTTTCTTAACTGGTCAGACTGGTTTCCACTCATTTGTAGTGAGCATCAAAAGTTCTTGCAAATATTTGGTGCTTTTCATCAATGCCTTTTTGCTCAAACTCTTACAGTAGATGTTATGTGAAACTGCACCTTCCAACTGAAATCATGCCAAAAACATCCAGTATAAAATAGCATTTGGAAGTTATTTCTTTGTGTTCATGGGATCTTGCCTCTTGTCTTGCTCCTTTAGTTTTCTCCAGGCACTGTCCTTTTCTGTCATTCACTGATCTCCAGCTAACATGCCCAGACTTGTTAAGCATGTTAGCTGCTACAAAAAGGAAACTGTATGAAGAGAGAAAAGATTTACACACTTGCACAAGCTTGAAATGAGTGGGCTTAAGGGGAAATTTTCAACAGAAAAGTAAAGCAAATAGAAATTGAAAGGCAGTTGAGTTTCATCTTTTTTCTTGAGAGCTAGAGGACCGGTAGTGTGGTAAGAACTGAACTGGGGCATCTCCGGAAGGATAGCTTAGCCAGCATTTTGGCTATTTCTATTTTTACTGAACTCTTGATATTGAGAGCATAGGAGATGCCCTTCCTCTGTCTGGTGTGGTGTGCAGTTACACTCTGTGCACAATTTGTTCAAACTTTGTTTGAAATTAGGAGCAAATCAGATTTATTTCTCTGCCTGTCTTTGTTTTTATTTCACTTTAAGATATTCCAGACCAGTGCTCTCCTTCTCCCTGTAATCCCATGGGAACAGTGCGCTGCGAGGACAAAAAGGGCGACTTCCTCTGTCACTGTTTTACAGGCTGGACAGGAGCCAGCTGTGAGAAAGGTAGTATCATCATCATCATATGTTGGGACGCTGTGTGCTTGAGCTCAGCAGAGGTTGAATTTTTGCAGTGTCACACCAAGTGTCTCTGCATAGATGTCAGCACTCTGACTTTGCTTCTGACAGCTGACTGTGCTGTCCTGTGATGGAAAAATCAGGCTCATCACTGTAACTCATCATTTACATTTTAAATCATACTTTTATACATCTCAGTGGAAGTCATTTGACTTGCTGTTACACTTGTGTGAAAAAGTGTTTTCACCCTTCCTGATTTCTTACTTGTTTGCATGTTTGTCACACGTAAATGTTTCAGATCATCAAATTTAAAATGCGAGACAAAGATAACACAAGTAAACAGAAAATGCAGTTTTTAAATGAAGATTTTTATTAGTAAGGGGGGGATCCAAACCCACATGGCCCTGTGTGAAAAAGTGATTGCCCCTAGGGCTGGACGATATAGAAAAAAAGATTATCGATAAAAGAAAATCTTTATTGATCAATATCGATATTTATCAAAAAAAAAAAAAAAAAAAAAAAAAAACGACAACGCTTACATATATCAGGAAATGTTGCAGAAAAGTCAGCACAGCCCCGCTCTCCCTTCAACTCTGTCCAGAACATTTTCTTCTGCTTTCAGCCAAAACGACGTGCTGCAACATTTCTGCTCTTGTGACATGTAGAGCAGCCGGTACATGGCCGCTACATCTCTGAGGTAAAAGACCGGTACGCATGTCTGACTGCAGCGTTATGAAGGACAGAGTCCGCAATATTATCGCTTTCTAGTGCAAGTCTGAAAGGAGCTTAACACTGAATTCCAGTTCAGCCTTTGCCTGGTCTGCGTTTGTGATTGGCTTGTCGGAAGGAGTGACTGTAGTATCATGCTTCCCAATAGGCTACAGCAGAAAACTGTGCTTCTATATTGAACTTTTATTGACCCTCTTTTTTTTTATGTTGAAAAAACCTCTATCGATCGATATATATTGATATTGAATTATCGTCCAGCCCTAATTGCCCCCTCTGTTGAAACATAAATTAACTGTGGTTTATCACATCTTTGGAAAGCTGAGTTCAATTTCTCTAGCCACACCAAGGCCGGATGACTGTCACACCTGTTCTCAATCAAGAAATCACTTAAATAGGACCTTCCTGACAAAGTGAAGTAGACCAAAAGATTCTCAAAAGCTGGACATCATGTTGCGATCCAAAGAAATTCAGGAAAAAATAAGAAACAAAGTAACTGAGATCTATCAGTCTGGAAAAGGTTGCAAAGCCATTTCTAAAGCTTTGGGACTCCAGAGAACCACAGTGAGAGCCATTATCCACAAATGGTGAAAACATGGAACAGTGGTGAACCTTCCCAGGAGTGGCCGACCGACCAAGATTATCCCAAGAGCACGGCGACGACTCATCCAAGAGGTCACAAAAGACCCCAGAACAACATCCAAAGAACTGCAGGCCTCACTTGCCTCAATGAAGGTCAGTGTTCATGACTCCACCATAAGAAAGAGACTGGGCAAAAATGTTCCAGAGTTCCAAGACCAAAACCACTGCTGAGCAAAAACAACATAAAGGCTCGTCCTGTTTTGCCAAAAAGCATCTTAATGATCCCCAAGACTTCTGGAAAAATACTCTGTGGACTGACAAGACAAAAGTTTAACTTTTTGGAAGGTGTTGGGGACATTACATCTGGCATAAAAGTAACACGGCATTTCAGAAAAGGAACATCATACCAACAATAAAATAGGGTGGTGGTAGTGTGATGGTCTGGGGCTGTTTTGCTGCTTCAGGACCTGAAAGAGTTGCTGTGGCAAATGGAACCATGAATTCTGCTGTCTACCAAAAAATCCTGAAGGAGAATGTCCGGCCATCTGTTGGTGACCTCAAGCTGAAGCGCACTTGGGTTCCGCAGCAGAACAATGATCCATAACACACCAGCAAGTCCACCTCTGAATGGCTTAAGAACAAAAAAATAAAGACTTTGGAGGGGCTTAGTCAAAGTCCTGACCTGAATCCCATTGAGATGCTGTGGCATGACCTTAAAAAGGCAGTTCATGCTGGAAAACCCTCCAATGTGGCTGAATTACAACAATTCTGCATAGATGAGTGGGCCAAAATTCTTCCGTAGCTGTAGAAGACTCATTCCCAGTTATCACAAATGCTTGATTGCAGTTGTTGCTGCTAAGGGTGGCCCAACCAGTTATTAGGTTTAGGGGGCAATCACTTTTTCACACAGGCCTAAATGGGTTTGGATCCCCCCCCCCCCCCTTAAAAATAAAAATCTTCATTTAAAAACAGCATTTTGTGTTTACTTGTGTTATCTTTGTCTCACATTTAGATTTGTTTGATGATCTGAAACATTTAACTGTGACTAACATGCAAAAAACTAAGAAATCAGGACGGGGGCAAACACTTTTTCACACAACTGTATTTTCTAGTGTGTCTGTTTTACATGTACCCCACTCTTTTAACTGCTATTAATATCTGCTGCTGCTGCTGCTGCTGCTGTTAGTAATGATCTGTGAATGTTGTGTCAAGTCAATATGAACTGCATTAACGGGAACTGCAGTCATGGTCCACAACAGGAACATCTCTTTAGAGGTCACAGTTTTGCAGCTGTGTTTAGATATGAGGGGAAGCTTGCATCTCTTATGAAAAAGTGAAAGAAGGAAAATATATCAAGTATAAAATGTATAAGTCAAAATTGCAAAGCACACATGCAGTTTGTTGAGCACACTGCACGGAGAGGAGAACATTTCCACTGTGACTCATCCTGCCACCTTACTGTGAGGGGAAACTTGAACAGATTCAGTTTGACTCGGGCTGAGCCTTTTCCACTTCATGACCACTCTCACATTAGTTCTTTTTGAGGAATTTAGCAAAGTAATAAATCCTGGATATTTAAGGGTTTCAGTTGTGTAACTGTATATGTTCATACTGTCCAGATCAGAATCTCAGAAATAATGTTTGTTCTATTTGGGAATCTATTTTTAGATGTTGATGAATGCAGCAAGAGAAATGGAGGGTGTGACCATGAGTGCAACAACACTATGGGTAGTTACCGCTGCTCCTGTCACCAAGGCTACATGCTGGCTGGACACCACACGTGTAATGGTAAGCCACAAACCACACATGTACTTAATCTAACAGCTGAAATCATGTCAGGGTTGTAGCTGCAAAAACATTGGAAGCCCTGTTTCAGCAAATGTTAATACACTTTCATCTTTGAATATTTAAAATTTGATTATGGGCATAAGTAATTTAGTCCAGATTAGTGTTGTGTTCAGTGATGTAGTTTATTACCATAAACCCATAAAACTTGGTTATTGAATGATATAGATAAAAAAAAAATACAACATTACAAACTGATTTTGTTCAGTCCTGTGTTTAATCATGTTTAGGTATACACATTGGAACAGTGTACATAGAGAAGTATTGATCTTTCAATTTGATTTAACACCTCTAAAAAGTGACTCCTGTAAATATTTATTTCAGTATTTATTGTGATGTAGTTTCAATAAAAGCTGAAAGAGGCAGAATCTGTTTGTGGTGTAAATGTGATGCCAGATGTTATCAAATGTTCCACAATCAATCAAGAATTTAAGCTGTAGGTTCTTTAGAGGAAATGTAATTAGATTTAGGAGTTTTGATTTAAGCGATTAACCAGTCAGGAGTCTTTTGGGATCAGGTTTTACTTGCCCTACCCAAACTTAAGTTGCCACCACATTTTTCAGATACTGATGTTCACATATTGAAGTTTTGTTCAAGCACTTTCTGTTGCATTTTACCCAGACAAGAATCCACCCAGCTGATCTCACTTTGTGTCTTTTTAGATGTCAATGAGTGTGAGGATCCGGGTGTGTGTGGAACAGCACAGTGTGAGAATAAAGAGGGCAGCTACGATTGCTTGTGCGACATTGGCTATGTGTATGACAACGAAAGCAAAAGCTGTGTTGGTAGGTATATATGACCTTGCACAATGACATACAACAAACATCTACAGTCTAATGAGAACCAACTGAGGAGCAGCTTTGGCTTCAGCTGGGCTTGATGCAGCTGTGTTGTGGGGTCAAGAAAGGAATGCAAAGATTTGGGGGGGAAATTTTGCACAAGTAGGTTACAGGTCACAATCCATTGTTGTCCAGCCAGTCCCTTTGGCTATAGGACTGAAAACACAGACTGATCTAGTGGTTTACCTTGGCTTGGCATATGTTAATCACTATAAATTTAGTTGAATGGATTACTTAATGCAATTCTAGGAATTCTAAAAAATTACATTTAATCAGAATTGACTTGTCTAGTGATCTTAAAACCACCATGACAGTCATCAGTGCAATCACAGATAATCTGACAAGTAGCTGCAAAACTCATTGAATCTAACCAAGGGCTGAAGATTTACTAAAATGCTGTGTTTTAAGATAGTTTTGTCCCAGATTTCCCCTTCAAAAAATGCAGTAAAATACATTGAAAAGCTGCTTAACATAGCAAACGTTATCTTGGCATTTCAAACGATAATGGGGTTAGATAAAATAGCCACAATATTACATTGTGGAAATATAAAATGAAAGCCATCAATCACTCAAGCTTTCTGTTTTGCTCTGTTGTGGGAACCAGACTTTTTATAACCTCAGTGTCAGTCCTCAGAGAATTAAACTTTATAATGGCCAATCTCCTCATGGCCATGTAAGGTTATATACGGAGAAGGAAGACATCTCCCAGCCAACGTCAAACACCACTTGACTCAAGTGCTGTTTACATTCCTTGATGTTTTGACAGTAAAGAAAATAGGATTTTTTTTTTCTTGTATTTTGGTCAAAACAACTTTTTTAGAATTAGTGTGACTTTGATAACTCCATGAACAAATGTCTGGTTCTCTGCTATCTTTACACCATAAACGGTTGTCTCTTTGATCACCTCCATCTCGCTGTGTCACTTGTGTCAGATGTGGATGAATGTCAGGCTGGTGTGTGTGCGGAGGAGTGTTTGAACACTCCAGGAAGTTTCCGTTGCTTCTGTGATGGTCGTCAGAGCATGAAGTTGGCACAGGACCTCAGGAGCTGTAAGGTGCAGTAAATGAACTCTTTACCTGACATTTCAAATGTCAGTTTCCATTATTGTCAGTTATAAAGTTATCTGTGAGTTAACTGTGAGAGAAAACTAGAATACAAAAAAAGTATAATCTATTTATTCCTGTCATGCTTAAAGTTGATATTAATTTGAATCCAAGAAAATTTTGAAAAGGTCTTGAAGAGTCTGACATGAAGTTGCAGCTCATAAAATGGCAGAAGTGTTGTCTAAAAGCAGTTTGTTTTTTTTTACTCCAGCCGATAACACCCTGTCTGTCTCCGTCACTGAAGAGGAATCCCCGTTCACTTTACTTGGGTCGTATGTTCAGCGGTGTGCCAGTGGTGCGGCTGCGTTTTCGCCGCAGGGTTCACACAGGGTGAGTTTCTTTTTATGTTTTTTTGTCCTATGTCAATCAATAGTAGTTGTCTTCTGACAGCATGCAATGATTACACCTCCACTTGCTCATTAAGTGCAGCTGTTATAGTTTCAGTTATGGAAACTAATACCCAAGTTTAACTCTGGTAACAAATACCCAGATTACTTTGAATTTAGAAAACGTAGTGCCTAATATTTTGAATGTTAAAGTTTGATTGTTGATTAATCAGAGTTGATATTAATGTTAGCCATTTCTGCCAATTTCTAAATGCAAACATTAATAAATTAGCAGGTTTTAAATTAATAATTTATTTCTAATCTTTGGCCATGCAATTTTTCTTGTTTTGTAAAGTCAGTCACTTTTTTTTCCTTAAACAGGTATATTTGCATTGAAATGAACACAGTATGATCGAAGACATTAAACTCTTCTCCATCCCTCATTTCCTTTGATTAGCTTTTCTGCAGAGTTTGACTTCCGCTCCTACGATCGTGAAGGGGTGATCTTCTTTGCAGGAGGCCACTTGAACAGCTCCTGGATTGTATTGGCAATGCATCATGGGAGGCTTGAGCTACAGCTGAAGTATGGCGCGGTCAGCAGGGTGACCAGCAGTGGACCTATCGTCAACGATGGCCAGTGGAGAAAGGTTGGAGCTTTGTGTCAGCAGTCTCCGTGAGCTGTTTTCTGCTGTCTGCTTTAGCTGACTGAAATCTTCCTGATTGTCTTTTTTGTGCCAGATCTCAGTGGAGGAGCAGGGTCGGAGCCTTGTGATTAAGATTGACAGAGAGGCTGTCATGAAGATCGCTGTTAACGGTGATCTGTTCACACTGAATAAAGGCATGCACGAACTCAACCTCACTGTCGGAGGAGTCCCTTTCAAAGAGAATGGCCTTGTCAATCAGGTGTTTATTTGTATGTGCTTGTTTACTTTTTGGACGATGGGCTAAAAGTCAAGGTTTTCTAAACGAGTCTCAACTATCATTACTTTTACTTGTTTATGTAGGTGAACCCACGTCTAGACGGTTGTATGAAGGAGTGGCGCTGGCTGACGGGTGAAGATACCTCCATACAAGAAACTATTCGGTCCAACGACAACATGCAGTGTTTCAGCTCCGAGGTTCCTGGAGCATATTACCCCGGCACAGGCTTCGCTCTCTTCAACATTAGCTATGGTGAAGTGTGTGTATGTGTTTGTGTGGGTGTGTTGTGCATAGCATGTTGCTTACATAACTTAACCTAATCACTCCTTCCTGAAGTAGTTTGTCAGTATTTAATTTGTTTGGATGCTTGCTTATACTTCATCTTTGTTTGTTAATGAAGTTCATGACCTGATGTTCCGTTTCTTCCTGTTGTCCTCACTGTAGAATCACAGAACCTCAGTGTCTCATTAACCCTGCATCCAGTATCTGCTATCGGAGTGCTGTTTGCACTTGTTCACCAAGACAGAGTGCCACTTTCCATTGCTCTGGCCGACTATCATCCTCCCACCGATGAATGGCAAGATGTGAGTAAATGAGTGTTTTAAAAATGTCTTTTTCTGTATTCAAAGTCTTACCCTCTGCTTGTCTTCAGTTTATTTTGGTTTCTGTAGGCGACACCGTGATTGCCAGCACTCCTGCATCCTTGTGCGATGGTGAGAGTCATAAGATCCAGGTGACGATCTCAGGCAACCAGACTGTCTTAGAAGTCGATGATCAGTCTGAACGAAGTGAAAACGCAGATGTTCCTACTGAACTCTTCTCACATTCCAGCACCTTTATTGGAGGCCTCCCAGGTGAGGATCAATACTTTCATAATGACACCTTGTAGGAGATACACAGGAAACATACACTGGCCACTTTGGAGGGCCAACAATGGTTTAAATTTTTGGATTAAAGGTTAATTATTAAGTAAGTCATCTGAAGCCACTGTTTGACACCTAAGTTGATAAAGGTTGGCTTGCAGTTAAATATTTATTAAAGGAGTACAGCGCAAGTTTCAGCTTTTTTCCAGAGGTTCGCCCCCTCTGGCGACAAGTGGAAGTGACGCTAATGTCATTCACACGCATGAGTTGCTTCGACTGCGTTTGTCTTTTTTAGTTTAACCATTTAACCCACTTTACACTCAGTCTGAGCCCAGAGTTACAGACGCAATGTCTCCTAAAGTAATAAAGTTATAAATGTGCAAGTTGTTTACGGCTTGATCATTGAGTAAACTGACGGACTGTATGCTAACAGTAACAACAGGCTAACGCTGGCTTGGAGATCAAATATCCAAATTCACAGGCTGAGACCACAAATACCTTATAAAATTACCGCATCAACTAAATTTAACAAGTGGCCAGAGTGTATCTCCTCCCCAGGAACAGTCATATGGCTGCCATATTGCTACATTCACATGCTAAAAACTTAGCATTGCAATATTATGCATCCTTATTTCTGTCATTCATCACATTTACCTTGTTAGCCAACTGTGGGTCCCGTTTTATTCCCAGACTGGATCGGAGCTCCCTCCAATTAAAAAAAAAAAAAAAAGCTGCTCGGTTGTTTACTCCTATCTTACTCCGGTGCCGGTGTAGTGCTGAAAAACGCCTGTGCCTGCTGGGGGCATTTTTTGGCACAACACCGGTCAAACTCCAGTTTGGTTCTCTTCGTCTCAAAAGACAAAACTTTTCTTCTTTGTCTTACTGGAGTCTGAGTTGGGGTTTGAGAGGCACCTGTTCTCCATGTTTTAGCAGTCAGCTTTGTCTCAGTGCGGTGGCGGAGTACACAACACCGGTGCAGCCAGACGAACGAGAACGCTTAGCTCGTCTCCCCCACACGTGCCCCCTAGAGCAGTGATTCCCAACCCTGGTCCTCAAGGCACACTATCTGAAGACATTCCATGTTTCCCTGTTGAAACACAGCTGACTCACATTAATGGGTTAGTAGCAGACTGGTGCAGAGCTCGTCAGAAATCCATTTGATTTGAATCAGCTGTGTCCTAACAGGGCAAAATGGAAAGTCTTCAGGAAAGTGTGCCTTGAGGACCAGGAATCACTGCCCCAGAGGTTTCGTACTCGAAGCCCCTGCCTTGAGCATTCAGAAATAGTATTAGAGACAACCGCAGTGAAGAAAGATCAGCTCATTCTACACATCAGGCAATTGTAAGAGCATGTGCAGGAAGGAAAAGACTGGTATTTAACATTTAAACTTGCACAATGCACCTTGAAGCATTTATAGTATATAAAAAACTTTTTTTTTTTAGAAAAAAAAATATATCATCATTGCTTAATCTTCCAGTTCCTAAAACATTGTTGTGGTAATCAAAAATTAGATGGAAGATAAAAAATAATTCAAATATTGTGCAAACTCTTGCCCAGTTCTCTGTCAAATCTGTACCACATTATCTTATCTCACTAAATCAATAGTGTATCATTTCCCTTTGTTTTCTTGTAATGATATATACTTGCTGATTCTGGACTGAGCAGCAGAGTAAATAATACAGGGTTCCACAGTTTCAACATAATGATTATGGTCCTTAAATGTTTTATCAGAGCTGTGATCACCAGTGTTTGATGTTTGCAAAGTGACACATTCACCGGAGTGAAAAATCCTGCTAGCACACTGATCATCAGGTCATACTCCACTTGTTTTCTGACTCACATGTTGTCATTTCTTCCCTCAGATGTTTCTCTGGTGTCCACGCTTGTGTCGGCGCCCTACAGCGGCTGTATGGAGGTCAGTGTCAATGGACAGTCTCTGGATCTGGACCAGGCCATCCACAAACACAACGACATCCGCTCACACTCCTGCCCTCTGCTGGACTCTCACCAGTGACGAGTTACTGAGTCTGTCCAATTTTTTTTAAATGAATAAGAAAGTAAAAAATAAATCATAAGCAGTTCTTTGAGGCAATGGGGATCATGTCCAATAAATTTATACAAGCCCTTACAAGTGGGGAAATGGTTTAGATTGGAATTTGATAAAGGTTTTACCCAGGAGCCCTCAGCTCATAACCCTCTTCCATCGTGACACTGTGATGGCAGCGCTGCCTTGAGGCATTTACAGGGATTTTCGCAGTTCTTTTCAGTATTATGACTTGACAACATCAGTCAGCA
Source organism: Atherinomorus stipes (assembly GCA_023101725.1). NCBI lineage: Eukaryota > Metazoa > Chordata > Actinopteri > Atheriniformes > Atherinidae > Atherinomorus > Atherinomorus stipes. Next base: position 307,336 of record JALJCO010005361.1, read on the forward strand.
AATAAATGAAAAATCCCCTGTACAAAGCAGTGAATAGGGAATTAACAAGCTGCATAACATTGCCTCAAAAACTGTCCATGTATCACAGCCTCGTAAACCCAAAGAGAACGCACAGGGTCTTTTTCAGATCAGTGTTAAACGTTTTGTCTTGGGTCAGAGTACTGTGCCTGCTGGTATCATGTGCTTAAATACAGATTTGACAGTAACTTTGTAGGCAGTGTGACTACTCTGGTTATGTTGCTTACGTTCAGTTCATCTAGCATCCACATCCCCAAAACTTGATATACATGAGTGCTTGTGCTGAGAAAAATGTAAAAATGGGACCAGATATGCTGTCCTGAATTAGCTACCTTACTCAGAGGACATGTGTCAACAGGTGCTCAGACCTTTTTGAAAGTTTGGCGCATATTGACTAAGAGATTGATTGTGGATTTCAATCTTATTTGCCCTTAAAATGCTGAATCCCCGCCTGTACTGCAGTATGGAGGCGTGGTATTAGGCACGATTTCGTGTTTTGTAAACAACCTTGCACATTGCTGCAGGTATAAATGGACAGCTATGTAAAGCCATTACCTTGATTTTTCTCTCAATTAGAAAAGCACTTCATTTCTGCCTGCAGCCTTAAAAATCAACCATGTGCCTAAAAAAGAAAGAACAACCAACGTAAACACATCAACAGCTTCCCTCCAAGCAGGTGAACCATTTTCAAAGGTGCAGTACTGTAACAATCCAACAAACAAAATCATCATGTCTCCCAGTAAAACGTACCTATTGCAGTGAATACACTATGCATTTTCACCTGTGCATTTTGGAGTATTCCAGTCTGACTGAATCTGACTGATCTTCAATCTTGAGTCACCCAACTTCGTCACTGAGGCCCCTTCTTTCCCTCAGAATCACTCAGCCACAGATAAAAACCTGCCACACACAAGCCGAGGATGATAGATTAGCCACAAAAGCACAGGGAGACAGGAAGGGGCCCTCTCCACGCAGGAGAGACAAACCACTGCTTTAATCGCACCACACAAGCTACTGAGAAACATGAGTGCGCTGTAATATAGAGAGTATGTAAATAATGTGACTGTACAATGCTTTATAAAGGACAGAAAGAAACACTACCTTATGTTCTCTGAAGTTTTCTGCCCAGTTAAGTTGATCCAAAAATTAAAAAACACAAATCTGTCTCAAGATCTGCTTCTGTAGAAAGTTTCAGTAATTAATCTGTTTTCCTGAAGCCGGAATTGAGAGACTGGGATAGCAATAGCCAGGGATCAGAGTAGCATCAATCTTTAGGAACTCATTTTGATTGATGGGTGCTGAGCAAATCAAAACACAATAAAACAAAGAATGTCGATGGAGCATTTGGACAAAGAATGCCAAAAGGGCTCCAGCAATATTTTACTTCCCTCTGTTATGTATCATTTTATAGTGATGAATGAATGCCAGAGTATAGAGCTTGACCTTTTATTGTTTGTTTTTTTTTATCATGTGTTGTATCTTGAACTTTTCTTCGTTTGTTTTTTTCACTTTAAACTGCCAGTATGTGTATGATGCTGAGAGAAGTCTGCCTTTTGAGTTTTAACTTCCCTCCTATTTAAAAATAAAAACAGCTGTATGAACATCATAGAGTAAAATTGTATTTTCAAAAAAACGCATTTGTTCCCAGTGTGATTCTGTTAAAGATGAGATTTTTGAGCCTCATGGTTCAAAAAGCTGTGACTCTCAACTTTATATCCCACTCTTCCTCAGTGAATCTACACTAGTGTCATTTAAATGAATAAGGTTGGGTAGGTGATATCCCCATCCATTCTGCTGTACCTCATTTTTTCATCATCATCCTTGCAGACAAGATGCTTTCTGAATAGAAGCATACATTTTGTGTTGGTTTTAACGTAGCAGGTGTGTTTTGAAATGGTAAAATTAGTCAGAAGTACAACTCTAGAACCCCTGAAATTCTTTTGTTTGATAAATTGGAGGTGTTCGGTCTGTTGCAAATCTGGATTGTGTTTACAAATGGCCTCCCAATGAATTCTTCGTACTTGGATTCAGTACTGGAATGTGCAAACTGCTCTATAGTCTTTCTGAAAAAAATGCTAAACAGAAATGGCATCAGAACCAGGGCTGATGATGGTTGCTATTCAGTTTGAAAGTCTATAATAAATTAACCTTGTAAATAAACCTGAAGCATTTTGATTCGGTTGAATTTTGTTTGAAGCAAGTCTAGATTACAGTGGTAGGTATGGCCCCCCAAGTTTCAGTGAAGCTTTGAGGTATTATATCAAGACAGGTAGAGGACAGGCATTGACTGCACTACTGATCAAGAGAGACAAGGCAAGGCTGTAGCAGAGGAAGCCCAGCTTAGCAGAAGCATGTTTTATTGCTCATGAATGAAACAAGATTATGTGATTTCCTCTTTAAAAAGGACACAGTTAGTGAAAGAACCCAGTAAAAACACATGGTACTGATGATAACAGTGGTTCTGGTGATAATGAGTGCATTTCTGGGAATTGAACTTATTTCTGAGAAATTGCTCTCACTTGTTTTCATGAGGAAAGATGAGACCATTGATACCATTTGTGTGATTGCCAAGTTTGAAGTAACTACCAGACTTTTTGTCTGGTTCTAGCTTGTTATTGGACTTTTAAGGTGCTGGTAGGCAGATTGTGGTCTCAAATGAAGAGATATTTTACATTAAGACTGTTGGAGGTTTCAGACATGAAAGAGGCTCCAGAGATCACATCTAACTCTTAGAAAACAAGCAAATGAATGTATTTCTGAAACTCTTGAACTCTTCAGTGTGAGATTTTGGTAAAGCCCTTACTCCACATATGTTCAGGTCCCATTTATGTACAGGAATGGATTTTACAGCAACAGCTATTGAATCCCAACAGTTAACATGCATTATCAATAATACATACAGTATATTGACCGTAAAGTGCACATTAAATGATAAACATAAATAACAGCAACATTAGCATCATTTACTCTCCTGTTCACATTTCAAGAAAGCCCTTTAAATTTCCTGTACAGTAAATAATATATTGAAACAATACACAGACTTGTTTTCCATTCTACACAACTCATAGCAGAAAATATGGAAATTTGCTTACTCACTTAACAGATTTTAAACAGAATACACTTGATACTACATTAATTAGTGAGATTTAGAGATGCTGGTAAGCAGATGTGAACAGAAACATGATGGCTGTCCACCAACCTCAAGTCTTTATGCCAACTAGCTTGAAAGGAGCATCCATTATCATGTAGCTCAACAAGAAAGTAAACAAGCATTTTTCCTTTAATGACTACTTGGGAAATAACTTACTCATGTCTATATAATCACACCGTAACTATTAATCTGTGACTGTGTTCAGTTAAAACCCACTAAGACACTTGAATGCAAAATTTAAATGTAGTTCTGAAACCACAGAGTTGCCTACAAAATGTCTTGTGCTACATTCAGTCTGACCAGGTGAAGACATCATTCTCCATCTCACCTCGCCTGTGTGTCTCAGCACTCAGCAGGCGTACGGAGGAGGTTTCTCAAAGGGGTTGTATGAGGATCCGTAGAGGACAGGAGCGTTGGGAGTCAGCATGTAGCCTCCCGGGTCCTGCATGGTTTCCTGAGACTGTGGCTGGGTGGGAACCTGAGAGGGCTGCTGCTGCTGGCTCTGGTTCTCATCAGAGAGACAGGAGGAGGAACCTCCCTCAGGGATCATCTGGGGAGTTGCAGGTGCCTGGAAGTTGTTGGTATGCTGCGGGAAAGGATCAGAAACAGGGAGTGATGGGATGTAATAGTGCTTGGAGTTGAGCCATAAATACCAAAAGCCATGCTGACATTTTTTTTGGGAAGAATTGGTTTCACTTACAGAAAACAATTACAGTAGCTTCTCATCAGTAACCAGGAATAGAGGAAAAATTATTTACTTCAACTAACATTAAGCAATACTTTCTTCATTACACCAGGTATTTTGTCTTAGTAGGAATTTTAAAGACCATCAATGGCTTTGTTTTGTTATAATCCAAGGCCATTAAATAAATAATTCACTCTGTACACCTCTGTGCTTTCCCTTTTTTATTCTTAGAGACCTTTTTTTGCTTTACCTACCTGCATAGGTATGGGATAGTTTGGGTAGGCGGGCAGAGCCTGTCCAGGGGGGCAGAAGCCGGAGTACGTGAGCATGTGCTGGTTTGGGTTGTACAGGATGTGAGGTGGTGGCGCCGGGCTGGGAGCAATCTGAGGACTGGGCTTCTGCTACAAGAATTGCATAAAGTCAGTTCAGATGCAGGGGAAATCAAAGAAATATGATCTCGTCTTTTAATCAGATTGTAAACTTAACCTGCTGAAACCTAACTGATTAATTTCAGCAAATGATTTAGTTAATATATATTAGTTTTGACTGCTGCTCTCTTTGTGGCAGTACTGATCACATTCAGGCACAGCAAGCACTTTTAAACTTTGCAATCATAAATAGCAGTGTATTAACACACATACTGGAAAATCCTGAACTGGCTGAAACAGATGTTAGGGAGTGTACTTTCCCTTGAGCCAGTGGGCAGTAAGTAGAGGTCACATGTATAATAGAAATCCTTTTGTGGATGCAAGAACATCTGTGTTGACCACATGTGATATTACATGCCTTTATTTCACTGTGGACTCCAGCTGGCTTTAAATTTTCCTCCATGATTTCTGTGGTTTTTCCACTTCAAAGAGATTTTTTATATACATATATTATATATATATATATAGTAACGTTTCTTGGCCTCCTGCTTACCATATCCTTGTATGCTCCGAGGATGGCGGCAGTGATGATGCCCAGGAACAAGCCGATCACGTTGAGCACCACTGAGGCCCAAAGCAGACGGTGCAGGTGGATCACGTCCCAGCAGCTGCTGACCCCAGTGAACCCGTAGTAATGTGTGTGGTACTCTGGGCTGGAAGAGGAAAGGGGCAGTTGTGAGTCAGTGAGGAGAACTTAAAGTGTATTATCTTAATCATTACTGCTGTTCATTGCATACGATTTATTTATGAAATGTTTTCTGTAATTATATGACCAAAGGACATTTTTTGTGTAAAACTCAAACGGCTGGCATGCTCGAGACCCAAATGCTTGTGATTAAAAGGAAAGGTAATGATATGGAACAATGGTAAACTTGCCCCAGTCCCAACTTTTTAAGTATTTTGATGACAAATAATTCTTTGTCTATATTACGTGTTACATGCACACACACACACACACACACACACACACATACATATATATATAAAAGCAAAGGAGTCAGAAAACAGTAAAAACAGTATAATCTCCTTTTGTGAGTTATGTAATGATTTCAATGAATTGCAGATTTAAGTTTTGTTGCAGCTTTTCTGGATATAATATTTGCATTTATGTATTTAGTAACTATACTATATTTTATTGAATTTTAGCATATCAAAAATGCCATATCAAACCTCTTGTAAAACATTTATCACTCGCACACAAAATGCTTAACCAAAACTTTTAGACTTGGCTCAAATCTTATTTGTATTATAAAAACAAGAAGACAGAAAGGCACTTTTAGGAAAATGGTATGTTCAAGAACCTGCTGAGTTAAGAAACTAAAACACAAGTAACTGAAAGTGGTATTAAAAGCCATTTTCATTAAATATTAAAGCTGCACACTGAGTTGTAAGATGCTTGCTTATCCAGTCAGGTAGTCTAATGTTGCTCAGACTTTAACACCTCACCTCTCACAGTTGTACAGGTAGCAGCAGTAGCAGGTGTTGCTCCTTAGTTTCAGCTTGCATTCCTTGTTGAATGAACGGCATGTCACCTGCAAGGATCATTTTAGGGTTAAGCTGCAGCCTAGAACCTGATACAGCTAGATGAGGATAAGTTTGAATAAGGTTAGTCATGATGCTTTCATCTAATTATTCCAACAATTTCTGTTTACTTATAGTTTGGTTTGGTGAAAATAAATATATAAAACTTGAGAGAGGATGCTTGGTTTGAGTCAGCTAATCTGTGCAGTTACAGCATTTGGCCACTAGATGGCAGTACATGCCTTGAGAAGCACCACAAAGCTGCAAGACTCAAATACATCGCTTTAGAAATGACAGTTACATTTATTACACCGTTTTAAAATGGGTCATTTTCTATGATATTTAATCATGCTATACAACATTAATAAACATAATAATCATATATGAAAATGATAAAGTTTTCTTTATACAGCACTTTGGAAAATTACAAAGGGCTTTTCAAAAAGGGAGAAGTTGAGTAAGACCAGATAGATTTTCACACTGTCATAAAATTTGTGATATATGCATCAAACTCGATCACCTCAGTATAGTAGCTGTCGTTGGCGTATCCTGATCCACTGGTGTGAAAGTCACACATGTCCTCCTGCACTGGCCTTATGTCCTGATATGGAGAGATGATTCATAAAGTTTCACACATGAGACTCAGTCATCGAGAGTAGAGATGTAAACATTCAGAGTGAATCTCCAGCTTTGTTGCTTTAATGTTGGCATATCTGTCTCTCAAAAGTGTCTGCTCTCTTCTCCTGAAGCAGTGGTGTTTTTTTTTTTTTTTTTTGTTTTGTTTTTACATGTTTTTGCTGAAAGCTGTTCACTGCAGAGGACTACAAAACCCACCTCATCAAACCTCACTGGACCTTACAGTATGCAACTTGAAAGGTAATTAAAAATCATTTTCACATTCCAACTCCTGAATGTGCAATAAATATGACTTTTACTGTTGCAAGGGCACTAAATGAATTTATCTGTAGAGGCTTGATGGTGCTGCTGATCAATATCAGGGACTTGGTGCAGCTTTAAACTCTTACGTCAGTGATGGCCATTTAAAAGGCAGCAATGAACTTCTTGGACCTCTGCTGCTTTTTTTTTCTTTTGTCAGATATATCAGATATTGTAAAATAAGTTAGACTCTGCAGTTTAATCTTTGAGTGTTTCCTATCCCTTCCTCTTTGTCTTGCAGTAAATTAGCCTGTATGAGAGTTTTCCACACAAATCAGCCGTGGTGAGTTAAAACTTCCTGTAGCTTTCTTTGCAGGTTGAGCTCTTTGATTAGCGCATCTAATCTGGTCTTCACATTTCCTCACCCCATCAGTGTGTCTGTGTGAGTCTTGACCTGCATTTCTCCAGCAAAACCTGCCCGATTCACAACTGATTACATTTGTCTGATTAATGTGTGCAAAAGAATAAGCTGGAAAATGAAAGATTCGGGCATATATGCGATACTTACAATGAATTCTGAGGCGATGATCCCATCGACGATGGCACAGAAGAAAGATGCAATGACTCCAATACTAATGAAGATTATTGCTGCCACAAGCTTGAAGAGAGGAGGAAAAAACTAATGAATCATGAGAAATGTGAATGAAAATGTTCAATTAAGGATCTTCAGATTGAGGTATCAATTGTAAAAAGGCCCGCTCTGTTTTTTTATTTTTCTTTATCAGAATAATAATTAGATTTTCATTGCTTAATAATTTTACTTGCAGCATCCTTGTGTCATTTTTCCAAATACTTAGAAAATACTTAATATGCAGGACTCTGCATTATATAAAGGCAAGGTCATGATTTTATCGCGCACATGTGGAAGCTTGGCGTCTCCACTGGTGTTTGTCCTGAGCGTCTGGGCTGCAGGACGATAAAGGAAATGTATGACTCCTTTTCCTGCCAACACAAAAGAGCTTAGTGGCTGATTTACAGGCGAGAGCCCACATGCAGGACAGAGAGATGGCTGCTGAGAGCAGCAGGGTCAATCTAATTCCCTCAATCTGACACACACACAAATCCACATTGTTTTCTCCTCCAATCACTGATCAATAACCTCAAACTTGAACTTTTCAAACAAGTTGAACCATGACACAAACCCCTATGTCTGCTACTGTAAGACAGTAATTTTCTGATATCGGGCTCTCAGCCCAGCTGGTGGATCGCAGATGTCTGATCATAAACTTTATCACTCAGCCTCAGTTACTGACGGTTCAATCACCCCTTCCAGGACTGAAACCTCAGAAATGTTTTTTTTTTTCTTTTTATTTGAAATGGTGGCAGGAGTTTGTCACTTTCCCAATTTCTAATCCATGAAGATTTATTTCATATGTAAGTAATCTCCTCTTTAGATTATTTTCATTATGTAGAGCTGAGCTGCACAAATAATCACTGTCAGAAATCATATAATACATTTATTTGATTTGAGTTGTTTTAGTTTCCACATTTTTATTTTTACATAATCACATGAAGCCAAAAAAAGTTTTACATTTCTAGCTTTGGATGGATTTCAGGTGTTTTAATATAATTCTTTACTTCATAGTGAGGAAATTACAGATGTAAATTATCAAATTAATGACTGTTGTGTTCCAGTTAGCCACATCGTTAATACTATTGGTAACAGCTGTGCTGTTGGAGTCCAAAGTACTTGTTATAAAGGCAGATTCCTTGTTTTGATGCAGTATTTAAACAGACTTCACACAGCATATAATGTGTTATATTACAGAGAAGATTTTTTAAGTATTTGTTATGAGGCTGAGTATTGCAAACTGGAAGCACACCTGTTTTCACTGCTTTTTGCCTGTGTTTAAGGCGAAGTTGGTTGTCACTGTGCATGAAGTTAGGTTGTGCCTGAATGTAGTTGTGTAGATCACAAGTTTGGGTTTTTTTTTTTTCTGCGTGTGTGTTGTGTGTCTGTGTTACACAATGTTGTCAACAAGCTGCTATAAAACATACAGTTTGTGTGAATTTAAAACTAAACCAGGGCAGTTACTCTTTTTTTATGGAGCTATGGGGAATAAAAATATGCTCATGTACCTCATAATAACCATTTACTCCTATGTGGTTGGTTTAGTTCAGCTGGCTTTCAAGAAACTGCTGGCTAAACCACAATCTCTTTACTGTACATAGTATGTATTCATTTCAACATCATGCACTATAAAATTATCTTAACCCAGTCTGTTTGGCTTGTCATGATGGATAAAGACATGTTGAGACTTAGAATACATAGAAACGACATGCAAGATGTCATCATGGTTGCAACCTATTTATATGCTTTGCCATGAGGTCATGATTTCAGCAGGATTGCAAAAAAAAAAAGAAAAGAAAAGCCAGATAAATTTAGTTGAAACTTGATGGGTTATGTTATGCATTTATTTATTTATTGCTGGTGAAAGTTTGACCCCAGTTTTGTTTCTGCAATCTTTTGTGCATCAGTAGAAGCGGTAGATTAAGAAAAAAGAAAAAGAAAAAAATAGAGATCAATAAGCACTGAGAAAATCTGCTTACTCTATAAATCTGTGAATGTTCATATGAATAGAATTGGAAAAAAATGCTTCAGTAACAGCTATTCTGCCCTTGTGTGTGAAAATAACCAGCAGCCTCCCTGTCTGATTTTATTGAATAATACTGGATCTGAGGCAGAGTGTCTAAACCAAAAGTGAATCATGCACCAAATCAGCCCCAGTTTAGAGTTTTAATATTGATCTTGATCTGGACCAGAACGAAAGATGGAAACATGTTGTACTTCCACTGCCTGCAGTATGCAAAGAAAAGGATAATTCCCTGATGTTGAGTGGATTTCTTTGTATCAGATGTAAACATGTCCGTTCAGTGGTGAAAATGTTTTTAACAGCAAACTGATCAGATTAAATTTTCAAAGAAATGTGGAAAGGATATCAGAACCAGGTTTCAAAATGAATTTTGAATGAATAAATGAATAAAGAGCGAGGCTGAGGAAATGAGCTTTTTCTGGCTGGCTTTATCTGCCACTGGTCCAGACTCTCCACTTCATTAGCGGTTCAAATGACTCTGATTTTATGGGCTGCAAGTAGAAGATGAGGCCAGCAGCAGAGACAATAGAGCCTGACAACTGCATTACTTCACATTACCTTGGCACCAGCTGCCAGCACATAAAACATCCACACTATCCAAACCCTCAAAGCTCCAATAATACTGAATAATCATATACTGTAAAACATTAAGGACTCATACTGTAGATGATTTTATACTCTCAGGAGCAGTGCCAATGGCTGTGGTACCATTTTATGCTTTTTACTTTTACTCCACTACATTTTCTAGTAACCTAAAAAAATAAATCCCATAAGTTGCATTAAAAAAATCTGAGCTTTGCAAATATTCCTCTGTGCTGAGCAACACTTGTAACGAAGGACTTTTCCTTATAACAAAGAATTTCTACATGAACATAGCCTCTTTCAAACTTTTAATAAAAGGATTTATTTGATTAACTCAGCATTGACTTACCCTCAAACTATTAATTCTTTGCACCTCCAGCTTTTACGAAGAAGTCATCCTTTATTTGGAGTTCTGTCTCAGTCCAGATGGTGAATCTGCTTTTATCAAACACATTCTTCAGCTCTGCTTTGGTCTGTTATGTTTATCATATACCATGTATATGAACTTGCTGTGGATTTTTATTTGCTTATTTTATTAATATTTATGGTAGGTATTCATAGCTGCAGTGGTGACAGAGACACAAAATGTGGCAGAGAGAGGGTATAGTGTCTAGTCTACAGGCTTTTGGTTTATAAAGTATAGGCGGTTTCATCCTTGGTCCAGTAAATATATTTTTATTGTAAACTAAATAAAAACAGCTGCCTTTTACAGCAAACAATTTGGTAAATGTGAGTTAAAACCACTCACTACGGAAAAACAAACAAACAAAAAACAGGCTGTATTCAGAAGCAAAGTGTGACAGCCCCCAAGGCTCTCAATTTTGTTTAGTTTGTTTAATTATGCTGCCAATGCTGTAAACCATTAAGGCAGTATATTACTATTCAACTGTGTTTATTCTGTGATATTAACCTTATTCAGTTTCCGTCACTTTTTTGATGCCCTACTCCTCGCAGGGCTTTGCCAGCACCCCCACAAAAGTTTATATCAAAACAAATGGTGTGCTTGCTCTTTTGCTGTACAAAACTCTGATGGTGTTTACGAAATTTGCAAAAAACTGCGATTTTTCATCCCATAGACATGAAATTGGATTTGCCCGAAATCAGACGAGAAAAGCCAAAAACCCAGGTCACTTTGGAGCTCTATAGCTCAGCCATACCATCACATAGAAACATGATTCAAAGTTTAACAAGTTATGAAAGTTATGAAAGATAAAATTTTCACCTTGTGAAAGGATATTTACATATCTGTTACAGTTTTGACACAATCGCAAGTTACCTCAGTCAGTCAGTCAGTCATTTTCTGTACCGCTTATCCAGTTCAGGGTCGCGGGGGTTGCTGGAGCCCATCCCAGCTATTATCAGGCGAGAGGCGGGGTACACCCTGGACAGGTCGCCAGTCTGTCGCAGGGCCAACATGGAGAGACAGACAACCATTCACGCTCACATTCATCCCTAGGGACAATTTAGAGTGATCAATTAACCTAACATGCATGTCTTTGGACGGTGGGAGGAAGCCGGAGTACCCGGAGAGAACCCACGCATACACGGGGAGAACATGCAAACTCGACACAGTTGGAATTGTTCGATCCCCCTCCCCAGCCGGGAATCGAACCAGTGACCTTCTTACTGTGAGACTGCGGTGCTAACCACCACGCCTCCGTGCAGCCTATCGCAAGTTACCTTTTTACGAAAAATCAGAAAAGGCCCAAAAATCCCTCCGCATTCTAGTCGCTCTAAATTTTGAAGCATTTTCAGATGTGAAATAAATCCCATAATTCCTCCAGTTTTCATCGTACATACATAAATTTTATATCAAATCGTAGAAAAATTTGTCAGCTTCATTTGGGACCGCTGCACGAAATTCACTCAGACACATGGTTTTCGAGTTAAGCTGCTCCAAAGTCAACCGACGCCTCCCATTGACTTCAATTATAATGGAGAAAAAATGACTATCTTTCTCTCCAGTGTTTTCAACTCGTCACAGTTTAAATTCTGTTCACAGTAGTATAAAATGAAGTACATTTCTAAGTTCCTCAAAGCCTTGTGGCTTTCACAGCGAAGAAATTATTTTGATATCTCTTACGGTTTTCTCTCAGGGTAGAGTTGTTCGGGGAGTGCGCACAGACTGCATTCGGTATGGTTCTGTGTCTGTGTAACTGCCATTTTCACACAGGCAGGCCCTGTTGCCTAGCAATGCTCAATGAGGCAGCTGCAGAGTTCCACCAGCTGCGTGTGTCACGCACACAAATATCCTCCTACTGTAATAATATAGAGCCTGAGGAGTTCTCGTCACAGCGTATTGCCCCTACCCCCAGAACTGGCGTTCCGCCATGTTTGTTGTACACTTACTGAGAGCTACATTGATTGTGAGTGGAGATGCTGGGTTATAATGTTGAGTAAAGGATTGTGCCAGCTCTTTGGACATTTAAAAATGATTAAAAAAAAGAAGAAAGGGGGGCACATTACGTTTTTTCAAAAACGTGGGGAAAAAAAAAAAAAAGTCAAGGATTGTAAATTACTGAAGTGACAGGGGACGCCGAATGGCTGACAGCTGCAGTCCAAAGGAAAGAGTTTACGTTCAGCAACATAAAGCATGCAGCATAGCTAGTGATCAGTTTGTGACTGATAATTGTGGTATCCTTCAAAAACTACTCCCCAGTGATGCTGTCCGTGCAGGGGTTTTAATAATGAGGAATCAATCAGCATGATGTGCACCACTATGAAGATCCTTACTTCACGATCGGTCATGGACAGCTGGGAGCAGTCATGTGGAACGTGTCATCTCCGTTTGCAGGAACGAGTAAACAATATTACAGTCGTACCAGTGTCCCTGTGAAGATGCTGCTTTGCCGTAAGAATGAACCGGACACTAAGACCCTGGATAAGCTCGTCCTTGTTTGCTGTGCATTTGCAAATGTATGCTAAAGTGTTGTTGCCAAGACTAGCACTAAAGCTAACATGACTTGATGAAAACTCCGGTTACATTCTTTTATCCGGCATTTACTCATGGTGTTTGACATCACTGACAACTGTCTGAGTCTGACAGATTTTGGTCTTTCAGAAATCAGACACGCCCTCATCACTGTTATCTATCTTATAAATAAATTCTTGAATCCACGTTTAAAGTAAAGGCCTTCATGAGTTTATTGATGGCTCACAAATGTTTTCTTAACCAGCAGCACAACAGTTAACTGGGCAAAAGGCAAAATAACACTTCTCTAACACAAACAGTGCAAAATGACAAATGTTAACACATTACAAAATGATTGTGAAGACTAAATAATTCACACTGCAATAGCTGCATGTCTCCATGGAGGACGGAGGTAAGAGGTCCAGACTACTGTCCCACTCTGATCCATCCAGCTCAGATAGGTCCAGTCCAGATATGTCCCCTAACTTCTTCAAATAACTCTTTTTTTATGCTAGACATTAGATTATCCCTGTACGGCCCTTCTCTTTTGCTCTTTTCTTCTCCAGTGTTAAAACTTCCGACTGCTCACGTTTGGACAGTCAAACCTGTACAACCAACACGGCGGCAAAGCTCTGTGACTCTCTATTAACGGTCTATGGTGACTCCTCAAGCTCTACTGTATATCAGAGCAACTGGATGGATAAACTGAACCGTCCATAGGTTTTAGTAGTTTATAACAGACATCAGTGATTCTGGGCTGTCTGTCAGCGTTGATATAAAGATGCGCGCAACAGCGCACCTCTTCTCATCATCCCTATTTTCTCTGTGACTATCTATTTTACAGTATCTATCTATCTCAGTATAGCACACCTCCTCTCTTCTCATCCTCCTCTCTCTCACTCACACACACTCACAGACACACCATAGATGTATATTGATGTAAATATGTATGTCTTTAGGACCTTATCTGTTAGTAGGTGTTCCATCTTGGTAACATGGCTGCCGCTCTCTCGGACGTGGGTAGCTGCATTGGCAGCATTCAAAATTTCTTCAGAGATTTTTAGTTTATCTTCTGATGGTTGTTTTGCTGGCTTATGTGCTGATGGATGATTGGAGACAACTGGTCAGTGTCTCTTGCGCGCCATACCCCCCCCCCCCCCTTTATTGTTTTTGTTGTTTTTATTGTTAGTGAAATACATTTTATATAAATTCCCCCACATCTTCCCTAATTTTGTTATGGTCCACGAATAGACCATAACAAATGGTATAAAGTTTTGTTTTGTTGATGGCCAAAAATAGCCAATAAACTCGCATTTTAAAATAACAAATCCAACTTTTTTTCATTTCAGACAATGTGATCAAGAGCTCTCTGGAAATACTGTCATGGTTTCCTCAAAACAAAAACATTTGGAACAGTCTACTTAAGATCTTCCTCTCTGTTTAAATATGGGCTCCAAATTAAACAAAACGGTAACAGCTGAATGGTAAACTACTATTTTAAAGCCCAAACTTCTGGCTTCAAAATGATAATTTGCAAATCAGTGGTTTATGTAATCTTTATGCATCATTTTTTCCCCTCTTTTCCCCTGTAGCACTTTGAGATCTGTTTTGTAAATGTAAAGTGCTTTATAAATAAAATGCATTATCGTTATTATTCATCTATTTCAGGGATGCCCAAGTCCAGTCCCCAAGAGTCACTATCCTGCACGTTTTTGGTTGCTTCTCTTCTCCAACACACCTGTATCAAATTAATGGCTCGTTTGCAGGCCTCTGCAGAGCTGAATGATGTGCATGAGGCAATTGGCCATTTGATTCAGGTGTGTTGGAGAGGGTATGTTCTAAAAATTGCAGGACAGTAATTCTCGAGGACTAGACTTGGGCACTCCTGATCTATTTATTGCCAGAGAAAACCAGTGAACCTGTTACTTCTTCTCAACTGGACTTTCAGTGGCAGTCCAGTAATTAACTGTATTAATTGACTCAGTTGGCTGCACCTGTGAGGGTATGGATGCAAAGCAGCAGACTGAGGCTGACCAGTTTACTACTTTTGCTGCTGCAGCTCAACACTGCCAAAAATTTAACCTTAGATACTTTTTTCCCTCTCACCTTTATTTGTCTCTAATACCTTTTTGAAGTGGAAGTAGAAGTGGTTGAGCTGTATACATATAATCACATTAGAAGTGGGTTTTACATTTTGTCATTTGAGAAATTTTTGTGAAAACCTGTTTAAAATTTTCATCACTAAAGTAAACAAAAAATGACAAAGACAAAGAAACATTTGGTACAACTTTTAGAGAAGAGAAGACATTAATAACAAGTAGATAAAGACACTGGGAGGAATTTTATGACCTCACTAAAGATCCTTATCAGGTTACATAACCAAAGTCGCTGACCGCTGCAAGGTCTTCCTCCCCTGCTCAGTGGTCCAATGTCCAATCATGACCACCGCTGGATACACTGCTAATAAGAAATGATTGTGCCATGGCCTGTTGGGTAAAATACAGCCCTTTAAAGGTTCAGTTCTTCAAACCGCAAGGTGACCATGAGGACTGCAGCGTGTGAGATACGGGCAGTAGCTACAGGAGTAAAGAACATGAGCTACATGAAGCGTTTAGTCATAAAGAAATCTTACAGTGTCAGTGCAGTGGAGCCTGTTATCAGAAAAGCTGGGTAAGAACAGATAGAAAGGCAGGTCTTCAGTTTTTTCATTTTGCCTCTATCATGAATTGATTTCATGGCCCAAACTGCTTTTGAAATATATTGGGGAAACATTCAAATGTACAATTCATTAAGATTTTTTTATATATATAAAATGATTACTTTGAAAACTACAACATTTGTTATTCAATACTGTGCCTTAAAATCACCAAAATCCTAAGATACAACTGGACGGTGTCACCACTTTATTATTCATCTTTATTGTGGAGTCCACAATTATACACTACTCACAAAAAGTTAGGGATATTAGGTTTTTTTGTATGATGTCAGAATGAACCTAAAATCCACTACAACCTTTCCAGGTAAACTGAATTAGACTTTCTCTAAACTTTTCAATGCGCATATACATTATTCAATGGTTAAATATATATTGGACATCATGCTGTTCTCCAAAAAGATGACTAATCACAAAAAAAATACAAAAGTAGTGTCTAAACTGTGATTTTCAGTACAGTGTCAGTAGCTAAACATGTTAGAATAGCACATGGAATGTATTCAAGATGGGATACTAAGTAGTATAGCTGAAATCATTTTTTTGTTGGTCAACTAAATGTAAACAAAATCTTGCAAGTTTTTATACAGATTTTGAATTTCAGCAGTGTTTAGGAGATTTTAAAAAAAAATCCTGCCAAAGTATTCAAAAAACTTTCCTGTGTTAAAACATCAATTTTAGTACCTTTGGTTCATTTGATTCAACATTTTAATCTTGTGCTTTGTTATTGCTGTCGGTAGGTTAATCTATAATTAATCTTTCTTCGTGTCTTAGATGGCTATGTTAATGTCACCTGTAAATACCTATCTGCATTTTAACAAATGCTTCTTATGTGGTCTTTTCATTTCTCTAAATTAACACGATGCTGATTTCCTTGGCACTAGTAGATAAACTTGTCACTTCTCTCACTGTTTACATTTCAAACCACATCAATGCCCCCATCTCCTGCTTTTTAAAGTCAGAGGACCAAAAAGGTTGAGCGATCCAGGAAGCAAGACAAGCTCCAGATATCTCGGGTATCTGCAGCATTGTGGTACGGTTAGTTGTTCTTTAATGAGTGGCTTCACTGTGCCAACCAGCTCTCATGTTACAGTGTGAGCCTCAGATGCAGGACAGAAGAATTAGACACCTGTGTGAGAGCGAACATAGTGCCTCAGAGGAGACACTGTAGACCAGCGCTTGTGTGGCAGCGATCACGCCATTAAAGTTTAAAGGGCAGAAATGGGAATGATGCCAGAGAGGCAGACAAGATTATGCAGGTTGTTGTCTATGCCCTCTGTTCACTCATTTAAACTAATGTGGACAACACTGAACAGGGAAATACTGAGAACAGCAGAATGCTGTGAACTAATTAAAATATAACCTGACCTCCATCCTATGTCTGTAGTGCACAAATGCTGCTCCACTCCTTATATATGAACAGCAGGACGGGTGTCTTTGAAGAGTGGATTAGATACAATGCACATAAAGTGAGCCAACGTGATCTGACCAGGCACACGACACCCTGGACGGCACATGAAAAATTCACAACACACAAACCCATGTACCACAGCCATGTTGACAGGCATAGGGAACACACCTCTTTCATGCCATGACAGTCTCAAAAAAAGGTTCATCGTGATGTTTTACTAAATAGTTCTCCTGGTGTTTATACGCCTTCAAACCATTGCTGGCTTAAAATAGATTTGAGCTAGCAATTTTAAGAAAAGACAGGATGCTCTTCTGGAACCTCAAGTCATGTTCTGGTCCTCGTAGCCTAAAGTATTTGGATATTTTGACAAATTTACTAAATTTACTAAATTATAATTTTGTGAAATAAAATACTGAATTTCATTTTTTTAAAAAAATAAAGAATAAAAACAAACAAGCTAACAAACAAAACTGTCCCAGAAAAGTTAAAGCACCTTTCTATGGTCATGAACAGTGGACCAAAATACCTGTCAAGTCAAGTTTATTTATAGAGCACATTTAAAAACAACCTCAGTTGACCAAAGTGCTGTACAGAATAAAAGAATAAATCAGAAATAAAAGCAGAATAAAAACACAATCACATAAAGAGATAAAACCAAAAATACCAAAAAAATATAAAAATATAAATATAGATAGATGTGACACTCTTAAACTGGTTAGAAAGCCAACAGGTGCAGAAGTCTTATTTGCAGTGATTGGCTCAAAGTGTTGCTCAGCAAAATTTTAGCACAGGAGCCCCATTATGCTCTTATACCTGTTTTATTTTTTGCTTGTTTGTTTTTAATATTTCTGTTGAACTACAATACAAAATCAATGTCATGATATTCATATTTTTTACCAAAAAATTATTATTATTACTTTAGTCAATTTCAACCAGTGTTGTATAGTAACGAAGTAAAGATACTTCGTTACTTTACTTAATTAGTATTTTTTTATATTTGTACTTTAATTTACTACTTCTATTTCTGATTACTTTTACTTTTACTTTATTACATTTTCCGAAAAAAAAAATCAATACTTTTACTTCATTACATTTACCTGAGCATCTTAGTTACTCATTACAAAATAACAAGTAACGTAATAGGGGATTATCACGCTTCCGTGTTCCGAACTTCCGGTTTTAAACAGTTAGACGGCCCACTTCCGGCCCAGTTCAATGTCCCTGCTTTACTTCGTAGATAACGTGGATAAACGCCAACCCTACTGAAATTTTCACGGATTCCAGACTGAAGTGATACTAAGGAGGAAGTGGATCAAAGCGATTCTCCAGAGTGAAGGGCCGAACTTTATAATAAAACAACGTAGCATGTTTGTTTGCAGCCGGTGGGGCACAACACCGGCATGCTAGCATTAGCCAGCTAGCGTTTACCGACGTGCTTAACTTTGTGCGTCTTAAAACACACATACATCTGAAAATCGGGTCTGTTCCCCCCCGTTTCCAGTGGAACAACTGGGGACTGCCAAGAAAGGAGACACTTTCAGATGCTTGTGTGTTTTCAGCCGCACAAAGTTAGGCACGTCATCAAGCTGGCTAATGCTAACCTGCTAACAGTAGTCCGCCAGCTACTACTCTGTTAAACTTTGTAAATCGGATAAACGCCAATGCAAAGTTTTCACTCCAGACTGAAGTGATGCTAAGGAAGAAGTGGATCAAAACGACCGATTCGCCGCAGTGAAGGACCGAACTTTATAATAAAACGACACGTTTGTTTGTGGCCGGCAGACTGCGCAGTCGTGTTAGCCTGTAAGCATTAGCCAGCTTGATGACGTGCCTAACTTTGTGCGGCTGAAAACACACAAGCATCTGAAAGCGTCTCCTTTCTTGGCAGTCCCCAGTTGTTCCACTGGAAACGGGGGGGTACAGACCCGATTTTCAGATGTTTGTGTGTTTTAAGACGCACAATGTTAAGCACGTCGGTAAACGCTAGCTGGCTAATGCTAGCATGCTGTGAAGTGCCGGTGTTGTGCCCCACCGGCGACAAACAAACGTGTGTTTTATTATAAAGTGCGGCCCTTCACCGCGGCGAATCGATCGCTTTGATTCAGCTTTTGATCCAGTATCACTTCGGTCTGGAATGAAAACTTAAGTATGTTTGGAGTTTATCCGATTTAAACAGTATAACAGAGCAGGAACGGCTGTCGTTAACATGGCCCGGAAGAGGAAGTGTCCAAAATCCGGGAACTTCCGGTAAGCGTGATAATCCCCTATAGCCAAATGGACAATCTTTTTTTGTTGTAGTGGGACTAGCAGCCACTAATAGCAGCCTTGTATAAGCTGTCTCTGAAGCTAAACACACCTTTTGTAGTGACCCACATATCCTTTGTCATATCCTTTTATCTCGGTGGAAACATTTTGCAATTCTGCCCATCTGTTTTCCTCAGATTGGGTTTGTAACTCCACTTAGACCAGGGGTGCCCAAGTTCGGTCCTTGAAAGCTACTATCCTGCACATTTTGGTTGTGTCCCTTCTCCAACACACCTGAATCAAATGACCGACTCGTTACCAGGCCTCTGCAGAGCTGAATGACATGCACATGAGGGAATTACTGTATTTGATTCAGGTGTGTTGGGGAGGGTATGTTCTAAAAAATTGTAGGATGATAGCTCTCAATGACCGGACTTGGGCATCCCTGACTTAGACTATCCCATGAAGGAAATTCCAGTTAAACAAAAGGCATTAACAGTAAACTGAAAAAAATAAATAAAATAAAATAAAATAAAATTCCCTCTGCCTGCCACCCCAATACACCCCCAATAAAAACAGGTTTCTGTGTCAGTGGTGTCCTCTTCAGACATGTTAGTATCATGCTGGGTTTCAAGTACTGTGAATGTGATACTGACTATACTACTTAAATAACACAGAAAGCTTCTTGTTGCCAATGGCTGCTTTGCTTTGTATTTATCAGCCAGTTGACTTTTCACACAGGTTGATATTAATTCCCCAAAATTTGAGTTTTATCAAGTCAGCTCTATGAGCTGTAATCTTTTCAGATGTCTCTCTGGAGTTTTTAACATGATTATTTTTCGTAATCCTCTGTTCTGCAAAGAAACAATCTGATGTTATTTATGTCGTGTCTGAAATAGAGGAGCCCTGTCAGCAACTGACCAATACTAATGCAATTCTCCCTGTTGTCATTGAAGTCCAGAGGCAGATTCACCTGACCGCAGATCCAGCCACGAACACTGACATAGGCGCAAGGACCATGAACTCATTATGCTGCCATCAAGTAATCTGATTTGCTTGTTGCTCACAGTGGAACAATTTCCAGCAAAACAGTTTAGCGAATTTGCAAAGTCTGTAAATCGGTAATATAATCCTGTAATTTAGGTTGTATGTCTCCTGTTTTCCAGGAACAGGAAATTTTTAGCAGATTATTCTTTTGAAGCTCTGAAGGCTCAGAAAATAATATCATGGCATAGAACTAGTGGATGTATGCTGCGTAGTATGACATTAAATAATATTGCTTTGCACAACTCCGTAACTGACAAAAGAAATCCCCACAGTAAATCATTAAAAATCTATTAGATCTTTAAGTTTTTCAAATTAAATTGTTTAAGGGACAAAAAAAAAAAAAAAAAAAAAATCCATGCCCTAGAGAATATAAGTGGCAACTGACAAGAAGATTGTTATTTAGGAGGACATTCTGATTTTTAGGATACTGTTACATAAGAGTAAAATTATCCAGCCTCCTCATCTCAATCTCCACCCCATCTTCCTGTATCATGCATGGGAAGTTACACTCTTTTCTTTTTCTGTTACCAGCAGATTTCCATAAGCAGTTATAGTTTGCTAGCTTTAACCTCAAGTATAATTTGCAGGTAAATTTTTCATATCATTCATATAAGCTTGTTTATCTATGTTATTTGTTGAGATGTAAGGACAGAATTCAAGTAGCATGGTGACTTGGTTATCACTGTTTCCCCACAACAAAAGGGTTATTTTTTCAAAATCTTGTCTCGACTGTACTGTGAAACCAATATGAAGACAATCGAAATCCAAGGAATTGAGAAGGAATTGTCAGTCAAATGTCTAATTCAGTGTAAGCTGGCTACGTCTGGCGCATTATCTTCTCGCTTTAAAAATATGCAATGCTTAGAGCGTTACTGAGTGTAATTTGTTTCTATATTTATGTTTGCATAACTGCATATTGGCTTAAAACCAATAATGGACATGGTCCACCCCACAGAGGAAAGTAAAACAGCTGCTCGATGAGCAGAGGGTTAAAACAGGGCTGAGAATGACATACTAGATTTACTTGTGAACAGTGTTAGATTAATTCAATTTAAAAAATAAATCAATAAATAAATACTAAGCACCTTGAATAAGTATCAGAGGCACAAACTTACCATGGGTCTGCGGTTTTCCACCAGATGGATGCCAACAATCCCCAAAAATGCTCCAAAACTCAACTAAATATACAAAGAGATCAAAGATGATAGACAGATCAAACAAACAAATGGATGAATAACAATGTACAGTTGAAACCTGACAGGGCAAAGGAAATGTAGGGATTATGAGAGTAAGTGACTCACCGTGATGCCTGGATAATATCCAGAAACAGGCACGTTGTCAGTACGAGTGGCCGAGATCAGACCCACGGTCAGCACTACCAGAGCCAGAGCCAGCAGAGACACAGTGATCCACAGAGCCGTTTTTCCCCGTCGCACGTACAAAGCTGAAAGGAAGGAAGATACAGCAGCTTTATTTTCAGTAAAATCCAGACATAAATCTCTATAAGAATCAAATTACTACATAATGTTAAACATTTAAAACTTGAAAAAGTTTACTCTACAGATCCAAAGTAGTATTTATTATACACGTAAAAATGATCCAAATGTAAGTAGTCTTTATTAAGCTTTTCATTATCTGTAAATTATTATTAACTGTTGTTTGTGCTTAATTCATTGTTTATATGCATCCTTATTCTTTATAGTTTGACATCAGCAACCTGTAACACTTTTTGATTTGAAATATAGGTCTTAATTACTGTAAGAATATATTTAAGAATGAATAATCCATTACTTTGCTTCCTTTGCTTAAACATTTATGGTTCCTGCTTTAACCCCTCAAAATCCTTCTATTTTCACATAAAACTTGTTTTTAATGGATAAAAAAAAAACTTGTTATGGTACAACTATTTTACTGGACTACTTCCAGTGGACCCTTATTGATGTACCAAGACCAGTAACAGTATCATCTGCTACTGGAGTACAGGATGGCTTCAAAGATAAATTTCTTTTGTGCCTAGTCTGAAATAAGTGTTTACTGACTACAGTTATGACTAAATAGTACACATTATTCACAACTCAAGAATCTTTGCGTTTCAGTGGAAAGTAGACTGAGTAAAATACATATTTATTAGTCACATTCCATCCACAGGACATCTGGTACCAACAGGTTAAAGGTACTGTTTCCATGGCACACCAGGAAAAGAAAAAAAAAAGCGCAAAAAAAAAAAAAAAAAAAACCTCATCTTTTTTAAAGGATGCTGACTTAAAAACAACTGTACCTGCTTGGTTCAGCGGCTCTGTGGCTGTTGGCTGAGTTGTTTGAGGTGTTTCAGGCTGCTGCATGTTGACCCAGTCTGGATGAATTAGCTCTGAAGTCCAAACACTGATCAGATGCTTTTTATAGTGTTGTAATGGAGGTGGTTTGTTCCCTTGTTGATTCAAAGTTGTGTCCTCATCCTTGTGGAGTCACTGGAGGGTTTTATCTTTACAATCCACAGATTTGGACGATGATAAAAGGAGAGACTTCTTACAAATTTTGAACACAGCTGAGTATGTGTGAGCTCAGGAGGGCTCAACTTCACTTGAAGCCTTTAAAGAGAGAGAGAGAGAGAGAGAGAGAGAGAGAGAGAGAGAGAGAGACAGGGAGGGAGAAACCAATCAGCTCTCTGTGCTCACCTCAGCAATGAATTATTAAATTATTTGGCTTACGTAAGTTTTATACAACTTCAGTTTGATTAATGTTGAAATTATTTACAGAATGTGGGCACACTCTATAGCCTATATAATCAAACAATGGGTATAGTGAGTTTTTATGGGGTTTTAAAGGGTGAAGGCTTCTGGATGCTTGGCTGGTCATGATGCTGCTGAGTAGATGTGAAAGTATTGAGCACAGCACCATCTACTGGCTAGCACAGGTCATACACCTCAGTTTCTTCCAGAAGGTGTTGTAGCCATCCTGCTTTCTCCTATTTCATACAGACGCAACCATGAGATTATTAATCCGTGAGTTTCCATTTGCATATTTCTCAATTATGCATAAAATATCATTAACACTACTGTAATATAAGGACATCTATATAAACTTTTCTTTACTTTGGTGAGAATAGCAACAACAGCAGCACTGAAGGGAATTACAAAAATGAAAATATCTCTTTTAACCTTTGCTGTGAGTGTTTTTCTTAGATTTTGCATCATAAAGCAGCTGTATGACTTATAATATTTGCTTTTATATCAAATCAAAATATTTGATCATGCGAAATTAGACTCAGTACTGTTTAAAAAAAGGGTCAGTGCAAGTGTCATTGAGATTTGAATTTGCAGCTTATATACTTCTGCCTTTAAATGGATGTCTTACACAACTTTCTGCAGAAATGCATTGTCAATATTCAGATTTTTTTTTTCTTTAAACTGCTCTTTGCAGGACAGTTTTTCATGCTGCCCCTTTAAAATACCCCCAAGGTGTTTGTTTATTTGAAATAATATAATGCTGTAAAATTCTTCCCATTTGTGGATTTACTGGAGACAGTCAACTTAGGAACAACACATTTTTACATTGTTCTATCTATAAGTCACTTTCATTCATTCAAGAAGTATCCTCTTCTTTTATTAACTGATTTGGGGGCTTTTGACTGTTGGTAGTAATGCAAGGAACAATGAGACTTTATGTGGGACCATTTTGTGATTGGTCAAACATGATTGACGAAGAAAAGCCTTCTGTGCATTAACTAATCTGCAACTAGTGCAATAGATTAAAAAGCGAATGTGTATTGAATTTCTTTTTAAGGTGTGATCATTATAAAAAAAGTCAGAGTTTTAATGCAAAATATTTATTTGAATTCATGAATATCTCTGCAGTAGTAGACATGCTTGTTTACACGTTTGAAGCTTTAAAACTATTCCAATACATTGAAAAAACAAACTGTAGTATTCATGAGTATGTGCATGTCATGTTACCAACATGTATTCGTTGAGATCTATTTCAGAGGACTTTACAGTAAGTCATGGTCCCTGGTTACAAAGAAATCCCCACCTCAACATCAAAAATGAGAAACAGATAGAGAGAGAGACATAAGTAAAATATGTGGAAAAATAAATGCCTTTTTTCATACTGTTCATTCATACTGACACAAAATAACTCATTCATTCATGTAAAACTGAACAGTTGTATGATTGTAAGAAATAGATAATTACATAATGACAAACAAAAGTGTTCACTAACGACAAAAAATGTATTGATTCAGATAAACTTAAAAGGTTTCAGGTAACAAGGCTTTATAAAGCATTTGTTAGATTTTGATCAGTTTAAGAATAAACTATGAAGCTTTGGCCAAGCACTGCAGCAAATGTACGCAAATATTGCTGTACAACAGTAAATATAATATTTTTGTTTTTGGAGCTGCACTGCTAGTAAATTTAGAGAAAAATAAAACATTGCCAACATTTATTCCTCCTTCAATCCACTGCCAAGCTCTTACATGGAAAGTGCTCAACATAAACCAGTTCATGTAAAATTATCCCTTAACAGCACTGCGTTGTAAACTCTCATGACAGCGTGCAGGTGGAGGACTTTGGCTGCTCCAAGATGGATTCACGCCGCAGATCATTGGGCAAAGTGCCACTCGGGCCCCAGACTGTGAGCTCTCCGTAGATTCCCGTCTCAATCATTTCTTCTTGCCACGGGATGGAAATGTTCCCTGAGGCGAACTCGTCGAAAAAATCATTGTCTGTGTTTTCTAGCTGCACGCCTTTCACCGTGGAGAAAGCCCCAACGTCATCCAGGTCCTTGGCATACACTGTCTTGGCGTCTGGCACAAAAGGGGGTGTTAGGATCCCTAAAAAGACACAGTACAGGATATTCACCAAGGTGTTGAAAACAGTTGTACAGGAGCAAAAATAAATGATCAAAACTGCTGACTAGTGCATGAAAAAAAGCCCAAATGATAAAGCTGTTACTATAACCCCCATCCCATCACTTTTACGGGGCATTGGTTAAATATGGTGTCTGTTCCAGGAAGTTTTTGGTTTTTTTAAATCACATGAACTCAAAGTTCACTCACACTAATACTGCCAATAGATCCAATTCTAAACAAACCACAAAATTACTACATCAAACCAAAAATTTGGAAGAAGTTAAGTGTTTCTTGCTGCAAAAAAAAGGGGTTAGGGAAAAATGTACTGGAGTTATTAGCTTATAGGAAAAAAATAATTAAAAATGAACTGAGAAGTAAATAACAAGAATAAGAAATGAACAGACAAACCACAGATGGCTAACTGCAACAAAACTGATTGCACTTTGTTTCTGTCAGAATCAGACCTGCATCCAGTTTCCTCCAGTTGATCTGGCTGAAGAAGGGGTGCTCTCTCAGCTCGTCACATGACCCGTTCTTGAAGCCAAGCCTCTTGTCGACCTCTTTGCACAGCAGACCCTCACAGATAGACTTGGCATGCTCACTGAACGTGTCTGGATAACTTACAGGTTCGTTGAGAATCCGGTCCTTCACAACCTTGTTTTCCACCTGATGAGATAATTCAGACCTTCATTTTCATAAAACCACTAAACAGAAAAACAAAGCCTGCATTTATCTCCATCTCTCGTCTTTATCACCAAGCAGCAGGAGATGATGAAAGTTTACAAATTTGGGCTTATTATCTCACAGCAGTCCCATCATCAAGCCACAAGTAGGCAAGGTTCAGCTATGAAAATTTGTGCAGTTACATTTGTTCAACAAAGCAGATTTGAGAACCACATGACAGAAAAAATGGAGGAAAAATTAGCTGACGTCCCGTTTTCCCACACAGCTCAAAATAAAGGCTGTGTTGTCTACCTTCTCTCCTCTGGTCCTGAATGGCCCCTTGGCAGCCAGAAACTCGTAAAGAGTGACCCCCAAAGTGAAATAATCCACAGAGTAGTCATACTCTTCTCCTTTCAGCAGCTCTGGAGCCATGAAACCTGCAGATGTCAGACAGGAGGTAACAAAATTTAGCTAGAAAAAGCTCAATCTTAACATGCTCAGAATTCAGAAGAATTAATTGTTCTAAAATGCAACTTAAATCTATAGTAGTTGATAAAAATCTTAGAACTGTTCATTTGTTGAGCCTCTACCCAATAAATAAGTATGAGATTAATTATTTTTAGTTACAATTGATTGACAAACCAAATCAAGAAAACGATGGTGGCAACACACACACACAAAAGTTAAGAGATACTGTACAGAAATGGTTAGAGCTCTGGTAACAATCATTCAATTGGGGTGTGTCTAAATTAATGAAGTCACACCTAGAACAAGAAAAAAAAAATATAGATCTGGGAAACTCAGCTAGGCCGCAGAACATTATAATAAATGAGGGATGCCCGAGTCCAGTCCTCGAGAGACATAATCCTGAAACTTTTAGATGCATCCCTTCTCCAACACACCTGAATCAAATGAATGGCTCGTTACCAGGCCTCTGCAGAGCTGGATGACGTAATTCAGGTGTGTTGGAGAAGGGATGCAGCTAAAAGTTGTAGGGCTGTGGCTCTCGAGGACTGGGCTTGGCCATCCCTGTAATACCGCATGTTGAGAAGTCACAGAACAGCTGTTGCATTCACTGCAAAGTTAAACCAACATCTTGACATTTTAGAATTAGACTGAACAGTACACAGTCTAAAGAAGATTTTCCCTCTGTTTGGTTGTTTCAAATTTTCAACCAGTTTTGTGATTGTCTGCTTCTGAAAGAGCATTGCGTGGTAAGATTACTTTGAGTCAATTGTCAAGTTGCAACCAGGTGTATTATCACCTTCCTGGGTAATAATGCACAGCTTCAAATATCTAAAAAAATTTTTTTTTAAATAATTCATTAAAAGAGCACAGTGATGTTAAAAACATGCACTGACCCTCACAATCAGCAGATCTAGAAAATCAAACATATTTAGCAAATATAATACGGCTTACTATCATCCCTGACTGAGTTGCAGTTAGGCAAACTGTAACCAAATAAATGTCATTCAGGGATCTTTTTTTTTCTCCCCTTACCTGGAGTACCAGCATAACCCTTGATTTTGAACTGATCATCTGCCAATTCCACAGCCAGACCAAGGTCAGAGATACGTACGTTGCCTGTGAGCAAAAAGCGTGACAATGTCAAGAACCGTGCACCTCACAGATATGAAAGTACACATGATTATTGTGCTGTTATTTAAATTTGGTTACAAAGTACCTAACCTAGCTTTGGACAGAGTAAGGGTTAGCTGCTCTCTTAGTTTTTAGGCTAACTTCAGACTTAACTGTCTCCTTTCAGCCCCATGAACTGACAAGAAAACCAGTGGTGGAGCCAGAAATTTTTCACTGGGGTGGCCAGGGAAAGACCATTATTCACATAGGGGTGGCCATAAGTAGATACCTCAGAGCGCTTGTATATACATATATATATATATATTACATATACATCCAACTGTATGGGGTAGTTTGTGTCTAAAATAAGAGGGAAAAGTGGTTTGGAAGCAGTTTTGGGTCTCCCCTGTGAAGCACATGTTTTGTTTCCCCAATCGCAATATCTCTGCGAGAAAAGCTTAAAAGTGGGATTTTCAACTTCTGCATGTCCGATCTTAAAATTCCAACTGTATGGGGTAGTTTGTGTCTAAAATAAGATGGAAAAGTGGTTTGGAAGCAGCCTGGGGTCTCTGTAACTGCTTGAGTGTTGCCCGGTTAAAGCGTGGGGGTGGTCCGTGGGGTGGCCAGTGATTGGCCAAAGGTGGCTGTGGCCACTCTTGGCCACCCTGTAGCTCCGCCCCTGAAGAAAACTAGATAAATCATTCCCTCCATCTCTCCACATGAAAGTAAAAGTAAAATCTATTAAATATACACTTATTTAATTAATGCTACAGGTAGCAGCATTCATATGAACACCTTTATCAAGCAAGTGTCTATTATAGTAAGGAGTTAACTCAAGATAATCCAATGCCTGATAATCACAGATAAGTAGGTGCTTAGTGATTAATACAGTCAGGCAGTGTGTATGCACTGCACACAGTCAGTAATTCAAACTGGCAGATTCAGGCCTGCACTTTCAAAAGTAGGGCTGCACCATGGATCAAAAGTCAGAAAGAGTCAAAGTAATTAAAAATCTGCATCTCTTTTAATACAGTTTCAGCTATGTTTGTCAGAGCCAGCAGGTCAGGTTGTGAATCAAATGATTCATCAGACTATGAGATGATGGGATTATGAATTACACTAAATGTAATTAAGAAGATCTCACTATAATGCTTACGACAATGGTTTAGAAACTATGTCTAAGTCTAAATATAAGTTTCTGACCTTCATTGTCCAACAGTACGTTCTCTGGTTTGAGGTCTCTATAGATGATCCTCTTCTGATGGAGGTGCTCCAGGCCCTGGATGATCTGTGCACTATAATAACAGGCCCTTGGCTCATCAAAGCCTGGGTTGTTCTCATCCACATTGTAAATGTGATACCTAGAGGAATGGTGTTGGGACATCCAAAGAAAATGATTAAATTTTATTACAAAGCACCAGTTTTTGCAGCCAACACACAAAGTAGATTGACGTGCAGATAC
This sequence comes from Atherinomorus stipes, assembly GCA_023101725.1. Taxonomy (NCBI): domain Eukaryota; kingdom Metazoa; phylum Chordata; class Actinopteri; order Atheriniformes; family Atherinidae; genus Atherinomorus; species Atherinomorus stipes. The sequence goes on from JALJCO010005361.1 coordinate 336,126, forward strand.
CGAAGCATGGCGTAGCTTTCAAAACAATTTGATTAACTCGGGAAAAGATACTGGAACCATAATGAGGTAACATAATAGACATAGATTCAAAGTTTAAACCTTATGCCAGCATGGTATTCAGGGCTCTGCATTGACATAATCTCCCAAATGCAGTTTATTGACAGGTATACATGAAAACTTACTGGTCAGTGGCAGGTACAAGGTTATTACAGTTAACTAAAACTAACGAAAAACGAAAACAAAATTGAAAAAATATTTTCGTGTTTTTTTTTTGTAAAGATAACTAACTGAAACTGTATTGCATCTTTACAAAACTAACTAAAATTGTTGCAAAAACATCCTTAGTTTTGGTCTTTGTAAATGTATTTGATATGTAAGCCTTTTGGGTTGATATGAAATCTATTTCTATTTAATCTATTTACTTTGCTCTACCGGTTTTACTCCCAGTGACTTTCTGATTACTTTGAGTGTCACACTAGACAAATACCTATATAATTTATGGAAAAAACAACAACAAAAAAACTAAAACTAACACTGAAATTAATAAAAACTAAAATATAACTAAGCATTTTCCAAAAAATACAAACTAATAAAAACAAGCAAACCTGCTCAAAAAACTAACTAAAACTAAGTGAATTGAATAACAAAAAGTAAAAAATAAATAGAAAATTAAACTAATGAAAAATTCAAAACTATTATAACCTTGGGCAGGTAATGAATCAATAAAATCATTTTATGTTAATTTTCCTTGCAGTGCTATGACTACATTCTCCATGTATGCTATTGTATGGCTTATCATACATTACTCACTCTGTGATCATTTTAGTCTACATGGTGTTGTTTATGTGCTACTTCCTGTCTGAACAAAGTGAAGTTGACTGAGGAGCAAAATTCCAATAAAGATGGGTAGAACAAAAAACAAAAATGGCGGGGGTTGGATATGGTGTAAAGAACGAGGCTGGCGTCAAGAAAATAAAGAAGACTGGGGAAAATGTTGATTACAAAAGAGGAGATGAGACAAAGAAAAACAAGATGTTTTTGGAATGATGAGTTCCAAAAACATCTTAATCCCCCCCACAGGAATTAACAAAGTATCTTTGATCTTTGATTGACTGATTTGATGTTTAATACAAGATGGCCTACTGTATGGGTAGTAAGTGGCTGGTGTTCAACCTAAGGAAAAAAATGTATGTGATGTAAGGCCTGCTGTGTCCACACAACAGAAAAAATTCAATTAATCACATCATTGTTGGGTCAAATAATTTCAGAATAGAGACTGTAAAAGACCACAAAACTATCCAATCACCCGGACAGTCCAAAGACAAAGACTGTCAAGTAGTAAAAAGAAATTGAGATTGGGATTCATACAAACAAAAAATTTCAATAAAAACAATTTAAAGAAATCTGTGTGTAAATATTTTCAGTAGCTTTAATCTGGAAATTTAGCTTTACTGGTAAATATGGGAATCTACCAACAACACTGGCTGATGATCTAGAAAGTTCAGGATATTTTGTTAATATTTGTATTAGCACAGCACACCCATTTCTGTCAAAAAAGACATGATGGAAAAAAGGAGAAAAAAGAAGAACAGTGTTCAGCAGTAGGTCAAACCTTAGGTCTCCTCCATTCATGATGGTCATGACCAGACACAACTCTGTTTTTGACTGGAAGGCGTAAGCCAAAGAGACGATGAACCTGCTGTGAACTCGAGCCAGGATCCTTTTCTCCACCATCGCTCCCTACAAGCAGGAGAGGACAGCAGATATAAGAGGACACAGCTACTGTCATCATTGCTGCAACATCTGATAGTATGCAAGCTTTTTTGTCAACAGAAACGGAGATGCTGATATTGCTGGCATCTTAATATCATGGCTCCATTTATAAAAGTGGCAGGATTGACATTTTATAAGGAGATCAAATGTACTAATGCTGAGGGGACTAATCATATAAGCCAAAGGGGCCTTGTCGTCTGCAAGGTTCCATCTTGATACTGATATCTAGAGAGGATTACGCACATATTACATATAAAGCTTAATCAACATGCCTACCTCATATCCTTTTCTCTTCTTCAGTCTCTTCTTGTTTAGCTTTTTGCAGGCATACAGTTTTCCCGTCGCTCTCATCTGACAGGCAGACACTTCACCAAACCCCCCTTACCCAATACACGAAAATCTAAAAACCAATCCTCTCCTACAGGTTGCATTTCCAGCCACTTCCACTGCAGGAACCTCTTCAGATACATACTCTCCAGGAAGAAAGTGTAGGGGACTTCCTTGAGAAAGTCCATCACGCTGTCCAGAGTCTCACAGAAAAGATCATCCCCAGCCTCCTGGTGTTTCTCTTTGACCTTTGTGATGCCATTTTCTGGCAAAAAGGGGCAATAGAGCTTAGCGTCAGGTTCCATGTACCGAGACAAGATCTTGCTTGCTTTCTTGACTCTGTCTTCATCCTCAGCCAAGTTGTATTCCTCAACATCTTTCCACAGACGACAGGGGCCCTTATACTCATTGGTGGAGTCTAAGAACTCCTGGAAGAGACGTTTTCCAATAGGCTGGTCCACACAAACCGTCTGGAAGCCGAGATCCAAAGTCTCCCGCAGGCCTTCACACACTGTGATGTGTGGCAGCTTCAAGCGAGAGTGGAACTTCTTGTCTCGGTTGGCTGCAGGGTTGGCAGTGCCATCAAAGCTCCCACGGGCAGAGATGTAGGCAGAGTTGGCTACCACTGTTGTCAGGCCACCAATATCCATGGTGACTCTTTGGAAAAGAGAAGCAGCAAGAAGGAAAAATGTGAGAAGCAGAAGAAGCTATACTGTTATGGAAAAGCAGAGGTGGAGATGAAAGTCTCAAGAAGAGGACGAAGATGAGGAAATCCCAAAAAAAGAATAATATGGCCGGAAAATGGATGATGTTAATTAGGATCTTCGTCCTTTGGCGGTTCAAAAGTTGCGTTTAACACACATCTGTCATGTGCAGACAGCCAGAGAGAGCTCAGTGACTTCCCTCAGAGAGGTGATCACTAAACCTGAGAGTCCCCTCTCTTCCCTTCACACACATGCAGATCTACCTGACTCATCACCTTTTCTTGAAGGGATTTATCCATGCTGTATCTCTGTAAGGCTTTATCCCGTGCTAGCCCATGTGCACAGTGTAAGAAGTAAGGGGGAGAACAAGAGTGAAAGAAAGATGGAGAGAGAAGGGCAGAACAAGAAAAAGACTAGGAGAAAGGGTAGGAGGAAAATACATGGCATGCATGTTGTGGGCTGCAAAAAGCAGGAATGCAGTCAAACTGAGAACCATAGTGGAGTACTGTACCAGTCTCATACTATTTTACAGTCGTCTGACTTGCCCAGTTAAAAACCACGTGACAAGTTTCCAAACCAGCAGTTTTGAACTATCTAAAAATTTAAGTGAATAAATAAATAAGTAAATATATTCTTTATGTGTAATACATATCAAATCAAATTTTATTTATAAAGCACTTTTCATACAAGAAGTAACACAAAGTGCTTTACATAAAAAACAATGTTATGTTAAAAACAGGTCATTTGTAAAGACTTAAAATAAAACAAGACACACGCACAAACACACAAAAAAACAACAAAAAAAACCCCATTAACTTCAAATGGATAAAAACAAGAACATGGTGAGGGAAAAAGTCAATTCAATTTTTATAGAGGTGTGTAATTCCCTTACGTAAAGAGTTCCTTTGCAACAATAAATCCCCTAAGTCAATGTGAAGTTAATGGTGAAAAAACATCCTAATTTGATAATCATTTTTAGACTTCTGACTTTTTCCATTTTGGTTTAATCTTTGAAAGCACTCAGTTGAAACTAAAAAGTTTGTTTTGTGCTTGGGAAACCATTTTGCACTGATGCGACACATGTGGCACAGAAACACAGTTTTCTTGTCAACACATAACTTTAGTGACTTAGCCATAACACTTCAAGTGACTGAAGTGACGAGTAAAGGGTTTTCTCACAAATCTTTCTCTTACAAATTGTAATGCATTTTTTTTTAAAAGAAAGAAAAAAGAAAAAAAAAAAACCTTCTGAATATTTAAAATGTGTAATCCAATTTGCAAACAAGGTTTTTCATCCAGAGTACTTGAATAAGGTCTTGATCACATCTTAACGCACTTGAGTCTACAAGCTACACTCACCTATTAATCTAGCATTTCTTGGTCTGCACAGCCTTACAAATTATGCTTTGTTCCTGTTAATGATATGTACACATGAAAACAAACTCCTCAGGGGCAATGTGGAGTCAAACATCTTGGTTTACCTTTTTGGCATACTTGCTAATAATCTCTAAACACAAAGATGAGCTAAAGCTACAGTATCTTTGACCATGAACTCAGTGACAGCCTTTTCTTCCCAAATATGAAAGCATGCTATAATTTATGCTGCACTTCACTGACGAGTGTTTATTTATTTATGGCTTGAAAAAAAGTATCAAACCTGAAAATACCTTTTTGGCTATGCCACTCATTCACTTCTGGTTGTGGTGAGCTGCTCTTGATAACCGTGTAGTATTTGTAGTGATTTTTGAAACTTTTTATTTGGCTACTTTACTTCACTGTTGATTGGTGGAGACCAAATAATGAAGAAACAAGTAAAAACCTTTTCACCAATAATGATCCAGAGGTAGTTTACCTATGCTTTTTAAAAATGTATGTGAATTACAGTACTTTCTTTAAAAAAAAATCTTATTACAATTTCAGTTTCATTTTCATATATCTGTTCAATTGAATAAACTAAATGAGTGTTTTTTTTTGTAAGTAGCCACAACCCTAAAAATCTTTTCATCCATCAGCGACAAATTGTCCTCCATCTACTTCCCTTAATAGGATGATGATGTGGTGAGGTTTGTAAGAGATGTGCTGACAGTAAAGTTTGTGGGTTATCAGCTTACACTCAACAAGTCTGCCTGCATGCTTATACACACAGACACGTGTAGGTCTCAGTCACACCTGCGTTCCTCAGCTTTTGGGGGTCAGAGGTTTCCTTGATAAAGCTTATTGTGCTGTGATCAGGTCAGTTACATTTTATCACGTGGATTTACTTACGTGAACATGTTTATCTATCTGCTTCTGTTTGGCTTCAGAGGAGAGGGTACTGGACATGAGATGCACACTTTGTTTTGTTTTGATTTTTATATAGTTATAACAATAACATTACGGCCAAGACACACACACATTTGACACAAACTTAAATGTTCTAATTTACCCATAGAAAGTGATAAAAAGGAAAAAAAACAAATAAAAACACTTTTGTCTTATATTTTTTTAATAAATAAATGAAAAAATCCACCAATCTGAAAACAAATAAATGGATGAAAACGTTGCAAGTGTCACTGATGGTCAACAGTGCACTCATTTCAACAAACAGAGCCGCTCCATTAACATAATGAAGAAAAATATTTCAAAATAAAGTTTAGAGTACACTCATTTACATTGCACATAATGACTCACATACAGTAAGACAATAATGTTTCGATCCCAGTAAGAAATGCACTCTCTCACAATTACACCCAGGTAGGCACACAAGTTTAACATTCACCAGTAACTAGTGCAGGGTTTATATTTAAGTGTCTCATCAGAAAATAAATTCTCAGGAGTATCTGAGGTCGTTCTGCTTCCATTGTTGTAGTTATTTGTGTACATTCTACGTTTTTTTTAGTGCAGTGTAACGTACCATGATTTTCTAAAACATAAGAAGGAAGATTTGTACACAGAACTAATAGTTTTCTGGAAAACACTCAAGTGTTGTAACATCAAAGTTCACAGTAGCAATCAGGAAAAACTACAAATAGCATTGATTAAATACAGCAGACAGTTATTTTAGTATCATCATCTACATTATCCAACATCTGAACACAAAAATCCATTAATGACAAAGATCATTGCAAATATTCAGTAAAGATGGAGATAACTTTAAACTACAAGAAATGCTCCTGTAATTATAATAGTAATAATAATGATATTAATAATTATAATAATGAAGTCATTTACCTAATTGTAAACAATATTTGAAGTGGAGTTGTTCTGCCTGATTTGCTCCATGTTATTTCTACATGGAACAGGCAAACTTGAAGTTCAAGCCCACAACAAAATGGAAATATTGAGAATGTCTCTGTTCTCTGTCGTAATGCTCACCATTAGGAGGGGTTAGAATTGCAAACACCTTTGGAGATTTTTTGTACTTCTCTAAACCCTGAAGCAAAAGGGTTGTTCATCAAGAAAGTTGCAAACATTGTTAAACCTCTGCATTTCATTCATATTACCACTTTTTGAATTAGTCTAAACTAATTGCCGTTGTCCAATACTCCCATGCTTTAGGTGTAGCCAGGAGATGATAAATATAAAAGCCAAGGCTTTTTGTTCTGTACCCCTATTATAGTTTAAATACATCAGATAAATTTAAATAGCTGATAAAAGGCTGAATTTTCAGATAACAGTGGATGTTTTTGAGATGTTTTCTAGGAAATGCGTCTCTTATCCTCATCATTTCACATGCATGCAGGTACTGCAAGCTTAAATGTGAACGGTCAATACTTTGATAAGGTATGTCCCGTGTGCACAGATGTAGCATATCTAGATGTAGACATCTGCTCATTGAGGTTAAGCTGTAATTTAAAAACAATCTCAATGCAGTGAAGACTGTCTCATGTCAATCGTTTACAGTATGCAACACTGGTGGAGAGAGAGAGAGGAGGTTTAACGGATAGTTCAAATCAGAAAACATCTTAATGGTGAAGCAGGCTTTGAAAAAAAATCATGTTAAAATGTGTTTTTTCTTGTGATGCAAGAAACTTCATTCAACGACAAGTGACAGAGCTTTGGTCAAACATAAAAGAAGTAAGACTTAGGATGTTGCAGCAAGGTCTGTATAACTCAGATGGGAGTATTTTGGTCCTCTGGTCATGTGAGTGTCTTGCGCTCGGTGCGGGGAACCCATTTGAGAGCGGAAACTCTCCACAACAGCGGAGCCAGCAGCAAACTGAGCGTGGTGACGCTGAGAACCAGCAGGTACACCTGAGCAGAGGAAACAGACAAAGGACTTAAAGTTGTAATTATTATTGTTTATTAGTACATTAAGTATGTGGGTTTAACCAGTAATTAAAGTTGGATTTGACAGCTAGGAGAGCCCTAAAATTTGGTATTGTGGCTCAGCTGGGAAAATTGTGTAAAACTTTTTGCAAATTTTGAAAAATGATTGCAAAGACCTTTATTGGCTGGATTAGCAACCTAACATGGTTAACTGACATGGGGCTAGGGTTGCTCTATTTTTGTTGTGAAAATATTACATTTCAACAAAGTACAGTATGGTTTTTATATTTTTCAAGTTTCAAGTTTTAGGGTGCTGGGATTTGATTTAGGGGTGCCTCGGCACCTCCAAAGCTGGGCTATGGATGGGCAATATTTGACCATGTGGAGTTTTGTTTTTTTTTAATTCAGATTTTATTCTTTAGTTTTTGTATAATTTATAGTTATAGATGCTCTTGTTTTTACACATGTATCTATTACTTTATGGCCCACTCATTTGAAATTTTGTTTGAACTGTATTAGTGTTTATTCTCATGACTATATTGTCCAGATGGATTCATGCTTTTTGACACCTTTTAATGTTCATCCAAACAAGATCATGAAATGCAATTTTCAGAAGCTAGCTAAAAGGAAAAGAGTGCTAATGCAAGGTAAAACCATTATATATAATAGCACTGTAATTTGCATTTTCCGACTTTGATCTGATGATGAAACTCTTTAAAGTCACATTCCATCGATTTTTAATCGTGTCCAAACTGACGCATCAAGGGAGCCGTTCGTTCTTAGAGTTTATCCCTCTGCAGAGTGGTAGGGAAATCATTTCACCATGTTTCTCTCAGAGACAGCACAGTTTGTCGTCTTGCACAAAGCAAACAACTTTGCAACTGCTATAGCGGTGTCAATTGGGTGAGCAATAACGCTGAACTTGCAAAGATTTAGCTAACCACAAAGTCAGTTATTAAGTTATCAACTCTGTAAATTTAGATTTTATGAATTCTTTCAGGTGTTAATAAAATCTCTGAGAGATTATGAGCACAAATTAAAAAGATAAAAACAACTAATTTCAAATGTATTAACTCTATGATGCTCAAGTATTCTCACTTTCTAACCTTTTTTTTTTATAGCGTTTTTTACTCAAATCTTAGTCCACCATACCAGTATGAAGACCCTCCAGACGAGGCTGACTCAACGAAAATCAGAAGCCTAACTGAGGCATTAAATTAATTTCACAGTGAGACAGTAAAAGTACATTTGAGCTGCTTCTCATTTTGCAACATGTTCATATTGAAACACAAATCTAAAAATGAGTGAGAGAAACGACTGAGAGGACCTACAGTATGGCAATGTTTAGCCTTGTTTTATTTACTGAGAAGATGTTTTGAGTAGAATTGAAAAAAAAAAAAAAGAAAAAAAAAAGTCTGTTCAAGTGTGTGGGCTCTTATCTGGATCCATAAGTGATTTTAGGCCATTTTGGAGGTGCTGATCAGTACCCCTAAATTAAATCCCAACATCCCTAACATTTGAGAGATTTTTCAAATATATATTTTAACTGCATGTGCTTTTTTAAATTTTACAAATTTGCAAAGTATTTAAAAAAAAACAAAACATACTGTACTTTGTTGAAATGTAATATTTTCACAACAAAAATAGCAGCCAAATAGCTCAAATAGCAGCAGTAATAACTTTGTTTCTTGACGGCAGATGATAAAATCTTAAATCTAAGGCTTGTACATGATCAGAAAATTTGTAAGTAAGGAGGCCAAAGTTGGTTTTGCTGGATTTGGTTCACCATTGGAATAAGGCACCAATATGCTGAAAATCATCTTCTGTCACAGCTTCTCTTGTTAGTCACAGATTTTCCCAAATATTGTTTTTTTTTTTTATCTTTAACACAATTTTATTCCCACATCTGCGAAACTGTATAAAACAATGAAATTTATCTTGCCTGGCCGGGCAGCTCTCTGGGTGCTCAGCACTCCTAAACCTCTGATCCTAGAATCACCTCTGACTGGTCATAGACGCATGTTGTCTCTCTGCTCACGATGTGCTTTTTCTGACTCCAGTATTGACAAACGTTGTCATTCTGATGGATTTGCACAGCAACTTTTGCCATTTTCTATTGGCAGTTCATAAAACAAACCAAACATAATTCTTATACAAAGAATTTTCTTATTTCTGCGTTACTATGTGAACTTCTGAGGGCTTGACTTGTCTTCTTTGCATGCCTTTATTGTTGAAATGTCCCTAAATTGATATTGAAGGTTTAAGTCACTACAGTGCTGGAATAGGACAACACATTAGTCAATATCATGATTACAGAAAGTCATCTGTCTAATAAAGAGCGATGCTTTCCCCTATGTTTGTTTCTCTTGCAGTGTTTAAAGTTGTTGTGGAACTTTGTGCTTAGAGGAACTCCTTTAAGTGCATCGTCCTGCAGCAGGTTCAAACACTGAGAGGAAGGAACCTGCTGAACCAATCCACACGAATCACTGTAGGGCAGGGGTGGGCAACTCTGGTTCTTGAGGGCCAGCATCCTGCAGGTTTCAGGAGTTTCCCTGCTGCAACACACCTTGTGACTTATGCCGAGCTTCTCATCAAGCTCGGCACAAGTCTGCTAATTAGCCATTGATTGGAGTCAGGTGTGTAGCAGCAGGGAAACTCCTAATACCTGTAGGATGCAGTTGCCTACCCCTGCCATAGATTAAGGGCGCATCCCAATACACCCACTAGCCCTACTTTTTAGCCCTACCTCTAAATTTTGTGCATTCCCGTGAAGGTAGTACTGTCCCAATTCCTCTTTGCATGTAGGGGTAGTGGACATAATGGGGGGTGGGGGGTATGAATCTAGCCCTTCAAACCGAGGGGTGTAAGATGCTAACTTGCTGAGGAAGGGCCAGAGAAAAGAGAACAATAGCAACCTCCGGAGAGCGACAGGATTCGGAGAAGAAAACTCACAAATGCACATATGTACAGATTACACATCTGTTCGTAACGTTAGCCACACTAGCTAGGCTAAAATACTGATGAAAGCTTGCAAAGGCTTTTCGGCAGTTTACAAGAGACAACAGTCGTCATGGCAATTTCTTCCCCATGTGGTTGTTTTGTTTATCAATCATCCGAAGCATGATGAATGATGAAAAAAAGAAAAACAACCGCAACTGTTCACTCTGTGTTGTTGCTGAGTGTGTTGTTACGGTGAGACGTATGTGCAAACATCACTACGCAGTTGCTTACGTGCATGAACGTAAATGCAGCAAGTGGCGTCCCAATTCCTAGGGAAGATTACAAAGCCCTACTCCTTGTGGCTTCAATTCGAGAGTGTAGTGGTAGTGGGTGAGGGCTAATAGTAGTGAGTCAGGGCTATGTCAGGGCTAGTGCTTGAAAGTGGGGGAACATTGGGATTTGGCCTAAGTGGCTGTCCTTTAAAATCTGCAAAAGCAAAATAGCTCACTAATACTTTTTTTTTTTTTTTTTTTTTTAAAGTACATCACTGAGCTTTTCCAGGGGTGAAGACCCTCCGCATGGGCTTAACCCTGTGACCATCACCAATCACACACTATGTGTGTCTCATTTCAGGGTCTGCACACCTCAGTGTGTGCCGACTACCTAGACAAGGGGTAGCAACTCTGGTCATCGAGGGCCTGCATCCTTCAGGTATTAGGAGTTTCCCTGCTACAACACACCCTGTGAAGTCTGCTAATGAGCCACTGATTGGAGTCAGATGTGTTGCAGCAGGGAAGCTCCTAATACCTGCAGATTTCAGTTTCCTACCCCTGGCCTAGGCTACGGCGTCTTCTATTATATCCAAATATTACGCTCGGAGCTATCATCGTTTTACCACAAGACAACAATGAAACCATTCCACTAAAGAACTGCAGCACAGAACTCAAGCCTACCTCTGCGGTGCATCAACTCACTACGGAGCATGCCAGAGCAGATACAGTATCTGACAGCAGAGTACGCTCCTACCACGGCTGCACTGCTAGATGCGGCTTCAATGAAGAAATTTGGCATGGCACTAACAATATAGCTGGTAATAGAGCAACTTTGCCATCAATCCCGCCAGCAGTATGATGAGGATGATGCTGTACTGTGATTTGTTGAGCATCTCCACAATTATGAGAGAGCCATGAGAGATCTGTGGTGTGGCTGCTGCTAGTCTAAATTAAATGGTTCATTTATTTGATGAAAGGTGGCAAAGTTGAGCTCCGAGGTGGCGGAGCTGGGCTCCGGTGGATCCGGCCCACTTTAACCCCTGGGTTTAACACAATACTCTGTACCTACACCGTTTATCCTCAACTAATTCAAGAAAATTGATTAAAAGTGTGTTAAATCGCCTTTTCACATGAATCAATCATGAAGATATATCTTACAAAAGCTTCTTTTGACATTTTTTGTCTAATTTCACTGCTCCACACACCACTGTTAAACATCCAGAAGAAAAATCTACTGCAGGTCTGTTTTCTCTCCACAGATTCCCATTCACGATCAGTGACATACAACAGCCTTAAAACCTTTAAATTTATACTTTCACAATCTTTTTCAAAAGTTACTTAATGGTTTCATGTCAACACTTATTTTCTGAAACTAATTCAAGGTCTTATCATAATTTCAGATAAAAGTAACGACTAACTAACAGAAAGTGCGTTGGCTATCAACTATGAATACTTCGTCAGATTAGGCGAACTGTCAACAATTAATGATGTCATGCAACGAGTCCAAGAAGGACAGAGGTGTCACCATAAAGCAGCCATGATCTGTCAGAGCGATGGAAGTTTATTTTAGTACAACTGAAAAAATACATTTTTCACAGTTTTCTGTTTGTCAAGACCTTTTCCATCAATCATTTATTGGTTACTGTGCAGTTTGGAATTAAAACATATTTTATATATATATATATATATATATATATATATATATATATATATATATATATATATATGTATATATACATATATATATCTGTTGTGTTTGGGTCAATCATATAATTGAGATGGGCACACATACAGTAGCTTATGCTGCTGGTTCTAAGTAGGGTATTTGGCATGTGCTCTAACTAATACGTTGTTTATATGGCGAGCTCCGCCTACTCAATGTGCGGTTGGCAGGTGCTGGCTTCGTAATGCAGGCTGACAGCCACTGCTAAAAATGGTGCCTGCCTGTGTGTGTACATAACAGCCTTCTCTGCAGAGAGGGACCTCAGAGGCAGAGCTGAAGCACGCAAGAGGATGTGAAGGGGTCCCCAAGTTAAATTTGTTGAACTTTTCTAATCTGTTTTTATGTTCATTAACTACATTCTAAGTCACTAATTTATGCAAGAAAGAGCAAAAATTGCTCAAGGTCTGACTCAAGCCTCTGAAACTTTGTCAATGGCAACTTTTCAGTTTTGAACCATACTGAATGAGTATTTTGGGGTTCTGATGGTTGGCAAGACAAAACAAGCCATTTGTATGAACTTTTATATGATGTTGACATTGCTCAGTCTCTAAAACAAGGATAAACTGGGGGCATTTTATACACCAAGGAAATAAAAATAAAAGTAGAATTGAAATGTTCATTCTTTGCAGCTGTAGGTTTTATAAAACAACCCTAAACCTGTGGGGGTTAAAGAACTTTACAATAAAAAAACAAAAAAAACACTAATTCCAGCGACAAAGATAAAAAGAAAAAAAAAATCTACATTATCACTAACCTCTCTGGAGATGATGCCTGCCCGACGTGCGCGGCTGCCCAAGACAAAGGAGAACTTCGCTGACCTGTGCCAGACCAGCTGAGACAATCCACCGTATGTGTCTGGAGCTTGGAGGCAAGATTGCAGACAGCACCAGCACAGCCATGATAAACTGGAAGAAAAAGGGAGTCAGTGGAGCACAAACAGAGCCTGCAGTAGAAAAAAAAAAAAAAAAAAAAGTCAAACCTTCATAATGACGAGTGTGAGTGTCAACACCAGCAAAATGGTGAGTTCATACAGCACAAATGTCGGAAACACATGGAGACCTGCAACATCACACAGACAAGATGATTCAGTTAAACCTCACTGTAAATCATAGAAACGAAAAGCACAAACATCTGTTAAAAAGGATGATGTCCTGTCTGACCAACAGAGGCAAAGAAGATGATGGTGAGGAAGTCTCTGATTGGCTCAATGCAGCCCATGACCTCTGCTGTGACCATGTGGCCCTGTGAGGACAGCAAAGCTCCAGCCAAGAAGCAGCCCAGCTCCATAGAAACATCCAGAAACTCTGTTATCTACAAAAAAAAACAAAAAAAAACAACAAACATGAAAACAGCTAATTCACACCAGGTTAACGAATACTGCATTAAAGAACAATAAGGAAAACACAGAGTAAGCTCTTTATCCAAGAATGAATTATTAACAACAAAGATCCTACCGTCAGCATGAAAAAAACAAAAGCTGCCATCCCCAGCACCAGGATCTCCTTGTTGCCTTTACTCTCAGCATGTAGTTTCTTGTAAAATGGACCAATCAGGAATGATTTCAGCAACAGACACAGCAGCAGTACAGCAGCCAGAGACAGCAGAACCTGTGCCAGCAGATACAGCACTCGCAGGCCTCCCAACAAAAAGCTGGGGAACAGAGCGAGAACAACAGATTTACATAACTCTGTGTATGTATTTTGAGAGTAGTAGATATGTAAAACAACAAAAAAGGACCAGCTGACCTTTCCATGTCTCCACTCTGTGCCTGAATCAGTGTGGGCATGACAGCAATGAAGAGGCCAAGTTGAACATCTTGCATCACTAACATCCCAAGGAGAACGCTGCTGTAGTCCAGGTCACCTTTCACACACATAAACATAAGTCAAAACACTTCCAGAAAAAATTCTTTGACATTATTGTGACAAATGTATGAAAACAGAATTAGGTATTAGTTGTACAGTATGTCCTGATTTTTTTGTGGAAAGCGTAATGGCTCTATGAACAGCTCCACTACTTTCTGAACTTACAGTAGGGTGGCTCCTTTGTTTCCTGTCATTCATTTTTGGACAAACTTATTAATCCAGGCGTGCCTGACCTCAATAACTGGCCAGACACATTTTGATTAATCAGTTTGTCCAGTAATGAAAGACAGAAAACAAAGGCGCTACCTTAAGTTCAGGAAGTAGTGGAGTTGTGCATATAGTAGAGCCCATTCAACTTTCATAAAAAAAGAGGATGTGGTTGGATTTATTTTTTAATTTAGTTATCTCTTCTTTTTGTTTCATCTTTAGAGATTTTTAATGGGAAATATGTACAAGCTACCTCTGCAGAATTTCACTGGTCTCATACAAAGATTTTTTTTCCAATGATTTGTTCACATCCTTCATACAATACAAATGCATACTACGTCTGCCTACCTTCCTTTTCCACCCTGCTTCCTCCTGCTAGAAATCGAGACACTAGTGGAGTGCTAGACAAGGACAGGCAGGTGGAAATGAAGACAGTCTGGGTGGGTCGAATATGAAGACATTGTCCCCACAACAATCCGGCCCCCACCATCAGCAGACTCAGGTAGCATGACCCCTGAACTGATGTCTTCCATACCTGTGCACAAATACCATATTCTACTTATTCATAATAATTCCCCTCCAAACAACAAGCTCTTAGATATAAGCTTGCAGGGTTTGTGAAAAATATAGAAAAATTGTCATCATTTTAAAAGTTTGTCAATTTTTTTTCCCCCATTTACCTTTCGAAGGCGCTCAGGCGAGAACTCCAGCCCCACCACAAACAGTGTGAAGAACACACCCAGCTCCCCCAGAGTTTCCACCTGCACCATAGACTGCAAGACACACCACCAAAAATGAACGTGCAACCAGCACTAAGTTGCATAATGGTCAGCTTAACACTGGTGTTATTCTTTAAGTATGATGTGACGTGCTCTACTGCATTCTCCCTCACATACACACAACACACCTTGATACTGTTGAGACCAGAAGGACCGAGAAGGACTCCACTGATGATATATCCAAACATGGGAGGAAGACCCACCAGGGTGCAAATCCAGCCACATGGCAGGGACAGCATCACCACTGACACCAGGTCCTGCAAAGAAGCGCGTAGAAAACTTCCAGTGAGGGTTAAATTAGTGAAATACTGAAAACTGTTTTAGACTGTGCTGTTAAAGACTGAAAACAAATAAACACAAACTTCCTCATGCAGCCTGAATGCAGTAAAAGCAGAGGGAATAACTCGCCTTGATGAAGTGATGGTCGGCTCTTGGCATTGTAGAGTCTCGTGGTTTGGTCAGAACATACTGGTTATTCTGTGAGTCAATGAGCATGCTCAGTCCCAGGTCATCCTCCACTTCTTTCAGTCTGGACTTATTTTTCTTTTTCCCTCCACTCTCCTCATCCTCCTCCACTCTCAGCACTGCTTCTACATTCACTCCCTTCATCTAGACATACCGTAGAGAAGAAGACAACATCTGCTGAATCGCTGAGGGAAGAGCCAGTGATGATCTTGTTGCTTCATTTTGTTGAAACATTATTGTTGCTTTTGAATTAAACAACTAAATCTCCAAGTCATATCCTGAATGAACCAAGGTGTGTGAAAGTGTTCATTTACTGACCTGTTTGTTATTGTCAAAGGCATGCTCTTCAATCTCCTCCTCTAGTCGGTCGGCTGCCTTCCTGACATCCTCCAGAATTTCATCCAGCATGGACAGAGATTTATTCTGGGCCAAAGCGCTCTTAACAGCTTCCTGCTGGTGCTTCTCTGCAGCCACCAACTCCACATACTCCTGTTCTTCCTGAAGGATGACAACACATGACGCGAAAAGTTTCAGTGCATACAGTGCATAGGCTCATGTAACGTAATATTATTTTACCTTTACTGTACCAGATGGACAGAAACTGGTTGGTTTGCCAAGCATTGATTGCTTGAAATGATCAATGATCAATTCAGCCATTTTGTAGAAAGACAAATAATTATATATTCATTATATTCATTCATAATTATATATCCTGGTTCAGTAGCTTGGCAAAACAAATACATGACATAGGAAAGACTTGTTTGCTCCACAATTCCCACCCCTGATAGGTTCACTTCAACTATGAGAGGCAGAATGAGGAAAAAAATCTGGGAAATCACATTGTAGGATTTTTAAAGAATTTATTTGCAAATTATGGTGGACAATAAGTATTTGGTAACCCAAAAACAAGCCAGATTTCCAGTTCTCACAGACCTGTAACTTCTGTCATCTGCTCGTTATTTGTATTAATGCCACCTGTCCACATCCACAGCCTGTTCACTTTGTTCATGAGCAATGCGCTCTAATATGTCTGGAACAGCATTGTTTCTTTTTAAAATATTCTTTTCACCTACATTTCCAAAGCAATATTTTATTTCACTAAATTATAACTTTGTAAATGTTTATTTTATTACTTTTAGTTTCTTGTCATATGAATTACTATTGTGAATTCAGCATTTTCTTTAATAATTTTATAAATACAAAAAAAATAATTTTAAGGACGATATATATATATATATATATATATATATATACATACACACACACACACATTCTGTATATACTGTGTATGTATATCAAATTTCAGATGTATTGCCATGAATGCTGCTGTTGCAAAGAAGAGTAGGTTGACACTGCCTCTGTTTCTTTGACAATAGTTGGTCTGACATATCCTACACTGCGACAGTAAAGACAGGATGCACCCACCTTTCCTTAGCATTTAGATAATCTGACAAGCTC
Organism: Atherinomorus stipes; assembly: GCA_023101725.1. Classification (NCBI taxonomy): domain Eukaryota; kingdom Metazoa; phylum Chordata; class Actinopteri; order Atheriniformes; family Atherinidae; genus Atherinomorus; species Atherinomorus stipes. The sequence goes on from JALJCO010005361.1 coordinate 352,887, forward strand.
TTTACAAGGCTCCCACGTGTGTGTGTGTGTGTGTATATAAATACACACACACACACACACACCACATAATATATATATATATATATATAATATATATATATATATATATATTAGGGATGTGCGATATGGACTAAAAAATGTATCACGATAATTTCTCTTATTTATCACGGTAACGATAAATGACGATAAAAGCTATCAGCAAAATATTTTGTATTATAAATCTGTCACTAAAGTCTCTGTTGAATCCCTACAAAATACCAGAAGCCACTATATCAATTAAGTTCAAGTAGTACACCTGTATTGCAAAACTGTAGTGACACCAATCAAACAAGTCTGAAATATGAGAGACCAAATGCCACATTTATTCAAACGATGCAAACAGCAAAACTAACTTTGCTTATTAAAAAAACCCAAAGTAAAACACAACCTGGTAAATTGTCATCTCACGATAAAAACGATAAATTCAAATTGTTATTGTGGGGAATTTCTTTGACGATATATCGCACACGATAAAATATCGCCCATCCCTAATATATATATATATATATATATATATATATATATATATATATATATACACACACACACACACACACACACACACACACACACACACACACACACACATTTTTCAATTCTTCATTTTGAAATAGAATTTCAAACAAAAGTAAATATTTGATACATCAAAATCAAACCTTTCAAAGCTTGAAAACGCTTTTGGATTAAGGTGAATACTTACCTAGTCCAAACCCTTTTGTCACTTATACGGTACCGTCAATAATAACTTAGGGTTACTTTCAGTGGATATTCCAGCACACAGTACACAATGATAATACCTTTTTCACATAATAAATCATAATACACAATACAATATGTTTTCAATAGGCCTAGATTGTTTCATATCTTTATATTATGTCATCTTTCATATAATAATAAAAACGCAACACATTTCAAGAAAATATAACTACTGACTGCAACTAGGGTATCCATGGAAGAATAGTGACTTTACCTTTATGGCTGCCTCCCTGAGGGCCTCCAACCTTTGTCTGCTGCTCTCCTTCATGTTGACCACATCCCTATAGTCGCCCTGCAGCACCCTCTGCAGGCTGTGCACTGCCTGGAACACCAGGTGTTCACTCTCATTCAGCTCCTTCTGAAAAACCTCCAGAGTGTGAACCTTAATTGAGAAAATGAGACCCCACACTGTGAGTTAACTGCTGTGTCTGTCATCCCTTTTTGCTAAAGCTGCTGTGCTCGTCTTGGTGAGGCGCAGTTAAACATCTTCATCAGAACTAGCGGGAAGAGGTTAGCACAACTTTGAGAAATATAATTTAAGAGATTTTGTCTCTTCTAATTCAAAAACACATTAGGAAATGTCAACACACAAAAAGCATCTCTCTCAGAGGATGTACTAAAGGGATGCATTAGGGTGCAAAAGATAGATAAAAAGCCTCCAACACAAAACCATCAGTGCTTGCTCTCTGTCTGGTACCTGGAAGTGTTTCTCTGCTTCTGAAAGGCCTTGATCTCGTCCAACTGCATCAGCAGCTGCTGCCAGTTTCTTCACAGCCACATTCTTTTGATTGAGGAGACCCACCAGCCGCTTGCAGTTTCTGGCCACCCAGCTGTGGCCGTGTGTGACCACTTTGTTCCTATATACCTTGATGGCATGCCGAGCCACCTGGTCTTTCGGCAGTACAGCAAGCGCCCCTGCCAGGCCAAGGGACAGCAGCCAGCATACAACCTGCATCCAAACCTCTGCTTCAGTCTTCACCAGGTGGAGAGGTTTGATGGGGACAAGACCTGAAAGCAGAAAAAGAAAAGATACAGACATTTTAGCTAAAGTTGAGCAGAAAATCCATTTAGATACTAGTCATCAATAACGTAATTACACAACATAAACACTCAAAAAGGGTTGGGACTTTTAAGGGAAATAAGTAGAAAGGAACATCTTGAGAGAATTTATATGTGATCTTTTACATATACAAAGCATTAGTCACATTCTTGCACTCAGGAACTTTTGCCATTTTGGAGGATTTTCTATCCATGGTGGGGTCCCCAGGGGTCAAGCTGGAAGAAGACCTTTTAAGGCCTTCAGTCATTCCTGGAAAAGAAGGCTACTGATCCACGGTAGTAGGATCATTTTGATGCCAACTCTATTTGCATGTCTAAATGTAGTCTTGCAAGGCCAAACCTTTATGTTTACATATGAGAAAAAATGATGTAGTAAATGTTTTCATGCATTTTCGGTTCAGGTTTTAAAGGCTAATTGTTAGAAACATCTGCTTCATGCCATTTTATATGCTTCTTTTTTTTTTTTTTTTGTCTTTTATTGTGGTTTTGAACAGCAATTTGTTTTTCTGTGGTTAAATAAAATGAAGTTGGAGCGGGGTCTCCTGGCCTTCCATGCACTGACTTGGCCCCTCATAACAGATAAGTATGAGGATGATCAACCAAGTTACATCAAATTAACCCCATGAGCATGTTTTTGGACAGTAGAAGAAAGCTGGAGCAGCATGGAGGAATCCATGTATGCACAGGGACAACATGCAAACTCCACAAAGGACCCCAGCCACGTTTCACCAGGAACTCTATCCCTAGCTTATTGAAAATACTTTTAGGTATGAAAGGGTTAAAATGAGCTACTGCACCCTATTGTGCAAGCTGCAAATTACTATTGTCATTTCCACAGGCATTCAATCTTTACTTAGGGTGTGGTAACAAACCTGTGGATTCACCAGACAGTAGCAAATAGCACCCAGATGCTACTTACTTTTACTTCCTGCTAACACCTAATATGACAAGTCTATCTACTTGAAGAACAAAACTCAGTGCCAATTTACGTTTTAATACATGGCAACTTGCCTGAATGTATTCAACTCACAGGCCAGCTGGATTGCACTTCTGAGAGCATGAGTCAACAGTCAGGCAGAGAGATCATTTCTTTCCAAACTCCTGATTGGTCCTTCTTCCCTCCTCTCGACTGCAGCTACTCTGCCAATGTTGCTAGAAATCAGTAGCACTGCTGTTCCATTTTGGACTGCTGAGAAAGACAAGCACACAAATACACAAAATGGAACATTTTAAATGGTTCTAAATTTATTAAAAACTGATTTTGAGATTCTGTTTTGTTTATTCTCGGCTTTGATAAACAACTTTGTGGCAAAAGGCCTTGAAGTGCACCTGTGCTGAGAAAAATGTTCAGGAACACAACGAGGACTTGGAGCCCTTGTCTGCAAGCCAAGTAAGTGGCATTTTTGGTGAATATGGGTTTAATATATCAAATTAAAGGTCTCAATGAGCTCTATCCAATGGTGCAAAAAAAGAGCTATCTGAGATCAAACTGGATTAAATAAAGCAACAAAACAATAAAGACCTAACACGAAAGTGTGAGTAATGTTTGGAGCCAGAAGGGTGTAAGTGTAGTTGGTGCCCTTAAACAGCATTCAAAATGACTGACGCGGACATGGAACTGTCTGAGGCAGAAAAGATTTTGATTAATATTAGGAAACAACACTGATGAATCCTATATTGTAGAAGTTGAAGGTGAGTCAAAGCAAAGGAACATAAGTCACAAAAGGCTGTCACTTTTGACCTGGAGCAAGTGTTAACCACCCCCTATAAAAAGTAAAAAGAACACGAGAGAAATGTCTATTTTATGTAGTACTTAACAAAAAAATTAATAAATGTAATGAAATAAATTGAATAACTCATGAATTGACAACATGAAGTTGGGTTTTGCTAGTTCATTGACTTTCATAGTCTATACTGTTCAGCAGATGCCCAGAATGGAAAAGTGAAATGAGAGAACAAAAAAAGAAAAGAAAAAAAGAACGAGTTAAATAAAATGTATTACTTATTCAGTTATTAATTCAATCATTTGCCCTTTTGACCAATTATATTCTGCTTTGTTCAACAGATACGCCCAATATGTCCATGGAAAACTTGAAAATGTTTGGTGCCAAATTGGCGCATCTGACATTTTTGCCATTGTGTTAATATGCCATAATTTTATACTTAAATACTCATTTATGTAAATATGTCTGTAGTTGCAATGTTGTGGTCTAAGGTTAGTAAGTAAAGTTGATTGAAGTGTGGTCAAAATTTGGTTTTGATTCTCCTGTAAAGTTTGTCAAAAGCCACTGTACGCCTCTCTGGCTCCAAGCCCTCGATAATATAAAGGAGTAACACATTTATATATATAGATAGATATATATAGATATATGCATTTGACTAAATCTGAATTTGACTAAATCTGAACCGTCAAGTAGAACACAGACTAATGTCATGATTAGTTATAGTTACTAATGAATTAATATGAAAATCAAATGAGAGCTGGCTCTTATGTACTATAGTAGTTTCATCACATAAAAATGTATCTAAAAATTTAGTTTTAAAAGAAACTTTGGCTGGTGACCTAAATACAATAAAAGTGCAATATCTCTTTTAAACTGAAAATTTTTAAAATGACGTTGCAGTAAAACAGTTTGTTACAGATCACCTGATCCCTGGAAACACCAGCAAGAAGTATTTTAGTTTTTAAAAAGAAGAAGAAGAAGAAGAAGAAGAAACGAACGAAGAAAAAACAGAAAACAGGAATGTCAGTGTGTAAAGGTGAAGTAAAACACACGAATAAATAAGAAACGCCCAAACTGAAAACATCCATAACAAGTATTAGACATACCAGAAAACACCATCCTCGGTTATGTCGTCCATTCGCAGAATGTCCCAAACACAGATTACTCAGCGGACATGGATGAATAAAGAAAAGCTGCGGCTATTTTTGAAATGACAACTATCCTTGTTCTCAACTCCACGACTGCAGGAGTTGCAGCAGCCGAAGGAGAAGTGGACGGGAACAATCATGTTGTTGTGCCTCACCACCACCAGCACTCCTCCTCCCCTGCCACATAGCTGAAACCAGCGACCGTACAGGCGTTCCCGTTTTTACTTTGCGACTAACTTGATGATTGCTCTGACTTCCAGCCGTTGATGACAGTGTCAGCAGAGGGCAGGCTGAGGTGAGTAGAAGTGCTGTCGATAAAATCCGTATTTGGGATTGTACTATTTTTTCTTTTTAAAAAGGGGATGACGCCTTAAAACGGCATTTTATTTCTGTTTTGGGGTTTGTAAGTAAAGCCAAATTAGCCTCTGGGGCTGTCAGACCAGTTACAGCCAGCTGAGTACACACAGTACACAACGTTACTGAAGCTAACAGTTTTGCTAACACTAGAAAATAAACATTAACAGCAATAACTTTTTGGAAACAGCTCTTTAAAGACGCATAAGCTTAAACAAAAATAAACATTACATTGTGTTCTGAATTTAGTCATGTCGCTGTAATTTAGATTCATCACCAGATTACTTCCGAAACATCTTATCAGATTTGATATGGGAGTTGTAGTTTTCAGATGTTTGGGTTTTTTTTTTCACAGTCAAATGTGCCAAGTGCTATGAAAAGGTGACAGCTCCCCTCTGTTTACATTTACAGATACAATGTACTGTTTTACGGCATATTGTTTATTTGAAATAAAAATTAAACTATTTAAACTGCAATGAAGCTGAGTTTTCGTCGAGGGGTCTTACACAACACTTATTTTGATCCAAGGTGGGACAAGGACGTTTTCCTTGAAAATGATTATCAGTGAAAGACGTATTGATTAATAACAAGTGTATCACTTTGGTGAGAAGTTTTTTTTCCCTGTCGTATATTACAAACTGTAAGGCTGATTTATCAACGGCACAGGGCCTGTTGATTCGCAGTTTATTTTTAAAACTGCATTTCCCATGATTCTAAAGGCTCTGCGGTAGCGCAGTTCTCGTCACGCATGCGGGGTAGGTGTATTTGGATATCAACTTGGCCAGAACAGCCGGTGATAAAATGGTAGGTAATATTTCATAAAACAAACAAAAAAATCTGACACAGCTGTTTAGCCCGTTCAACAAGTTCCCAGATTTGCAACGACTGCCACGAGCGTTTGCGGGGCTCCGCGAGATGGTGGGATCAGGGTGTCCTCAGCCAAGTGTCGCATTGCCAGAGTGATGTCTGTCGGTAATATAAGGGAAATGGAAGGTCAGCTGGTATTTTGAGACCGGACACCTGCACTTGAATTACGTACCTTTCCCTTTTTGGTTTGTCGCCTGCGCTGCTGCTCCAGGAGGAGAGCGTGCTGGATCAAAAGCTCCATGTCCAGGGAGAACTGGGTCACCAAACACTTGCCTGTCTCGGTTTGATATCGGGTGGGTCTGCGATTCTGCAAAGACGTGCAACCCTCCCAATATCGATGGTTGATTTGTAAACTTACGGAACCTTGAGGCGCTGCTTTTACAAGAGACTGTTTTCGTTGGCATGTCAACACATACATTGTTTTAAAAATGTTCTAATTATATGCAGGCATCGCAAACCACAACTGTCCTGGTATTTTAAAGTAATAGAGTATTTGTTTTATTGAAAGTTATGGCTTGAAAAGAAATCACATCTTGGTACTATACTAAAGCTGAACTTCCCATTTGTCTGAGATGATTGTGATCTAACTAAAGAGGAAAGTCTCATGGTTCTGACATCACAAATGATTTATTCATGGACTTTGTAGTGGTGTAATTATCTCCAGTTATCTAAGATTTTACACCTTTAACGGTGACATGTGTCCAAAAATGTAACCTTAATTCTTTAACAGAATACAGAAGACATTGTGCTTGCTTATAGTTGGTGTAACCTGTATTCATCTGTGTGCGTATTTGTTGTGCAGAACAAGTTGAAGTCATCACAGAAGGACAAGGTTCGGCAGTTCATGTCCTTCACGCAGGCAGGGGAGAGGACAGCCGTGTACTGCCTGACGCAGAATGACTGGAAACTAGAAGTCGCCACAGACAACTATTTCCAGAACCCCGACCTCTATTACAAAGAATCCATGAAAACCTCAGTGGACCGTAAGAAGCTGGAACAGCTCTACAACAGATACAAAGGCAAGAGTTAAGCAGGGGCGTTGATCCTTCATTTCATCCAACGAAATGCTTGCATGATCACAGTTTGCTTTGTTCTGTCTGTGGTGCTGACTCCTCTCAACTGTCTTTGCAGACCCCCACGATGAGAATAAGATCGGCATTGATGGAATTCAGCAGTTCTGCGATGACCTGACTCTGGACCCAGCAAGCATAAGCATACTTGTGGTGGCATGGAAGTTCAGAGCAGCCACCCAGTGCGAGTTTAGCAGGAAGGAGTTTCTGGATGGCATGGCAGAGCTAGGGTAAGAAACTATGACACTGAAATGAACAGTGATAGATTACTCTGCTTTTTGATCTGTGAGGTGTAATTTCATAAACAAATTAATACAGTCATGTGAAACACAGCAAGAAGTTGTAAACATTGTTTGCTATAGGAGCTTTTTTTATTATTATTATTATTATTACTATACATACTCTGTTCAATGTGAGCTCCATGGGACTTCACTTTTTTTTGTTGTTGTTTCTGCCATTGTACCCTTTAGCTGTGACAGCCCTGAAAAAGTCAAGGCCATCCTTCCCAGACTAGAGCAGGAGCTGAAAGATACTGGAAAATTTAAAGACTTCTACCAGTTTACCTTCAACTTTGCCAAGAACCCAGGCCAGAAAGGTTTAGGTAAGCAAAGAATGTGGGAAACAGTTGTTTCCCTATCGAACAACCACAATAAAAAATAACTTGTTTTGAATAATACACCTTGTTTTTCATTGAAAGAAAATGTGCTTTTTAAAAATTTTCCAGACCTAGAAATGGCTGTGGCTTACTGGAATCTAGTTCTTACAGGTCGATTCAAGTTCTTGGATCTGTGGAACCGCTTTTTGCTGGTGAGTATGGAAGTCTTTTTCTTTCTTTCTGTTTTTTCTCTTTGGTAAAATAACATTTTCGTGTTATGTGGACATTCAAAGTGCATGGTAGCATTTTTCCTCCATCAAACTGTCATAAATGAAAGATTGGCAGTTGAATACAGTCTTAAGATTATCTCACCAAACAGTATTATAGTATTTAAGCAGCATTTTTTAAAACAATATTGAAGTTATAACATCCTCTATTAAGGTAGAATGTGATTAAGAGTTGCCTTTCCCTGTGCTGCGTTTAGGAGCATCACAAGAGGTCAATTCCCAAAGACACATGGAACCTCCTCCTGGACTTCGGCAACATGATTGCCGATGACATGTCAAACTACGATGAAGAAGGTGAGTCTGTGAAGACCACATGGTGGCACCCAGAGTCAGATGTGGCTTGCTCTGACTGGTCCATGAGAGATGATGTGTTGTCAATCATGCCGGTAAAATTTTTTGATCCAAACAAACGGGTGGTTTTAACATTGATATTGTCTGGCATGAACTGATTGTGTGTGTAACAAAATCATAGACCAATGACAGAAAAATGTAATAAATCATCAAAAACTGTGATTCTATTGGCATCTAATCACTTTACTGAAATAACTTTTTAGCTTTTATTTTCTTAGAATAAGCTATTTCTATCTACTTGCCAGATAGATGAGCTTAGATTGGTGGTAAAATTGTGGTTGTCTAGCAAGAGGAACAGATACAGCAGTGACCTGGAGAGAACAACCAATGAAGTGCAACTAAAAGTATGAATGGGTGATGCCAAATCTTTTCCTGTTGATGCAATACCAGTAGTTTATGGTACTTTTTCCATCGATACTGATACTTTTTGTCCCTGGAAAGAAAATCACATAATTGTTCAGTTTGCATTAATATCTTGAATTAAATATGAGTAAAATGTGAGAACAGAAGTACTGGAAAGAAATGCTTCTTAAACAATGATAAATTATATTGATGAGTAAATTAAACTAAAATGAGATTGAAAAATTATTTCAATTATTCAGTGGAAAGTGTTCAAATATAAAATATATTATAAATTTATCAAAACTTAATGTGCAATAACCTGCATTAAAATTATAAAACATCATTGTAATTAACAGAAGCAGCAGCATCATGACATATGATAGGCTACCCCGATCATGTGACACAGAAGGGAGAATCTGGCTGCTTTAGCTGATAATTTCATTGCCTCAAACTCTCAGAAGTGAAAACAAATTTCATGTTTTATATCTTTACAGTGGTATCTCGTTACCAAAAAAAGTATCGAATCTGATATTTTGTGTTGCTGGTATCGATGTATTGACTCCATGGTATCGATATACCCATCCCTTGTTTGAGATACCCATCATATATTGTACAGATAGCACAATGCCATGGTATACTATGCCAACAACTGAAAATGCTCCAGCAAGACAAAAAAAAAAAAAAAAGTTAATTAATAACTGATAATCATCTCAGTACCAATCTTAAAACCAGAAAGAATGCAGTTTAGAAGGCTGGAAATATGAGACCTACTTGAAAACCTGTTGTCAGACCTGTTTTAAATCACCTTAGATAAAATCAGTAGGATGGAACGATTTACTTTTGGTTTTTTCTTCTTTTTCTGAGACGTTACCTGAGCACATTTGAATGTATTTTAATTTGATTGCATTTTTCGTTAAAGAATCTGTGTTTTTATTTGTTTTCTCTGTCACATTAGGATGTAAACCTTTTTTGCCCTCTCCTCAGGGGCTTGGCCTGTCCTCATCGATGACTTTGTGGAGTTTGCTCGGCCGATCGTGACAGGAAACATGCGCAACATGACATAATATTTGCTCCAGCTTTGTGCAGCCAGAGTTTTTTCTTCCAATTTTTTTTCTCCTAAATGAGGTTTTGATACAAACAAGCCAAAAAGAGACTTCTTCTCAGTAAGTCTGTCTGCAGTTTGTCATAAAGATTGTTCTTCCATCTGCATGAGACACCTCGGATGGGGAGTGACCCGGAAAACTACCATGGAAAGGAAAGCAGGAAGAGAATCAAAAGGAAAAAAATAAAATATCTGCAGGCCTGGACTGATGTTGGAACTGCAGTATTAAAAGTAATGAGTATACTAAGACTCATTACTAAGACTACCAATGGGGTTAGCTTTGAACCAGTACTATGGACTCCTAAACAAGCACCCTTGGCACTGTGAGAGTCAGAGTGAGCTTTTAGCACATGCACAGGATTAAGTTATGGATGCAGTAGTTAGTGGCCTCTACAGTTGTGAATGGAAGAGTGTCAGCAGCTGCATGATTTGTCATGTTACTATGAAGCAGTGCCATTGATATTGAGAAAAAGAAATTCCAATTCCAAGAGGTTGCAAATGTGTGGCTCTCAGGAACAGTGAGAGCAGAGAAATTGTGAGCTTGCTTGCTATTGTGTGTGTGTGTGTGTGTGTGTGTGTGTGGGCGGGGGTTATTAAGGAAATTATGATCCACTGATTGACCGTGGAAGCATTCAAAACTACATTTGTCTTTCAACTGAGAATCAAAGAGAGGAGCATGCTTTTTGAGCTCAGCACCAGCAGAATCCCCTTGTCACAGCTGTAAAGTATTGTTCTTTAAGATATGGTATTTTAGGAAAGAAAAAAAAACAGTCTGTCTGACAGAACAGGTAAAACAATCAAGATTAGTACCCAAAAAGCATTTGGAAATTTTGTTTTAAAATGTTAAAACATTGCAATATTTAGTGTTTCTGCTTTTGCAGTGTGTAAATGTTTGTACTCTAAGAGACTGACTGGCATGTTGACTGTTTCCGCTTATCCAGGTGAAGACTTGTCGCTTCTACAATCTGCACTGAGTTACACTTTTTATGTTGTAGATTATTTTCTTTTTAATCAGGCAGCACTGTATACACCTACAGAGCTATTCAGTTTACATAAAAGTAGTTTTCACTTGCATTTTAGTTTTTTTTCTTTCTTTCTTCAATGAACATTATTGCAACTTGGATTCTTTTAAGAGTTGATTTACACTGATGGGTGTTAGCTGCTGCTTTTTATAAACTGTCACCTGTAGGTCAACGGTGGCTCATTCACTGCCATCTAGGGGTGGCAGAGTATTATAGCACTTGTCATTTGTACTGTAAGCAGATGCTACATCCAAGACTTGAGCCTTTCTACTGATAGTCAGGACAACAATACTTTTTACAAGATTTACTATTACTTTCTAGGTGTAATTCTAAACACTAGACAAACCTGCACATGTTAAATGAAGTGTGCAAGCGGTGGAGCTCAGGTATCGGTCATCTCCCAGTCAGGGTGATCAGCGTGTGGCTTCCTGTATTTACATCAGTGTTTGCCATGCGTTCTGTTCTAAACAGCAACAGCGATCTTGCTCTACCAGTTGTCACAATAAAATGTCACAATTTTTTTTTTGCCATATGTTGTAGATAAGGATGGATTATTATTAATTGTTATCTCTTAGGCCAACAGTTTGATGTTAAATTCTCACAATGGCGTAAAACTAAAGTGGTACACATGGATGCAGATTTTAATAAGTTCAAGGTTGAACTTTATCATGCATTTAGTAGCAAGAAGACGGTGTCAGGATGAGCTGATTAAAGTGTCACATTTTTGAAAGTAACCAAGCAAGTTCAGCGTGTTTGTTCAGTGAAATGGCTCTGATAAAGTGCCTCTGATTGTGTTGCAACTCTTCTGTTGAGCGATAAAAGTTGTGCACAAACCTACCCAAGTCAAAGCAATGAGATGTGTGATGTTGACACTTGCTTTAGAAACTACTTTCTCTGTGGTTTAGGAGCAAGAGGTCATCTGGTAGTTGGTACAGTAATGTGTGTGTTTTTAGCTTTCGGTACGTTTTCAGTTGTCAAATGTGTAATCAACTGTTTCCAGTCATGCATATCATTCTTATCAAAACAGTATTATTTTTGCCATCAAGAAATCAGCAATTTACAGATCAATATGGTTTGTTGCCTATGTTGTTCTCTTTAAAAATATCAATAAAGCATGTTGGTTTTTAACAGTGTTGTAAAAGATGCCTTTCTGCCCAGTTTAAAGACGCTTGAATGTAGGTTAGGTGTACCATGTTGTGATAAAAACTGGTATCCTATAATTTAGGGTTGACGTCAAATGTGTATCAAACTTGTAGCTCAAGTGTATCATAGGTCAGTAATCTGTGTACAATCAACATGATTATAAGTTATAGCGGGTAAAAGATTAAACTGAATTTGGTTATGAATGTACACATGGCAAAAGCTACTCTAATACAGAGCCAGCAGGTGTTTACAGAAGATTTGTAGATGATATATAAATCACATCCAGGTAGAGAATGAGGGGGAAAAAAAAGAAAAACAGCATATTCCTGCTGAGAAGCAGCTGCTACAATGCACTGCTTGGTAACAGTTGTCCCTTATCAGGTTGCATTCCTGCTGCATATCATCACCAGCTCTTCTGGTAATGCTTTGCCTGCTCTACATATATTTAGAGTTACATTCAAATAAAATAAGATGAGTAAAATGTTGTTTTTTTGCGACAAATGTCTGTAAAATTAAGACTCAAATATGGTCTGATCCAGAGAGAAGCAGGGATGTGAACATTGTACAGTGTACAAACTGAAGGGATTTTTAACAACTGAGTTTAAAACGGTTTTTTAAAAAAAGGGGGGGGGGGTTGGGATGTCCACTTTCCATGGATCAGGTGGAATGTTGACCATCTCCAGAACCAGCTGACATGTTTGCACTTCAGCCCAGAGGCGCATTAGCATCTCCAGAGTATCCACTCCCCCTCACCACCACCATTACCATTCTGTCATCATCCAGCTTTCAGGCTGTGGGACCATGGGGATTGCCTTTTTAGGAGACACCTGATCACAGCCACCTCCGCCCAACACAAAGAAGCTGCGGCTGATAATGCAACGCTTTCCTGTTGGCATGTCTGTTTCTGCCCATCCTTGGTGCTTGGAGCTCGTTTGCGAGAAGTTACTGGAGATTTCTGAGGATGGATGGGTGGAAAAGTTTGCTGAGATAGAGAAAGTGAAATTCTACAGGGAAGGTTGATGTTTTGGAACAAAATAATTTGCTTTGTTTTTATTTTACTTTGACGTGGATCAGTTCAGGTGATAAAGAAGACCTAGGAGGAACTTGTAAGAGTCCAGAGTGTGCTTTATGCCAGGAGAAAGGGCTCCTTTTTTCTTTTTCTTTTTTTTTTTTACATTTAGCTGGGTGAGGTAAGCGTGAGCAAAACCTTGTATCATGGAGAAATTCAAAGCAGCCATGGTTCTAGGTGCTGTTGGTGATACTTTGGGCTACAAGAAGGGCCACTGGGAAAGCTGCACATCGGGCAAGAAGATCCAAGAAGAACTGGCCTCTTTGGGAGGACTGGGGGCTCTTAAACTGGAACCTGATAACTGGCCTCTGAGTGATGCGGTGCTGATGCACATGACCACAGCAGAAGCACTTGTAACAGGTAGGTGTATAATTAAAGCAAAGACGCAGAACATGGAGGATTTAAGATGGTCTTCATAGCAAGGTTAAATGCTAATGTAGCTTCTTTCAGTGTAAAATTTCAACAAAACCAAAATTTTCTTTCATTGGTGAGAAAATATAAAGAGCTAACATCCTTTTCTATAAAGTCGGAGGAAGCTGCTAATTGCACACTTACTGTACAAGCCAAACCTGAGAACCTAAACCTGCTGACTGACCACCATCCATCTCTACAACAGAGCATCAAAGTCAAAGTCTTGGGACAAATCTCAGTACAGTTTGAATGCCCGTACCCAAAATACAACCTCAAACCCCCTCAACAAGTCATCACGACAGGACCGTCCGAAATAGACTACTTTGGAAAAACTGATCCTCAGTTCTGCTTTACTGAACAATAGCAGGTCAGACCCTCCATAATCTACTGGTATCATGTTTGACTGCAGATGTGGCTGAAAACTAATGAGGGGGGTCCAGAGAAGAAATGTTGATGACATCTTTTAAGATTAGGAAGCCCCATTTAGCTACAATACAGCATGCCATTGCCTACATATATAAGGGTGGACGCACACACACACATACTAGCTAGCATGCATGCCACTCATATTTGTATTTGTGTTTTCCATCTTTATTATAAAGAATGAGGTAAAACTGTTACTCCATTAATGGCTTCAGCAAAAGTTAAAAAAAACCTTTCCAGTAGCCTGATTCTTATCATTCAAGGCACATTAATAATTGTTCCTATCTAAAGCAGACAACAAAGAACCCCAATTTAACAAAAAAAAAAAAAAAAAAGAGAAAAAAAAATGTTCCCAACTCCTTCCTTATACACACTGGCTGGAGAATTTGACAGTGCTTAGGTGGACTATCCTCCTTCATCCTCTTTGTAACTGAATCTGAAATACTCTCAAGGTGAGTGAAAGCTCTGGATAACTAACTTAGAAGAACCATTTGTCACCACAGATTACCCTCCCTCAAACACTACACACATAAACAAATTGTGGACGGACAGTATGAGGAAGTGACTCCACTCCAACCACAGGCATTCAGGTCCTAATCTGTGGTCCGGCGCACTGAATCTAAATTTAGCTCATCACAGCACCACTCATCTTGCTTTGCATGCCAGTCATTAATGACTCTCAACCAATGTATGTATGTGTGTGTGTGAATGAATGTGTGTGTCCAGATTACTGGTGTCTGGAGGATCTATACAGGGAGGTGGTACGTCTCTATGTTGAAGCCATGGTTTCTCTCCAGGGAAGAGCCCCTGATCCTGCCACAGTGGAGTCCTGTGTTCATCTCAAACCGCACAACTTCCTGCTGGCCTGGCATACACCCTTCAATGAAAAAGGTCACTAAAAGAAATTTCAAAAATGTATTTTTTGGGGTGTAATGAGGTCAAGCATGTGTTATTGGATATATGTATGTGTTTATGTCCAGGGTCTGGGTTTGGTGCAGCTGCCAAAGCTATGTGTGTGGGTATGAGATACTGGCAACCTGAGAGACAAGAAAACCTGGTGGAGGTCAGCATAGAGATCGGCAGAATGACCCACAACCACCCAACAGGTGATGGAGTTGACACTTTCTGAAATACTTTTCCGTATTTCAATTTAAATTTCACCTAAAGGAAAACTAGGTTAACATGACAAAATTAGTACATTTCAGCTGTCAACACACCGGAGTGGCAGTCATTTGTGATGTTACTCTTGGTCCAGGCTTCCTTGGCTCCCTGACAACAGCACTGTTTGCATCCTACGCAATCCAGGGGAAGCCTCTTGTGACTTGGGGTCGTGCGCTCATGAAGGTCATCGCTCGTGCTGAGGAGTATTGCAGGAAGACCATACGACATATGGCAGGTTGGAAATTCTCTCTGTTGTGCAGGGACAGTGAGGACATCATTTCAGATAAATAAGCCAAAAGAAAAAGATTAATACCAATCAACACAATACTATAATTAAGCTTGTACACATGAGAAAGTATGTCTTAGCAGGAATGTAAATAAACGTTCTTTCTTATGTAGAGTATCAGGAGAACTGGTTCTATTTTGAGGCTAAGTGGCAGTTTTACCTTGAAGAACGAGAGATAGACAAAGAGGAGCAAAACAAACCTTCATTCCCTGGCCACTATGATGCTGAGGAGACAGATAAAGTAAGTTCCTTTAGCTTTTCCCCTATAATTCTATGGACACAGATTTCTGTCCCTAAAAGGCAATGTACTTCTGATTTTTTGGTCTAAAAAGATGTACAAGCGTTGGAGCTCAGAGGGCCGTGCTGGTCGGAGAGGTCATGATGCTGCCATGATAGCCTACGACGCCCTTTTGGCTGCAGGGAGTGACTGGGCTGAACTCTGTAAACGAGCCATGTTTCATGGAGGTGAGAACTACAGATTTATGTATTAAAATCACACATGTATCATTACATGCTCTTTATGATTTTGTGAAAATGTTTTTTTAGGTGAAAGTGAAGCCACAGGCCTAATTGCAGGTTGTCTGTATGGCCTGATGCATGGTCTGAATCAGGTTCCCCCAGGCCTGCTCCAGGATTTGGATAAAAGAGAACACCTGGAGGAGCTTGGCGAGGCACTTTACAAGGCAGCATCTGCAGAGAAATGCATAGACAAGTAATGCTGATCTTCTCTGACCTGAATTCTACTGGCTGACAGCGGAACTGAACATGATGCTAAAACTGCTTCCCTGAGCGCAACACTACCCCCTCATCCTTAGTCCCAAGTGGCCTTCTGTCCTCTTCTTACCTCTGTTGCTTTGCTGTCCTTGATTTTTCAGTCCACTATCCACAGATCTGTCATAAACTGTAGAAGGTAAAATCACCTCTCATCATAGATGTGGAATAGAGGCACAGGAATTTAATTCACGTAATTACTTTCTGGGGGATCATCTCTCTGGCTACAAAGTTTTTTAAACATAAATCTGATCATTTTGTTACAGTAATAATGGAGAATGCATCACATGATTTTATGACACAATGACTTCTCCAATACAATATAATTTTCAAATGACAGAGCTGTGGACAAGAACAATGCTTGGCTGTCATAACATTAAGTACCTTGAGAAAAGAACAATTTTTAATAAATAGGGGATAATTCCTATCTTTGATGTTTGCTTTTTCTAAATCTAACCTGTATTAACATTAAGGAGACGAGGAATGTAATTAATCAATACCTCCTTTTGTGAAGTTCTGATGGATTGGAAGACCTAGGTTTTCTTCTGTCAGTGGATTTCCTGTTTTCTGGTCAATTTAGTTTCAAACTGTCAATCTTTATTTTATCAATGCGTGTGCAATGTGGTTGAGATTATTTGAACTTTTATGAATGTTGAGGTGTAGAATAGGAATTTGTATTTGGACTGTCATACTTTGATCAGATTTAGTGTGCAATACTGTCAAAATACTATAACATGGGAAATAAAAAGGATGTGACAAATAAAATGGACTGAGATAAAGAGTAAATGATACATTAAGTGCTTATCTCTTCATCCCACAACATTACTCTTAAGTACACCTTCTTGATTAACAACTCCCTTAAAATGTCTCCAAACTAATCACCTATAACATTTGATGCACTGCAAGACTGAAGATCTTCTCTCCTCCCTTTTGTATTAGGAGTAAATGACTTCTTGCATGTTTCATTCAAGTGGCTGTATTAAGGCACATCTTTTGGAAACTACTGAAATGAAAAATGTTTACTGTCAAATGTGCGTTAAAAAAAAAGAAAAAAAAGTGCCAGTTATAATAATCCCAAATTCTTGTCAATCAGTTTCAATACAAAAAAAAAAAAAAAAAAGAAAGCTTCAGGGATTAAGTTTCACATGTCCTCTATTCTCTATAGACCAGATTCGTCGGAATCCGGAATAAACCCTGAAGCCGGTAGGTTGAGGAAGCTGATTAGAGACCCCAAATGTCCTCCAGTGCTCCGAGGGATTCTTGAGAGTCTCCTGCATTACCTAACACAGGATCTGCTGACAAGGACCGCCATGAGCAGAAACCTAAACAAGCCAGAGACCCGAACTCTGACACAGGAGACGAGAGGAAACAGCAGCCCTGAGCAGCCAAGTCAGACTTCTGTAAACCAGACTCAATTTCAGACAAGCTGCAGAGTGGTTCATCTCCTCGAAGCAGAAAAAGAAGCCCAGGTAAAGGCTGCTGCCACCGGTTCTGACTCTTCTGTTAAGCACCAGCTGAATCCACAAGAAAACAAATTAAAAGGAGATCAAAGAGCAGGAGACTTCATATCTCGACGTATTACCACATTTCAGCTCCTCCAGTCTAAATTCTTAAGGTCCTTGCCCAAACCTCATGTTAGCCAACAGAGGGAGGTAGGGACTCTGTCCTCTCGCAGAAGGGTGCCAAACCACAATGACCATCAGGACACTGAACGTGACATGCACACAAAGGAGCAAGCTAAGAGACAAGGACTGAAGAGACAAAACAGCGTGAAGGATATTGTAGCCAAGTTTGCCATGGCTGAGCAGAAAGAACAGGGACTGAAAACGCCCAATAAGCAGCCAATCAAACCGAGACTCATTGGAAAAGGGATCCTCTTATCTTCATTAATGGAGAAGTTTGAATCCCAAGCTGCTGTATGTGGTGCAAGTGACTTAAATGGTTCATTTGAAAGGCCAGCTGGAGAAGTCAAGGTCCCATCTAACACAAAAGAGAAGGTGGCTTTTCTTGAAAGTAAGCATCAACAGATGATAGACCAAACCGTCCACACACAAAACCTACAGAAGAAAACAAAAACTAAATCAGTTA
The DNA here is from genome assembly GCA_023101725.1 of Atherinomorus stipes. Classification (NCBI taxonomy): domain Eukaryota; kingdom Metazoa; phylum Chordata; class Actinopteri; order Atheriniformes; family Atherinidae; genus Atherinomorus; species Atherinomorus stipes. Next base: position 370,955 of record JALJCO010005361.1, read on the forward strand.
TGCAGAACTTTAAAAGAAACCAAAAGTCAAGTGAAAAAGGAGGTCAAGCAGAAGATATTTCAAAAGAAGCAAACTTGCACACAGAAGACAAGAAGACTTTAAAAGCAGAAGTAGAGGACCAGCTTTATCGCTCATCCAATCATCAGGATTGTGGCTCAGCAGAACTAAGTGACACTAAGACCTCAGTTGATGAAATTACATTTATAACGCAGGTCAAATCTGGATGTTTAGAGCAGCTCTCCCTTACATCTGTGACAGAGTGGACATTCCCACAACCTTACAGCCTCCTTGTGGAGGAAGAGCTCCCATTAAACTGGCATCTGGCCACCATCATGACCTGCTCTCCTGTGTGGCACACATGCGTGGATTCCTCTCCTGAACATCTGAAGGTAACTAAACCTGAAGCTTTGGATAAGTTAAATCTTACCGACAGTTCTCGTGGAAGTCTACACTTTTCTTCCAGCAAGTCAGCTGCAGGTGAATCCATCATGCCCATGACTGAAAGTGACGCCAAACCAACAGTCGGAGCATTTTATAAAGACTCTCACTATGAAACTGTAGCTAATCGTGACTTAAATCTCCAAAGACCTATGCGTGTCCAAAAAGCCTCATCCAAGCACATTATTCCACGTGCTTACAGATTTGAAGATCAACATGGTGCGGACCAAATTAATTCCTCTTGTCAATCAGCACCACAGCCAGAAACTTCAACCCCCCTGACTGCAAATCTACTGTCACACTCTGATACCTCTATGACTGCTCCAAGCATCACATTAAAGTCAACAGAAAGTATTCTCGACTGCAGTCCTCTTGACATTGGCAGTCCTGTGATAACAAGAAAGAAATCAGCAAAATGCAAGAGTCAAGAAAAAGACACAGAGGCATCCAAAGAAGGAAAAGAAGAGGTTAACAATGCTGCCACACTACAAAGCTGCAGACTTTCTGATGACACTGCTAACCAGGCTGCATATGAAAACTGTGAGATCTCTACAGTTACAATACCCAAGTTTGAACCTGAGGGAGACAACGCAAAACAGAAACCAAAGTATACAACAATCTATTATGGGGATCCGTCAGTCAAGCAAGCATATAAACCCAAAATTATACGCTTTACTGACACGTTTACTTTCTAGGTTGGTGCTGGCAGTGTGCCACCTTTAAACCAGGCAAAATGTACAAAGTGATAACTGATATCTGCTTAAATATGTCATCATAAAGCTGATAACTTAAGAGTCATCTTCAGCATTTAGTGACTGGTTAAGAGTATTTAAAATTCAATCTTGACTAATTGTCCACTGTTTCACACCATCTGCAACTAATTTGTCCAGACAATGAAATCAATGTACTATGTAATCACAAATGTTCAAGGTAGATACAATATGTGTAGGCTGCTTGACAACATCACTTGACTACATCACTTTTTTTTCATTCAAGAATTATGACTGAATAAAGTGTTAATGTACATAAAATGTTGTTTAAAAACTCCAAGTTCATCTGTATATTCTTACTTTAAAATATTTTTAGTAAAATGATCCTGTTCTCTAAATAACTATCATACTGTAATAAATCAAATTCAGCTTGTCGGCTCTTGAAAAATATTTGTGTAAAATGAAAGAAGCGTTACTTTCCTGGAGAATAATTAAGAATGATTTAATCTTTTTTTTTCATGCATTTATTTACTTTTTTTTTTGTCCAGCTACAGACTAACAGCTGACAGAGTCTAGTACACACACTTACACTGAACCCAGAGTGCTTAAAACAGGACAGAGTGAGCCTTGTTCACAGTATGAATGGTCACACAGCAGTGCCAAATATGTTGGTAGTTTGAAATTCATCCAAGTCACTGATCCAATAACCGCACCCACGGCAGGATTACACTACTCCAGAAACACGAATCTGGATTCAAACTTGTTTCTTTTTTTTTTTTACAAGAGGATAAAAGATTAAGACCTGCATATGTCTATGAGTTTATGTAGGTCAGACATGTTAAAAATCAAATTGCAGTAATTTGATTAAAATCGGGAGTTTCACTTTGTTGTAGCTGTGTTTACTATGCAAGGTCACAATTTTACTGCATGAATACATATTGATACTTAATTACTTTGTGACTATTCATCAGTCGAATTACTGTTATATTTATTTGTTTTGAGGACTATTTCTGTGAGCGAAACTTTCAGATTTTTCCAGTTAGTTGCACATTAAACCTCCTGAACAAGCCTTGTGTAATTTTGCAACACACCCGCCTGAACATTTACAAAACTAAGCATTTAAATGACAGCCCTGGGAGGGTATCTCTGTGCTCCAGATTCTCTCAGCATTTAATCAAATTTATGTCCGGTGACTGTGTGCATGTGCTATTTTGGTACTTTCAGTAGAGTTTTCTACTTAAGCATGAATTTAACTTTCAAGTAATTTCGATATAGACTTGAAAAAAAAAAAGTTTTTAAGTTCAGTCAATCATTTTTAGCCATAAAGTAAAACTGTGCTGTTACTTACAAGTTTTCCCATACATTGTCATAAACCTTTCATTTGTACCATGATTAAGAACCTCCAATCAAAGGGCTATTTTAAATGTGATTCACACATGTGTCATGCTACATTTCATTGTAGGTATTTTATGGATGACTATTGCTGCTTGAAATTCGGTTTCTCAGGTGGCTGCTTTCACCTGTGCTGAGCTGGAGGATGAGGGCGGATTCTTACCTTCTGCTGCATTTAAATACCATTGGAAACATAAGAACTCCAAAGAGGAAATAATAAAACCTTGATGGATGTGTTAAAGATTTCATGTAAACGTGATGTCTTAGGTAGTTAATACACTTTTGCTCAGCAGTTTTTTTCTTCAGAGGCAACGGTCAGCGCGTGAGGAAGGATATATCACTGAATTATTCAATAGTTACTAAATACTACAATAATAATGCAAATATACTCCCCTCTGTACAATCTCAAACAATAACATCTCATCTAAAAAAAACAATTTTATATGAGAATTAAAGTGGTTAGTAGTGACAATAATTATACATGAGCTAAATGAGACCAAAGAAACTCTTCTTATGTTTAAATTGCTTCGTCTTTCGTCTCAAAGTCCCGTGAATGCAACATAAGTTACTTTCGGTGACCTCCTGAGTGTCTGAGGTACGATGGAACAGCAATCACCTGAATGCAGCATTAGATCTGACTGAGGCGTTTGCCCCGGGACAAACGTCACTCGTCCGAAATTCTCCGTGTTCAACCAAGCGGTCAACTAAAGTGGAAGGGGCTGAAAACCACTGGGGGTAGGCTACATTCGGTAGCATTATCCTGGTCGTTGTGGTAAGTTAGTTGAACTACAAGGAGCTAGGGACCAGTAGCAGGTGCCTGTGGATGGCGATGAAATTCGAGTCAAACTCCACCCTCTCCAAACGTCTTGCCCGACCATCCATGGATCGATAAAGAATATTTAAGAGATCGACTTTTAACGACTTGGATGATTTGGGAAAAGCGTAAGAATGCCTTTCACTGCTTTCCCTTTTTCGAGAATAGTATGTTAATCCCCGGAAAGAGCACCGTCCTGTCCAGTTTCTCCTCAGCACGCAAACATGGACAAAGTGAGCGTTCAAGCGATTTTAGCTTAACTTAAACTGCTGTCGTGCTTGATGTAAACTGTGAACTTTTTGGAGAGAGCAGCAAAGTTGATACATGCAGGGATTGTAAGTAATATCACTGGAGCAGAAGAGGCAATGGAGAGGAACAAGTCGGCCAACGGGACCCACTCCCTCACCGAGAGTAAAGCTAAAGACAGAGTGGACAGGTAATGCTGGCAAACTCAACGGTTCATGCATAAAAAAACCTCCCAAACTCTTTTTTTCTTTCTTTCTCGATGTGGTAACCTTGTACTGTAGTTCTCAGAGTTTCTCGCCTACAGAGAAAACCAAGAGGCTGATACCGTTGTGGCCGTGTAGAAATTGGAAGCGGTATCAAACTAATTAGTTTTGACCGTTACTCATTCGTTAGCTTCTAATTAGCTAAATTAACATTAGCTCAAAACTTCGTCGCGTGCCTTTTATATTTGAACAGTCACTGCTTTAAATGAGGTCTAAAGGCTTGCACTGGCTTTTTCATATTTTATTTGATTTAATTTTGTGAGTAGATATGCCAATTTCAACACAAAACTCATTTAGACTTGTATTAAGATGGAGATGCTCATTTACTATCAAGGTTTTTGCAGGTTTTATGGTTATTAAAAAGTAAACTAATTGTGTTGAATAAGTCTTAATATATTGATAAATCTGTTTTAAGAATTTTAAGAAATTCTGTATTTTCTGTACTGTGTATTTTATAAGTTTTATGTGACTTGAGTGTTCTTCAAAGTTTTCTACGAAAATAATTCAGTTTAAATATTAAGAACACTTTGTGTTGGGGTGATGTGATCAATCTCAGCTTTTAAACTCATTATAAAGGTGAATTAACTGTTTCAGTAACTTAGAATTTTAAAACTTTAGTGAAAGATCTGTTGCAGGGCTCTGTCTGTCTTGGATCTACCTAAAACCATTGAAACCAGGCATATTGGTGTTGTCAAAAATTCCATTCAGTAAGGCTGATCCTTGTACTCCTGAAAGAAAATGTAGTTCAAACACAGTGATAACACAAACCAGCACTTTAAGTTCCACATTGATAAACCTCTCTGTGAAACATCTAATGTATACCCTTGCTTCTGTTTTGGCATCAAGGACACTCAGATGTGAAGCACAACTCTGGTATAATAACTTTCCTTTCACCCAGTATTTGAAGAGGATGTGGCATATGTGTTGCATCAAATAGCTGCAAAGTTGGTTGTGCTTGAACACATTAAGAGCAAATGTCCTGAACTACACAACATTGCTGGTGTGCAGGCTCATTAGTTCCTCAGGAATGACTTTGCTGTTGTGGAAGGGTTAAGCTGCAGGGAGATTAACGTGTTACCTAAGGCATTAGGCTGAGCCATCTACAACTACACCCTTTTTTTCATCCATGAAATGTAGATACAAATACTGTGTGGATTGCATTGTAAAGTACTTGACAGTCTTTTTGGACTGTAATAGGTTAGCTTTAAGCGCACGGTCTTATCTCAAATATGAATAACATCCCAGCTTAGGAGTAAAAGCACAGTTAGACAGGTTGGGTTGATTTGTTTAAAGATACACTGAGCTGTCACTGAACTATTTTCGTTTCATGGTGTGTCTTAAAATTATTTTCTAACTTTGTGCTTTTTGATGCAGAGTGGATCCATATGGCTTTGAGCGCTCAGAGGACTTTGATTATGAGTCATATGAAGAGCTGATGTCCGAGTATTTAGTTGTGCTCACCCGACGAGCCATCAAATGGTCCAAACTACTTAAGGGTAAAAGCAAGGTGCAAAAGAGTGTAAAACGTGAGTGAAAAGTGAACATACCAGTATCCTCCCAGAAGGAGAACATGCACCATAACTCAGCAGAATGTAAACGTTCTCTTCGTTGTTTAGTGAAGCGTTATGTACGCAAGGGGATTCCAAATGAGCATCGGACTCTGATCTGGATGGCAGCCAGCGGGGCTCAGGACCAGCTAGAAAAGAACCCAGGATACTACCAGTCCATGCTGGCAGCCCAACAGGACCCTAAACTAAAGGAGACCATCAGGACAGGTCAAAGAATTATGGCCCTAACCTCCCATTTTTTTTTATAAACTTAAGATGAATTGGCATCTACTGCCTCTATTGGTTTTTTTTTTTCTTTTTTTTGTTCATGAACAATCACTTTCAGTGTTTTATTCCAAGTCAAAATCACTGTACAGTATTGTATATATTGGCACAAAATCATTGCAATAAGCATGATTGTCTGTTTTCTTTTTTCAGACTTGAACAGAACATTTCCAGACAACATCCAGTTCCGTAAGACGTCTAACCCATGTCTTCAGAAAACCCTTTACAATGTGCTGCTGGCCTATGGTCACCACAATCCAGCAGTGGGATACTGCCAGGTAATAATCAACCTCCCAAAAATCCAATCCAGAGTTTTTCATAATATTTTAACCTTGCTCAAAAAACTTTAAGTTGAAGATTTTAGTGTGACTAATTATTTTCCTCCTTTTTTTCCCCTCTCTCTCTTTTGTTAAGCTAAGTGGTTATTATTTTAATGTTGCTAATTTGTACTGTTGCAGTATTGTGCAGTGTTTTGTATTTTTGTTTCGGATTGAACATTTAAATTACAAGAAAATATCTAATGCATTGTTTGAGAAAAAAAAGGATCAGAAAATAGCAGAAATTGTAAAATCTATGGTTGGATAATGAGCTTACAAACAATTAAGAAAGAAAAGGCTGTTTTTGTGTTCATAGATGCAATAGTAGTATTTCCAGTAATTTTCTCTGGTATCCAGAGAGAGGCTGTTGGTGTTTGCTCAGTATACTCTAGGTCCATGCTGATTTATTAGTATTTGAAATGCAAATCTGTTTCAGTTTGCAGCCTGGTTTGCAATTCAAATATGGCTGCACTGATGGTTATACAGTATCTTTCACAAAATATAAATGGAGCCCACTCATTCATGATGATAGGCAGCCTGTTTCAGTTTGGATTTGTTTTTGTTTTCTTGAATTAAATCATGGGGGAAAGGTACTGAATTTTAACCCACTAAGACCAGATGCAACCCTTTCAATACCTCCTTCTCAGACTTGGAGTTTTAAGGTTTAATCTGTAATATTTATATCACTTTGCTCTTTTGAGGCTGAGAAATAAACCATTCTGTCAAGTTTCTCAGTTTTTTTTCAAATGGGTTGAGGAGCTCTAAAGTCTGATAAAATCTGCTTGTGCAGAGTTCCAGAATCACATGTAACCTGCGTGTGTTTATTTGCCTTCAGGGGATGAACTTCATTGCTGGGTATCTACTAATCATTACAAAAGATGAAGAGAAATCCTTCTGGCTGATGGATGCACTGCTCGGCAGAATTTTACCAGGTGTGTATCGTCATCAACCTGCTGTTGTTCTGCTTTTGTGATAGATGTGTGTGTCAGAGCTCAGGGATACGAATAATCCTGTCAGTGTCACATGGTCTTAAACTGCAGCTGCACAGATTTATATCAGGAACTTTAGCTCACATAATGTAAGAATGTCAAAGTGAAGAAGAACTTAGCAGTGGCAATCGTGACATGAGTGATACTGAAGAGCTGTCGTTAGCAGGGTAGTCATTTTAACTAAAAGTAGTTTTATTTAAATAATAAACAGTTTCCTGGAGTTTATTTATTAAGAATGATGCTTTTACAGACTACTACACTCCAGCCATGCTGGGGCTGAAGACAGACCAGGAAGTGTTGGGGGAACTGGTGAAAGCTAAAATCCCTCAAGTGTGGCAAGTCATGGTGGAACATAATGTGATGTGGACCCTTGTTGTATCTCGATGGTTCATCTGTCTCTATATAGACATCTTGCCAGTAGAGGTGAGTATATCTATGATTTATGTTTTAGTCTCATGGGTAGGGGAGCAAGTTTTGTATTAATTTATTCCCTTTTTATACCCTGAATAATCCATTTTTATGATTTCAGAATTTATTATGGCCTCATTACAGCTCAGTTGAGGCCCCAAAATCCCAAATCTATCTCTAAACTCTTGAAGACAAATGGCCATATCATGTATTGAATATTTAATGTGGATTCAGTTAAAAAGGATTTTTATTCCTAATCTTCTTTTCAGTCAGGATAACCAACTTGCCCCCATACAGCAGTCTTTGATGCTGCCTCACCTCCCTCTGTTGAGTTGAGGAAGGTGTTGACTGCAATGTTTACTCACTAAACACACGTGGAACTTTTATGTAAGGGTGTAACTCTTGCAGATGTTCGGACTGTTTCCTTTTAGATTAGATCAACATACAAACACTGTAGGCAACCAGGAAGAAAGACAAGTCCTCAGTGATTTTCATATCGGGAGTAATGGAAAATTGTTTTTGTGCTGTTGAAATGCACTACTGGAAATTGCTTCTTTTGTTTTTCTCCTTGCAGCTGTGTTGCAGTTTAGATGCAAGTTTAATATATGTACTGAGCATCACTGTCCACATCTCTCTGTGAATTTTACCCGTTTGTCATTTTCCTGCAGACAGTCCTGCGGATTTGGGATTGCCTTTTCTATGAGGGCTCAAAAATTCTGTTTCGAGTAGCCTTGACGCTGATTCACCACAACCAGGCAGAGATTGGACAGGCTCAGTCACTGCCAGACGTATGTCAAAGCTTCAAACAGATTGCCCAGGGACCACTTGTTGATGAGTGCCACACTTTCATGCAGGTATATCTAAAGATGGAATCTATCCTGTAATTGCTTCTTTAGTCAGCAATTTCTCAGGAAGAATCTTTTAGGATATAAAGAGATATCCTTTTATGATTTACTTTTTTTAAATGCAATGATTCAATGGTGTTTATTTTCTTCAAAGAAAATCTTCACTGAACCAGGAAGCCTCTCCATGGCAACCTTGACTAAACTGCGGGCGACGTGTCGGGCTCGAATCCTTGCAGAGGAATCCTGACCCAGTCCGATACCTGCTGCCCAGAGCCAGTACACATTCCAGAGGGGTGGGCGGCTTGTTTGCACCTTTATTATTTAAGCTGAATCACTGTGACCACTACACACTGTCAACTTTAGTCTTACACTATATCTTGAGACAATCATGCAGCCCGAGTGTTTATCATGAGCACTGTGTTGCTTGTATGTATGTGTATGTAAGAGCTGATGATTCTGTTTGAAAACGACGTAGTTTGTATTAAGCAGAAAATTTTTGTTTAAATATGGAATAATGCACTTTAGTCCAGAATCTCAGAAGCAAAAGAGGCTAAAAAGTAGCCAAGTGCAGTGAATTGTGTTACACACTAAAAGTAAGCCAAGAAGAAAGTGTCTGCTGTATTTCACATAGTTTTCTCAGTCAAGAATTAATTTAGGGTAAATGAAGAATGCAATACTGTCACTGCAAGATGTGGCAATTCAATGTGATTTGTTATTTCACAAGAATTTTTGTATTTCCAATACTTGCATTTTTTTTTTTTTTTTTAGATTAAGCACACTGGATGCATATTTTTCAAGTGCACTATGGTGAAACAATACAAGCATAACCTACAGACCTTCTGTCCAGTTTGTTTTGTTTTTTGGCTCCTACTGTTGCTGCGACTGTAGTGATGCCAGATTTTGTTGCACTTCAAAACAATACCCTTGGCATTGACTCTTGCTCTGATTATTCTAGGGAATGCAATACCTTCCTGCTTTAATTTTGTAACAAACAATAAAATGGATTAACCAAATTATATAAGAAGCACTGTCTGCTGCAGAAAAACAAAGTTGGACTTTTCACCGTTTTATTAACTTGCAGTAAAATGCATAATAGAAAACGAGATCAACCATTTTCTATAAAAATAAAACATCAAATCACTATAGTTAACATTTTTGCAAGAGGGAGTCAAAACACAAAAATGGAAAATTAAACCATTTGCCTGTTCATATATGCCGTGTGTGGCCTCACCTCTACACACTTTTCATTACAATTACCTGCTGTGCTTATGCTGCCGAATTAAAGGAAAATTCCAGGATATTTAATCTTAATCTCTAGTATTTTCATATAAATTTATATGCACAAAAATCTTTTGTCCCAAACTGAGCAAGAATACAGTGACAAGTAGTTACTGCAGAGTTGCAGCATACTGCACACATATTGTGCAAGAATCTGCCATGGAAAGGAGGGAGGAATAAAATAATGGTTTTTGTTGCATGTGTTTTCCAAACTGCCTCGTGCTTCCACAGAATACCACTGAAGGACTGGGGGAGGTGAAATTGTGGCTACTCGTGGTTTAAGTGGATGAAGGCACTCCTGTGTACTTCTCGGTGCAGACCACCTTGGTTGTAGCCACCTTTTTGACCAGAGAAATTAAAGTCTCCCATAAAAACAGTAATGAAAATATAGCAGAGTGGAGGTAATTTTATTCTTTTATACTGACTTCAATGAGTAGCCTCTCTACATTGTGGTTAAAGTTCCTGGAAATGGCCACCATGTTTGACTGTGCATTTTTGTTTTATCTAGATGCATGACTGTCTTATTAAACTGCAAATGTTAAGCAGTTATGTCCTACTCCCCAAGATTTTGTGCCCATCAATAATTTACACCCAAACAGGGAAAAAAAGGGCCCAGTTGACAATTCTGGGAATTTTCCTTTTTAATTTTCACTGTGTGTAAATGTAACTGGAAAGACACATTCAAAGCTTTCCCTTTTCATAGAGGATGATGATTCGCTCATGAAGTTGAAAACTTGCTTGCGGAAATTTCTAAAAATGTATTTTATTAATTGGGACTTGGGTTCATTTGACTCCCTCCTACTCTTTCACTGAATGATCACACAGCTAAAAATAAACAGCAGTTCAATCCAATCCAATCCCAAAAACATTAAAAACTGAGCAAAATCATTGACAGTGGATTCGCTAATGCAGATTCAAACATCCATCGTTGATGAGCTGAAGTCCCAGTCCTCTCAGGCTTTGAGATGCACACCGTCTAAAGTTAGCACGCAGTTTGCTTTTAATCATCCACAGAGAAAGTGAAAGGAAGAATAATATCCAGAGGTCACACAAAGTAGGCATGCACTCACCAAGAGAACTGCTGCCATACACTCATGCTTATGTCCACAGTTTGACTTGCTCATTCACACGCTTGGGTTAATCTCTCCACCATTCAGTCTGTCTGGTTTAAGTTAAATCAAGGGTCCACTCAGATAGTTTGGTATCCAGCGTGGCTCCTCTTCCTGCCTATTAGATACGCAATAAGGACAATCAGCACCAGGCCAGCAAGAGCTGCTCCAACAATGATGGGGATCAACATCTGGTCCTGGTCCATCTGACACTCCTCCGCTGCACACAACGGAAAAGAGTAGGACAGAAGGGAATGAAGATCAGAGTTACAGTACGTAAACCTGAACTGGAATTCACTTACAGCAAGTACTACAGGCTTCCCAAATTATTCCTTTTTTCTACATTTTTTCAGCACATGAAAGAAATGCAAATTAAGACTAGCAAACACTTCTAGGTTAATGCGAACATTACAAATCAACCTGATATGATCTAAGAAAAAGGAAAAAAAAAAAAAAAAAAAAGGCAAAACAGAACATAACCACCAGTCGTACCTGTAGCAAACTGGTTAGTTGTCACGCCAAATGGCTGGACCTGCAGTCTGAATGTGTTTAGAGAGAAAGTTGGTACCACAACTAGTGTTTGCTCTGTGTTACACATGTAAGAGCGACCCAGCGTACTCCGCAGGTAGTCAAGACTGTTGTTACTGGCTGAGAGGGGAGCTGAGAATAGAAAAGATGAGATTTTTTTTTTTTTTTGCTACACATTTGACTAAGAAAACCATTTTTAAAGTGTGCTGCTCATGTCAGGTGACATACCAGTCATGTCGGTCCAGTTTGCCTGCAGATTGATGCCGCTCAGGTGGTATTTGTTGGATGTTGAGTTCTGTGGATGAGAAGAGAGGTTGGCTGGATGCACAGCGTTTACATACACAAAGCTCAAATAAACAAAAAATGGAGATTGATGTACCACAGTGAAGGTGAAGCTGAGAACTGTTTGCTCTTGTGTCAGAACCAAGGTAGCACTGCTGGCTCCACAGGATCCAGATGAGCTTGTCAGATTGGGAGTCAAATTTAATAGTTCTTGGACAGTCTGGTAAGAAGAAACAAGGATGTTTTATTCAAAGTAACACATACTGGCAGGTGGTTTTACATTTGCCATCTGCGAGTAGTTTCTTCTTCACATTACCTTGTTCTGAGCCTTAGAGACGTAGGAGACATTAAGCTGCAGTCCCATTTGGGCCAGGAGACATACAGTGCCGTTGCTGTCCTTCACTGAGTAGGTGCCTCGTTCAGGCGTTCCTGGAGGAGTCGGTGCTGGAGTTGGTGCTGCAGTGCTGGCAGTGGGAGTTGGAGCTGTTGTAATGGCCTGATCTGCCACACACACGCTTTCTGTGACAAGAAATGCACAATCAGCTTCACAGATGAAAAATCATTTAAACCTTCCCACTAAGGATCAGAAAAAACACAGGAGCTCTACCTGTTGGACTCAGGTCATTTCCTGGCATGTAAGCCTCCAGCCTCATATCAGAGAAAGTGACAGTAGCCCCACCCACTCTGACAACAGTCGGACTCAGACACCGGTATGTGGTGTTGACGGGAGCCCAGATCCCAACTGAAGCAGACACTACAGTAACCACATCTAGAATACAAGCAATAAAAAAAATTATAAATCTGTAATATAATAAAGATAGAAAACAAGTGCATGTTTATAAGAATCTAATGAGATTAACTTCTGGAAAACACATGCTGAGACATTTATCCCTCTTTCATGATAAGGGACAAACTTGTCTGGTGAAATTCAAATCAGCCTATTTGCGAGTTTAACATATTACATTAATAACATTTTGTTATACTTGCAGCATCCTCGCCTGACACAGTTTAATTATAACTTATAACTTTACCTCCTTGATGGATTTGGATCTGAGCTGAACATTATTTTCAATACAAAACCACAATTGTTGACAAACTAAGTAAAAAGGCGTTTATGCTCACCAGAGCTGTTGGCATCAGGGAACACCGAAGTGTCACTCAGGTTGTACTGCAGAGTCAGGTTAGCAACACTATAGACACTTCTATTGTTGGAAAAACTCAACCCAAGTGTGTGACCGGATCCGAACACAGCAACCAGCCATGGTGGGTTGCCTTCTGAGCCGCACGAACTGCTCGCTGCGTCGACTGTGGTGGAATCAGGCAGAGAGACTGACGCTGCTCTCTAAAGTTTAAACAAATGAGATGAGTTCACAAACACATCCAGCTCAAGTGGTAAACTGGAGGAATATTATTAAATTAAATGTGTAATTAGAAAACAGAATGTTGTCAGGTTGCTTACTGTGCCACTGGACGTGTTGTATGTGATGGAGAATGATGCAGAGAGCTCAGCTTTTATGCAAGTAGAGTTTCCCTCCTTCACTTCAAGGGTAACAGCCTGAATGCAACCTGTAGACGATGATGCAATGAAAATTACAAGGAATAATATTAACAACAGACTTGCATGGTCAAACAGAAAAAGGCAAAACAATATATATAATTTTTTAGCTCTTTTCCATATACTTGTCAAAAATGTAACAGTAAAAACCTGGAAATTGCCTGACATAATCTAGAATGTAAAACATGTTTTTTAAGGCACAGTCTCACCTCATGATGAGACTGATGCACTGACACACTGTGACATTAATGTATGCAAATGTACCAATATCAGATCAACTCATTAGTTACTGTTAAACTGGGTTTTATTTGTATCATTCATCCAGATGCAAATCTCAGAAATACACCAGTTTTACAAGGTCATCTGCAGTCACAAGACAAAACAATCTTTGCTTTGTTTTAGGTCAGGTTTGAGGTCAAAACAGACCTCAGAGCAGTTTAACCTAAACTCCACAAAAAGAGTAAATATCGCTGATGATCTCTGCACCTTAAAAGCTCTTTACATCTTCATTTTTGGTTCATTAAATTATTTTTTTGCAGTAGTTTTTGTTTGAGGTAATAATTTTGTGTTGCAGAAACAATAAAACTGGAGGTTGCATCTTTTATTTGTCTGGTCAGAGAAACGTTAGAAGTATCCATGTTGCATGATGCCTTGTTCTACATACAAAACTAAGCAGTTTAGACAAGTCACCACTAGGTGGCTACAGACAGCTAAAAGTGAGACTGAGAGGAAGAAAACCTCTTTTTCAGACATAATAGAACTGCTGTTTCAGTCCAGACCTGAAGCAGGTGTAACTGAACATGCCCTCAGAGTCAGGAGTTATTCTTGTTAGCTCATAAGTACCAGTCTGGCAACAGTTACTCTTAAACTGTAGGCTATTAATACTTTTTTTTTTACATTATTGCAGCATGTTTGAGCATGTTGTCTGATAGAGGTTATCATCAACCTTTTTTTTTAAACTGCAGTGGCCAGTCAGGGCTCATAGACTTATTAACCACAAACTTGCAGTTTTAGGGGGAAAACAAACAAAAAACATCTCACTCATTTTATCATGCTGTAATGCAATAGAGGAGTTTCCACTTGCATGGAACTTCCTAAAATATCTAAAAACTTAATTGGAGGGGGATTAATGGCTATGGCAAGATTGGAAATTAATTTCCCACAGTGAAACTGCTGCAAAGTTCATTCCTGGAATAGAATACATGCCTTTTGCCACCTGACATTAATAAGAGAATTTTTTTTTCAGTGGGCCAAGTCAGTTGCTCACTACATTATTAGTGGTTTCATCTATCACAACAGTTGATTCACTGTTCTGTAATTCTGCCAACATTTACCCTTTTATTCATCTTCATTGAAAAGCAGTGAGTTTAAGGACTGCCAGTCTCATTCTGTCAGACTCATTCCGCGGGCTGCCTTTCGAAGACATAACCCCCCCGTCACCTCTGTTCACCCCGTACACACACAGCAGACAGTTTACACAACACTGCAACCCGGTCATGAGATTAAAGTAGTTGTGTGTACAAAGTATCAAGCTGCAGATAGGCAGCTATGCAAATGTCAAACTGAAGGGTATCCCACACTGCTGCTGGCAGGCAGAATTTCTAAGGTCATCACAATCTTTCAGAGACAAAAACAAAAGTGAAAACACTCTGTGCTTAAAAGCTACAAGTATATCAGGATGATCAACAGTTGAAAATGATATTAGAGAAATACTCAAGCTACACATGTACTAGCTTGTTTTCCTGTGTCAGCACCAGGTGCCTGTGTGTGTTCAGAGTGATTAAACCAGTCATAAACCAACACTGTCAGTGGGCCCCCCCAGAGCAGCGTGCAACACAAAGCCATCATGGCAGTCATGTGAAGCTCTCAAATGACACAACAATGAGGCCAATCTGCTGGTACACAACATCAACAAAACCGGGGAATTAAATCAGAATAGAACACAATAAAAACAGAAGTGAGTCCAGGGACTTTTCCAGTAATTCTGGTCTGGATTGCCAAAGACAGGTCCAATATGAAACTTGGGGGGGGGGGGGGGGGGGGGGGGGGGGGGGGGGGGGGGGGGGGTATAGGGAGGGGGGGGGGGGGGGGGGGGGGGGGGGGGGGGGGGAGGGGGGGAGGGAGGGGGGGGGGGAGGGGGGGGGTGGGAGGGGGGGGGGGGGGGGGAGGGGGGGGGGGAGAGGGGGGGGGGGGGGGGGGGAAAGAGGAGGAAAAAAAAAAAAAAAAAAAAAAAAAAAAAAAAAAAAAAAAAAAAAAGGGAGGGAAAATGAAAAAAGAGAGGAAGAGTAGGGAAAGAAGATAAAAAAAAAGAAGAAAATAGAAAAAAGGAAAAAGAAGGATAGGAGAAGAAAAAGAAAGGGCGGGGAAGGGGGGGGGGGGGGGGGGGGGGGAGGGGGGGGAGGGGGGGGGGGGGGGGGGGGGGGGGGGGGGGGGGGGAGGGGGGGGGGAGAGGGGGGAGAGAGGAGAGAAGAAGAGAGAAAGGAGGGAAAAAGGAAGAAGAGGGAGGGAAAGGGGAGGGAGGAAGGGGGGGGAAGGGGGGGGAGAGAGAGGGGAAGGAGGAGGGGGGAAGGGGGGAGGGAGAGAGGAGGGAGGGAGGAGGAAGGGAGGGGGGAAGGAAAGGGAAGGAAAAGAGAGAAAGGGAAGGGGGAAGAAGGAAGAGGGAGAAAAATAAAAAGCAGCACTGATCACTTGAAGTTCCATGTACTCCCATGGAACCATGAGTATTACATTTAAAAATCCAGCTATGCATAAATATAATATCTTCTACATCCTGACCAGATAGTTTACATATGAAAAAAGACCCTTTCACCGAGATAAACCTGTTGTGGAGTTTTGTGATTAAGAGTTAAGAACAAGCAGACAATCAAGTTAGAAATTATATTAACTTTGGAAGAAGTTAACGATCTAAAACTTTAAGCCTCAAGGAATTGGATGCCTTTCTTTGCTATCCATGATTGGGCCTTATGCACAACTCCACTACTTCCTAACTTATGCCAGCTCCTTTGTCTCCTGTCTTTCATTATTGGATGTTTTTATCAATCCAGGTGTGCCTGATCTCACTAACCATGAGGACAATGGCCAGACCCACCTGGATTAATCAGTTTGTCCAGTAATAAAAGGCAGGAGGCAAAGGAGCTGGCTTAAGTTCAGGAAGTAGTGGATAAAGTTGTGCAAAAAAGCCCAAAGGGCTAGACAAAACAGGAACTTCAAAAATGTCAGAGTTGTCAAAACAATATTAATCACTATTTTTCTGTCACTTAGATAAATAAATGGTGTTTTGTAGTAATTGTCTCAACATTTTGGGGGTTTTGAGTGTTGATCAGAGAAAATCAAGATATCAGGAAAAAATGTCAGAGTTGCTTTGTTATTTAAGAATTTGTGTATAATTAAACCATAGATATTTAGATTTTCACTTTTTCCTAGATGATAAAATTTAGCTTTACAGAACTATGATGTCAGGATAGGGCCTTGTTTTAAGTTTAATAAGAAATTTCAACAGAATTTGTTCAGCTGAAATTAATTAGATCTGAAAGCTAGTGCACATGCTAGGGGATTTAGAGGCCGACATTCCGCTTCCTTGGTGCAAATGTTGAATGTTGTTGAGGGAGGGAGCCTGAAGCTTTGGGGGGTGGGCATAGGGTTGCAGGGCCCCTGGGTAGTAGTTTGGTTATCCGGCCCTGCTGTCGGTCGTCTGTGTGTTTACTCCGTAGCTTGATTCAGCTAAATGAGGGCATAGCTAAGCGGCTCCAACAAAGGTTATTCCAGCGCGTTTGGCCGTGACATCACAACTAATCAACACTCCATTTCATGTATGATCCACTTGGTCCCCCGCTAGCCATAAGCATCAAAAACACTCACCTAAAATCGCAAACCAGGCGACGAAGAGGGCGGCTAAATACGGGAAGACCCTCATCTCTGAATTCAAGTCGCAGTCAAGCTTTTATCCGTGTGGAAAGCAGGAAAATGCCCGGAGATGTAGCACTGTGTCGCAGCTGCAGGCGCAGGTGGGTGAACTGCACTTGACTTCACGGACCGTTAGCTGGAAGTGAAGTAAAGATGGTGACGATGCTATTCCTGTTGTTGCAGTTATCTTTCTCCGCTTTCTGGAGATAGAGATAAGAGTTTGAAGTATCTCAAATACTCGTCCTGTCGGTGAAGAGTACCGTTATCCGCGGTAAGATGTAGACCACAGCCGCACTGTCCAAGCCATGTCTGTCATGTGAACTGGAAGCGTTTAGAAGCTGCCCAGTCACGTGAGGCCGACCCCTCCTCCTTCCACTCTGTGAACTGAGCTCATCTAAGCTCTAAAATGAGGAATAAAACCCCAAAGGTTCGTAAATATGCACTGTAATATCTCTGTTAGTACACGTTTATCCTGCCCAGCTGCTTGAGGAAAGACGTTAAATATAACCTGAAACAGAGTTACATAACCTCAAAATGTAGGGTGGCTGATACCAACTGGGTGTAGAGGGGCACCTAATGAGGAGAAAGTACTGCACTTCCAGGAATAATATTGCTATGAAAATGACTTCTCACACAAGCGTCATAAACGAAGCTGATTAATTAAAATGCTATAAGTGAGGAGGAAGGAAACAAATCAAATTCAAACCTAATAATTTGTCACCTATGCTCAA
The DNA here is from genome assembly GCA_023101725.1 of Atherinomorus stipes. NCBI lineage: Eukaryota > Metazoa > Chordata > Actinopteri > Atheriniformes > Atherinidae > Atherinomorus > Atherinomorus stipes. The sequence continues at coordinate 388,595 of JALJCO010005361.1, forward strand.
AACTTTTTTTTTCAATTTAGCATTCCTTGACACACCAAGATTGTGTAAAATGACTGCATTATATAGCATTATATTGCTGTAACCTCGAGCTAATTAAATGAATAAGGGGATGAGAGTCTGCAGTCTGGGCTGTGCAGGCTGCAAAGTACATGTGTTGTGGGTAGTCAGCTGACACCCTCATCAATTCACGAGGCTATGCAAAACCCCAAAAGGAACGCAGAGGCTGCTTTAATGCTGCTGTCCAACTCTTAACAGAGCCCTGCTACATAGTTCCACCACATTTTAACAACAGACATGCAGTTTTCTTGTCCTCTAAAATAGGATTTTAAAAAAACACACAAAAGCTGTGTGTTTTCTTATGTTCATAGTGAAAGAACCAACAGAACATCCTCCCATTTTCACTTCCACTTTCTGGTAATTTGAGATACAAGACTCTTGAACAGCTTTCATTTATTAAAGTGATAGCTATGATTTTTTTATGGTTAAAAAAAGAGCTGATTCATTGAAATCAAATGGAAAGCACTAAAGAAAAAAGGCACCAGGATTGTTATATTATATACACTTTGTATAACAGACAGGAATCTTCTCTTTAACATACAAAAACCATGTTTTTTTTTCCCGCTGTTAACCTTTTTTGTCTCAATTAAAATTAATCTGATTTCCTGAAGGTTGATCTTTGTAGGAACTCATATATATTAAACCCAAGCCAAGAACTCTCATAGAACTTTTTGGAAACTTATGTAGATACAAAACACTTGTTACTTACCTATGAATCATTCACCAAATCATTAAATATCCATTTATTCAGGTGCACTTTTCACACTCTTACATACAATACAATCTGATCTACAAAAACATCAGCACGTGACATTGGACATTTTGGTCAAAACAGACAGGATACCAAAAGTAATACCCGAGTGGCTGGCAAGCGTGTCATTTAGCATCTTGTGTTTCAGTGAACCAAACCTCTCTGCCCCATTTCACCCCTCAATCCTCATGGCTCTCTTGTCCTCAGTAGCTGCTTCTCTACCCAGCCAAGCAATCAACCAACCAACCAACCAACCAAACACTCAGCAGTTTGTGCAGCCATTCAAAGGGAGAATGCCTCAAACAAACAACAGAATAACACAAATAAAACAAACTCTTGACAAACCAGCTATGGTAGAAAATAAGTGATTCAGAATGATGTGGTAGAAGGAGGGGGGAAAAAAAACCAATCCCAAGAGAAAAAAAAAAAAAAAAACTGAGGAAAGTGCTAGTTATTTTCAGTTGAGTTTTGCATTAGCAGATTTGTAAGTCACATAAACCATCATCAACAACTACTCCTCCAGCCCAATCTCAGAGTCCCACTAAAGATATTGCAGAATGGGAACAGCACAGCCAAGTCTCTCTTGCCGCTCTGGAGCTCTGTGTCATCTGGACTTTGTGTCCAGGATAGTGGATGGAGGGAAAGATGGGCACCAGAGGAGAGTCGGGTGGCTGACGGGCTGTAACCCCGTATTTTGAGGCCAGCTGTACGCTTGCTGTGAGAAAAGCACGGCGGCGACAGCGGCGCTCCTTTAGGCAACATAGTGATACTGGTTAGGAGTCTCCTTGTCACGTTCCATGTAGTCTCTGTCTATGAGTGACTCGATCCTCTTCTTCAGATCACCAGGCTGTGAAGACGTAAGCAAGAGAGATCCAATAAGCTTTGGCTGACTGCATGCAAATGGAAAAATGAAAATAATCTGTGAGGCTGAATGCTTCACCTTAACTGGGAACTTCAGCTGGTTGTACAGCTCTGACACTAGTAAGTTGTGACTAAGGGTCTTCCTCATCTTCATGATGCGCACAACAGCAGCATCAATCTGATACTGCCTATCTTGAAACACTCGCTCTGTGGTGCTAACCTGCTCCTCTACCTGTTGGAAAAAATGTTCAAGAAATAAGCAAGAACAATCATTTTGCACTTGAAGACATCTGATGGAAAACTGTTTTAAGTAAAAAAAAAAAAAAAAAAAGAAAGAAAAAAAGCAAGTGAGAGAAAAGCAAAGTAAGCCACAGTGACAGAATACGAAAGTGTGGTTTTACCGTTTCCTTCATTTGAATTTGGTTGATCTTGATGCGGAAGAGTTTGTGTTTAAAGTCATTGTTGAAATTGAAACGATCTCCATCTTCCACATCTTTCCCTCGGGGGTTCTTGTTGAGAACACGTGCTTTTCCACAAGCCAGGGACTGCAGTGTGCGCCTGAGCTCTCCCTCTTCTGTACAGATTAACAGATAATGTCAGTGTGAACCAGCAGACATCCCTTGCACAACTGAATGGTCACACTACATATTTAAAGATGTGTAACCTATGCCAGTGGCAGTGCGAATCTCCTCCATGCTGAATTCTTCTCCCTCATTAAACATGAGCAGCACCAGTGTCTGGAACAGGGAAACCTGCAGCTCCTTCTTCCCCTGCAAGATATAATACGCACTGTGAGTGGATTTTGGATGACTTACAATAATCCTCCATCTATGCAACATATATATATATACATTTATATAAGATGCATAAGTAAAAAAAAGCCCTTACCTCTTTAAACTCTGCCTTTAGCACTGCGTGACCCAGTGTGGGTTGCCACTGCAGCTTCCTCCCACTATGCTTACCCAGGTAGAACAACTTGAACACCTCCTGGAGTTTTACCATCTACCAAAAAGAGAAAAAAAAATATTAAAACAATGAAAATACACCCTTTTGTCCTCAGTTTCTTCTTCAATAACTTCATTTTTAAATGCCTGAGTCTTCCATAAAGTCCAAAATTTAGCAATATACTGTATATCTGTCATGCGCATCTGCTTCCATGACTCCTGTGTGCAGATAAACGTCTATCTGCATGCACAAAAACAAAAGCAAATAAATGAACTTACCTCTGAGGGCAAGTGAACTTCCATAGGTGTGTATGAAGGCCAGTAGCCCATAGTGAGAATATTGACAGTGAGTTCTATGTTGCTTGGCTCGCTCTGGTTCTGCATATACTGAGGTAAAACATAAAAAATGTTTTACCATTATGCATAAAAAATGTAAGAAATGTGCAGTGAAATGCATACACATGCTGTAAACATGGCATTAAAACTTGAGTGTTCTTAAATCCCTGCACACTGTACCTGTTTGAACTGGATCATGATATCCTTGGACAGCTCCATGTCCTTAAACATCCCCTCAAGCTTACTGGTAAATGCTGCTCCGCATTCTGCAGGAAGTCAAAACAAGAACTGACATGTTCATATAACACCTCATTTACACATAAGACCGAATATATCAGCTTCATTCTGAACATTATACGGAGTGTAAAATTGATAAAAACCACTAATTATATTGCATATAGACCACTCAAGGTAATTTAGAGTCTCCTTAAAGTATCTAAATTACAGTTTTTCGAAGTTGGTTCCCTAAAACAACTTGCTGATTAACAGATTAAAGAGATGAGACTAGAGACTCACCATGTTTGAGTTTGGAAAGCATGGATTTCTCAGCATCAACAGAGGCACTCTTCCCAACCAGCAGACGCTTGGCCAAGTCCTTCTTGTAAAAAGCTTCAAACACATCTTTTCCTGTAGGGAAGACCCAGATCAAGAAGTCTCATCACATTGTAAGAGGCCTAGCAGTCATAAATAACATTCACTGAGTGAGAAGCACACACACTGACACACACACTCACGACACACAAACAGAAGCGTAACTAACCGTGTATGAAGCGGAAGATAATCATTATCTTGTCCAGGATTCTCTCCAGCTCCTCCTCTGTTGCCTCCTTGTTCCCAGCTCTTAATTTAGAATCCACATACTTAGCTGGATGGGAGGCAATAGCCAAAAATATTATGTCATGCTGGAAACTCATAAAAACCCAAGATAAACTGGTTCATGGAAATTCATTCATGAGAATTCATAGATATTATGCACTTGCCAAACCTACCAATAAGCTCAGCAGGCTTGTTGGGTCTCTTGTTGATAAAAGTTTCAAAGGCCTCCTTCATGGCATTGATGAAAGCCTCGTTGCGTGCAAAGCAGCTCTGTGCCACATTGTCCATCTTATCCTTAAAGTCCAGAAGGTCTTGAACCATGTCCTTGTCTTTCTCTGGAGTGCACACAATCTCTCCACCAAATGACTGCAATAAGAAATTGTCTATGCATTTCTGAGACATAACAGAATCCCAACACATTGCTTTACATTTTATGAGCATGTTTGATGCGGATACCTTGATGTAATCCCTCCAGAACTGCAGCAGTGTGGGTAGTCCTCCCTTCACCTTGCTAAAGAGCTGGTGAAGGAGAGCCAGCTCGGTAACTCGATTCTCATCCAGCAGAGTGCTCAGACCTGCATGAAAACAGACGATGGATGCAAATGTTTTACACAAAAGTCACAACAATCACTCTATGGACATTTTTTTGTACACAACCAAATAACAATAACACTTATTTTTTTCCCAAAGCGCCTTTCAGGCGACTCAAGGGCACTGTACAATAAAAGAAAAGGAAGCAGAGAATAAAACCAACTACAAAAGAAGATAAATAAGAATATGTGCATAAAACATGGGCCAATGTAATTCCAGTAAGTATGCCTTCTTGAACAGGTGAGTTTTGAGTCTGGATTTAAAGGTGAAGTCCGAAGTTTCCTCCCTGAAAATAAATGTTATACTTGTGCAAGTGAAATCCATCTCAAACCGCGCCTTTGGGCCTCTACTCACATGCAGTGGTGAGTTTGAATGCAACTCCCTCTCCCCGTCTGTAATTCCCTCTTTCGCTTTGTTATGGTCTGGTCTGTTTATATCGCCAGCCAATGACAGAGCTAAAGGCATGACTCTGTGTGGGAATAAGCTCATGATTGGAGCAGACGCCAGTCACTTGAACTCTCAAAGAAGAAAAAAAAAAAAGAAAGAAAAACGGCGGATGCACCGAAGAAAAGGTAAGAGCTTTAGATAGCGCACATTGGAAAACCAGGGTTAATATTGGTTTGGCTTTTACCCGCTTCTGAGCTCTGAAGGAGAAGCTTGAAGCTGAATAGGCTGAAGAACGAGGCGGCCATTAGCCTGAGAGGGAGGGGTGCTCAGTTTGAATACTGCTGTTTGAAAACAGAAACAGTGGGGGGGGTTCCTGAGTTAAGGAGCAGAGCGGCTGAATGCTCTCCTCCCCATGGTGCTGAGACGACTGGAGGAACAGTGATGGAGACGGGGAGGGGGGGGGGGGGGGGGGGGGGGGGGGGGGACGCAAAAAAGAAGGGTTACAAGACTTCATGTGTGCAAACTGCAGTGGATATCTTATAGCTCCATAGCAACAGTTTATGATCATTGTTCCTAATGTGAAGATGCACTTTATATAGTACAAGTTTTCCTTATCTTTAGATGTTGCAAAAATGGAGATATACAGTGAGTGACATTACTGATGTCAGCATGAAATGAAAATGACCTATGAAGGATGACACCCAGATATTTAACCTGAAGGAAGGGGGAACTGGGGAGCTGTCAATTGAGCGGGAAAGACAACTCTAGAGAGTGTAGATTTGGTTCCAACAACCAGGATTTCTGTTTACTTGAAGGAAGTTGGATGTGAACCTTATCTTTTCTTATAAGCAGGTGGTAAGAGAGGCATTGGGCTTGCTAGAGAGGCAGAGCTAGGTGGTATCTGAGAAGCAGTGAAAGGGGAAAGAGCTAGATGATGAAGAGGAGAGGCACCAGGCTTGATTACTGAGGAAAACCTGATGTAACAGGGAAAGGGTGGGATCTGTAGGACTTGTGTTGAATGAATTAAATGCAGCCTAATAGATGGGAATGAAATCAGTCAAGTGGGGTGTGGAAAAACTAATCAATTAAGAATCAACTAATTATAAAATGACAATACAGCTCCACATGAGGTTTTAGATTTTTTGCTTGTAACCAAGCTCTATTCAGTTTATTATCTCAACTTCAAAGCATCTCAAAAACAGATCCAAGCACAAGGGTCTGACAAATAAAACAAAATAAATGCTTTTTGAATTAAGATGGAGGTAATTTAAACTAAAACTGAATTTATGCATCAACATCAGATAAACCCAGACCCAGCAGCAGAGCTCACATAGATGACTTGCATCAGTGCATTGCGTCTGCATCAGGCTTTAGTTTAGCCCTCTGAGGGTCTGTTGCTGCTGTGATGATCACGTGACTAAACCGACTAGAAAAAAAATGTGATAAAATGCAAAACTAAATGTCAAATACTCACATTATACTGAAACTACTGCAACACAAACTCACATAGTTGTGTACAGAATGGCAGAGTTTTTAAGATGGGAAATAAGTATGTTTATTATCTTAGCTTTAGGAGCAAGTTTGTTTAATAAAGGCCTTTTACTTTTAACATTGCTGTTCTTGGAGAAGTTCATAACTGAACAAGAAAGCATTCTGTGTCAAAACATACCATTGCACTTGTTACAGTACATATCAACACAACATTTTTCATTTCTGGTTGTTGTATATCAGACTACAAGGACGCTACAGAGTAGGCTGTGTTGATCTTATGTCAAAGCATTAATTTGGGTCAAGAAACGTAAATGAAAAATGTAAATAGCCCATAAACACCTGCAGACATACCTTTTTGTAGTATTGAAGTCATATGTTCTCCTAGAAGTTGTTTTTCAACACAGCTAATCAGAGGTTTTCTGAGGGGAAAATGAGAAAGACTTAAACTAAAAGAGCCCTTTGATTGAATATTAAGGTTGTTGTTATTATGACACATTAATATTCACATACAAGTATTAAGCTTATATTGCAAATTGTTGTCCCCTTTCTATTTTGAAATGCTCCTCTCTAGAACTCCCCACCCAAAAGGCCACATGTTATCGCAAAGTTAAGAAACAGCATAGTTGACATTTAGAGGTGGTTTACTGTAATAACTAACAATGGAATAAATTGCTTGTCCACAATGTTAATCTAAGGTAAAGATAATTTGGCAAATTATGTGACAAATGATGTTGGGCCACTATAAGAGTTAGGTACAGCTGATGGATAAATGATGCAATTCTGAATCTTACTGGGTGCTCTGGTCGAGGTAGCTCACAATTCGATCATTCTCCTCTTCTAAACGGCGTGCCACATGATGCAGGTATTCAGGTACCTGGACACACACAAACATACACAGTGCATTTTATGTGCAAAAAAAAGGTGATGATGCTAAACAGATGCATAAGTAGTCTGACTTACGTCTCTCTCCAGCATCAGTCGCTGCCCCTCAGCTGCATAGAGACGATTGGTCTCAGTCAAAAATCTTTCCTCAAAGGAGTCTTTGTAAACCTGAACAAAAACCAGACAATCAGTTTGAAAACACAAAGATTTGATGGACTTATGTGGTGAATAAATTTATCAGTTACCTGAAGATCTGACAACATGCCAAGAAGACTTCGGAGCAGGCTGCGATCGACGGTCTCGCCAGTCCGCTCCAGTTCTATCTGCTCCAAAATCCCCTCGACTGTTCTCTTCTGAACCGCACTGTCGCTCACAATATGCGTGCGAAACAGTTCCAACCCTGTGTCCCTGCAGCATGCACACATCCTTAGCTTTCTCCAAAACAAACCAACACAGCAGCGTTAAAAATAAACTGTAAGCTTACCAAATGGAGGGGAGAAGAGAGTTCTGAAGCACATAGGTACGATCCAGGAAGAGGAAGATACTTCGGATCATTATCTATCAAGACAGAAACAGTTAACTCTTAAGATTTTCCATTTTTCTGAGCAGCTTGGACATGTAAAGTTGTAAATAACAATGCTTACAGTTTGCCTGCAGTGATCCTGCCAGCAGCGATTCATTCGCTTCAAGAAGGAAAGGTTGTCCAAAGACTCTGTGAGCTCCATGTTAAGGTGTAACAACCAGCTGGGTGTTTTACATACTACTGTTAAATTAGTGCATTGATTGCAGATTAGCATTAATGTAAGCAGGATTGTAAATAATGTGTTCCTCCACAGGGAACTCCTCGATCTGAAGGCGGCTCTGAAAGAAACTAGTTGAGAAGTAGAGGCAGCCATATAGAAACCCAGTCCATGTATTATATTTACAAATGTTATTACCTGTGTCCAACTCGGTCAATGCTTTTCCAGGTCTGCTTGATGATTTCGCTGTGCACAAAAAAAGGATATTCTCTAAACTGGTGAATTTGGGCCTTCACGTGATCTTCACAGACTTGGCGTAGCTGCTTGTACAGTGTGGGGGAGACTTTATACGAACACAGGTTCTCCACCGCCTTCAGAGAGAAAGTTCATCAGAGAGAAAGTTCATCAGAGACCAAAAAAAAAAACGTTTTCCACAGATTATATGACAAATGGCACGTTCAGTTTAATAGATTGTATCTGGCAAGAATAATTTGAGCGTCTTTATGCTTGTTTTCACCCTTAGCTAATAGCAGATTCACTTTTGTTTGCCTATTCATTCTCCACAAGAGTACGAGTTTCAAATGATTATGACATATAAAGCACATGTAAGTCATATTTAATTGTTTAGTACTGGCATGTTTACAGAGGAGAAAAACAAGCCTGACTTCAGCCTTGTGTTCAAGTAAGACAGACCTGATAGAGCTCCTCCAGATTGTACTTGATGGAGGTGCTGTTCTGGATGGCACCCACTGCATCTCGAAGCTTCAGCCACGTGTCTTCTGTATAGTTCTCAGCTAGCTTTGGCCTATCTGTTAAAAAAGAAATAACAGCAGCAAAGTTCATTGGTTGGATCAATGAAAGTCTCCACTCACATTAGAAAAATTGATATAATGTCACCTTTACCAAGTTAAAATATGACCAAACTATCAGTGTCTAAACTTTTATTTGGTCACATCTGGAAATGATAAATTTAGATGGATTCTTCCTCTCTGACGTTTTGACAAAGAACCTAATCAACAATAGTAGAAATTAAGGGTAGACCAATAGATTGTCCGGCCGATATTTAAGGCCAATATTTGCACTTTTTGCTGGTATTGGAATCAGCCGATAGATGGGGCGTCTAGGCCGACACCCCCACTCGGCATAATTTACAGACTTTTTTATATATATATTTATTACAAGTTTAATGTTTCTATTTATTATTTGTTCACAAGTGCACTATTTCTTTTTTATATATTTATTTGAAGCGCTTCCTTCTTTTTTTGTCTTAAAAGAGTTGTAAAATTACTTTTATTGTATCCTTCCTTATATTAATTTGGGAGTCAGATGCAGTATTGGCCCCAACTATTAGCAGGTTGCAATTGCTGATGAGAAAATAACGGTATTGGCCCCCCCAAAAAAACTGTATCAGTAAATCCCTAGTAGAAATGCACTACTCACAAGTTAAGGACATCAACTTTCAGGTGAAATTTATAGAAAAATGCAAAAAGATTGTGCTACACGGACATGAAATAATAAATGTAGGACATGGTAATTCCTCAAAAGGTTCATTGCAAGAAAAGGAACAAGCAGTAGTGGCTAGACCATAACATTTAAATGTCAGTGTCTCCATAACTTGTTAGGTATTGTCTTGGTCTGATGATGTCAAAAGGTAAACAGTAAGATGTAGAGGACTGTTAAAATACAAGCTGTCATTGAACCAGAGTTGTCATCGATCCACGGTTCACACACCTTTTAAAAAAAAGTTTTTTTTTTTTCTGTGGTTAATCTTCTGGTTTGACAACAGCTTGTTGTACAACAAGTACAAAACACTGAACACTTGGACATGTGCATTCAAATAATTAGATAAAGTCAATTTTACTATTAATGAGTTAAGATTAAACTATTATAAACAAATTAATTACACCTTATGAATAAAGTTTTTTATTTTATTTTCAGTCAGTAAGTTCCAGTGTAAAAGGTTACAGTGCTTTTTTTTGTACATTTTGACATACAAAAAGCTAAAAAAAAAAAAAAAAAAAAAGAAGAAAAATAAAGAAGAAAATCCATAACTTTTTGTGGAGTTTATGTTTCTAAAAGACTTTTTAAATAACAACATACCAACAACTGCATCTTTAATTTAATTAATCAATCAAATTACACTTCTCTTCTCATCATCGTTATCAGGATAACCAACAGTGACCTGAAGAGGAAAAGCTTATTATGCAACACACTTTGGACCCACTGAGTTGGTAAATAAACAGTTATCATGATAGAAAGTGCACATAACAATTATTAATGTCATAAATTGTTGTTTTTAAACTTTTTTTTCAGGAGGTTTATAATAAAAACAGGATACTGAGATTCATTTAGTCACTGCATTATATTTAAGTGGTATTTGAAATGTTCAACATGAGATATCATCATCAAGCAGTTAGAAAGTTACACTTAATATACAACATTTTAACTGTATGTTATCAAAAATTTAAGCTATCAATGACTTGTAGTGCTAATTAAATTATGCCAGTTTTAAAGTCTACAGCTGTAAATATTTACCTAGTAAAAGGTCCAAGCTCCCTGAGAGACTGAAAGACCAAGCTGTGTTTTGATTATTTTTTCTAACAGACTATAGATCATTTTGGTCTTAATGTGTGTTAATCATTTGCAAATTTAGCAAATTTGCAATCTACCCAACAACTTGATCAAAATCTGTAGTGTGAAACATACAGTTCAGATGGAGCAATCAGAGTTCTTAAGAAACTAAATGTTTACATCCTATAAAATTGGTGCATCAAGCAATATTCAAGCCTCATTTGGAGATGAAAGCACGAGTGTCTCAAACAGGCCTGGAATAACCCTGATTTGAAAAATCTCATGAAGAAATAAACTAACCACAACTGATCAGTTAACTTTGGATTGTGATCAAATTAAGCACAGGTACAAAGACCGGTTAACTTTTTACAGTATGATCCAAGACAACATCCTCTGTTGTAACTGATGCTGCTGTTATGTAACGTGAAAGAAACAAACATTTACAGTACCTTTGAAATTCTTGATCACTAATTTCTTTGAAGCGCCTGTTTTGCTTGACGCTACAGAGGAGGTCCTGGCCATTCCGTTGGTGCCGTGTTCCGTTAGAGCCGAGAAGCTGGCCCTCTTGTCCTGTCGGGTGTCCTCTGCCATTATCAGATTAGCGCTTTGGCTTAACGCTGTATGGATCAAGTGTTTTGCTAAGTTACTGGTTGGACTGTTTGGTCGCTTGTTTATTCAGTCAACGAAACAGTCTTTGTTGAACCAGGCGTCTTTGGTTGACAGCGTAACAACTCGCAGCCTATTTAAAACACATGTAAAAGCAAACAGTGACTAACATAAGGTTAGTAAATCAGAAAACATAACTACCGACAGCTAAGTAAACAGTCAGCTAGCTAACAGTGTTATCTAAAACTGCAGCACACTTCAGCGACCACTTTTCGTCTTATTCGCAGCACTTTAGCTTTGTAGTCTAGTCCATGTCAGTGCCGATTACTTACAGATTTCACGAGATCAATTACTGTGTTATGTGAAAGTAAACCACAACATAGAAGCGAGTTAGCATTGACACAACATATTCATGTTATTGGTGGTTGGTTGCCTTTACCATTTAGCTAGCTAACACAACAAAATGGCTTTTCAGAGGCAGTTCAGTTGGACAGGTGCATCTTGGGTGAAAAGCAGCGGAGATGCGTTCATGAACAGTTGGAACTTTTAACTTCACCTAAAGTTTTTTTCTGCCCTGTTACATGGTGGTCAGATTATTTAGGGGGAAAAAAAGAAAAGATCTGTGTTAATTCTTTTCTCACACACACACACACACACACATATGCACTACTCACAAAAAAATTAAGGATATCCTGCTTTTTGTATGGTGTCAGAATGAACCTAAAATCAACTACAACCTTTCCAGGTGAACTGAATTAGACTTTTTTTTTAACTTTTCAATGCACATGTACATTGATCAATGCTTATTTATTCTGCATCATTCTGTTCTCAAAAAACCAAAAGTTGAATATCCCTAACTTTTTTGTGAGTAGTGTATATATATATATATATATGTTTATATAAATACATAAATTTTTATTAGAGCATAATCTACTGGAATAAAAATAATGCAGATATTTTAGCGAATTAAAAAAAAAAAATCTTGAACAAAGAAATATGGTCTTACACAGGAAAATCTTCACAGCCACGTACATTTTCATGTCAATCGAATTTGGGATTTTCTTTTTAAAAAAACTACTACATTTTAAGACAAATATATATATATATTTTTTATGAATTTACAGATGATCCCGTCCAATTTAAAGTGACAAAATTAGTACTTGTACAAATTACATGTATATTATGTATTCTGTACCTGTGATGTCTCTTTTGTGTAAGGCCCCCTTTTTAATTTCCCCTCAAATCAAATGCAATGCAAGGGACATTTCAGATTTTTTTTTTTTTTTTCTTTTTTTACAAAGAAATTATTCAAAGTAATCAACACAAAGGCCTACTTAACCCATAATCATTTGCCATTAGTTTGTTTCTAATTTGTCTACAGATAGTTTTAAAAAAAGCTTCTTTAGTTTTCATACCATCTGTCATGTTCAATATATGTTTTGGTCAATATAGTCCAAGCAAATTGAATAGTAAAAACAAAAACAAACAACATTACTTAACAAATAATAACTAAATGAATGAATATGACTATCAATAAAACTGCTAAACATGAAAATTGAGAACAAAGGCTCTGCATTCAAATATTTCATGTGTTAATAGCAATCAAATAGTTTCATGCTTCAAAACTACCATATTTATAGACATTAACTTTTAAGTAATAGCTACATGTATAATCCAATTAAGTTTTTTCCTGAAATGTGGCATTTCTTATTAAGTGCTTATTTTCTTAATTTGATTATGAAACCCAAGTCATACTGTGTAGTTCTCAAAGTTGACCCACAGTACAGACCAAAGACCGTAAATAAAGAGAGCTACAGACCCCCCCCCCCCTTTATTTCCTTTTTTTTGGGGGGGGCATTTAATCAGTTTCCATGGACTCAGCAGTCAATAACATAACGAGACATTAAAATGCATCACTGCCATCAAAATTTCTCATTCTGTTATTTATCTGATATTTTGACTTGCAAACATTGGTGATATTGACCTTGTTACAGCACGGTAAAATTAATAAATATAAAACTGTAAGGCAAAGAATGTGGCATGCTGTGACAGACATTTGAAACACAGGGTCACATTACCTAATCAAAAAGTGACAGTAGCTCAGTTGAAAAAGAAAAAAAAGACAAAAAAAAGTCACAAAAAGTCTGTTTTTTTTTTTAAATATTTCAGTACGAATCAATTACACATTGTTACATTTAAAAATCTATCACGTCTATAAAACATGCTTTTGAAATAAACCACTTTTCGCTTTGAAATTATTTTTTGTAGTTGCAGAATCTGGATGCTAACGATTTTCTACGCCTGCTGGACTTCTTGAACGCACCCATGTGTCACCTGCAACCAGCAGCAGGGGTCCAGTTCAAATGGACGGCGTTTTACTCTTTTAAGAAAGATCTAACGCAACGAGTGAAGTCCTGTTTTCTCTAGGCGGCCAGTGCGATGCTAACTCGAGCACCATGGCTGTTTTGATGATTTATTATAACTGCACGCTATGGTGGCTGTTTCCGGAGCAGTGAGGATCGCCTCTTGGTGACTACCCGGCCTGCCGTCCTGAGCGCTTCTGCAGCGGTAGGTATGCTGGCTGCTAACGCTGACAACTCCATCACAAACTAGGCAGGGAGTTGGTCGCAGAGCATCACTATCAGAGAAATAAGGTCGGTTGGAAATAATGTAGTTCATTTCTTCGCAGAGACATCCTTGTAACGAATTGATTGTTCGTTGCATATCTAGTCATACGATAATGGTCTCCTCTTAAGCCTCAAAGTAAATCTAGCTTCGTTGCAATTAGCTTGCTAGCATTAGCCTCGCCTTTTAGGAATCTGTGTAAGCTAATGGCACTTTTGCTAACTTGCCCAGAAGCTACCCCGCCAAACATAAACCTGACAATGACTTCATGACATGGATAACTTGTGGCATTGTGAGAACAAAACACCCTGCACCGAGACCATTATTTTTTAACTATTTAACTTTATTTTCGAGCTTTAAGTCACTTGATTGCGAAAGCTAGCTGAAGCTAATGTCATAAGACTGAGCATGAGAGGAAGTGTTAACTCATGTTTCGGCAAAAAACAGTCCCAGCAAGACACAGTTATTTTCCCTTTTAAAGACGTAGTCGTTTAACATAAAAGACGGTATTATTTCAGTAAGTAACTTTATGGAAGGCACTGTGTTGTTATACAACACGTAAAGGTTTTAATGTGAATAAGTTTCTTTGCGCTTTTTTAAAAAGACATGCATTTAAACATACAATTTAACGTAGGAAACATTCATGAGGCACCAAACACTGAGTTGTTTAAAAAATGTAAACTGTTTTAAATCAGCTGTGTATAATGGACTCGTCATGTCTGGCAGCCAGTTTCAGGAAGTGTTTATCTGAAGCAGGGGCGCCCAAGTCCGGTCCTCCAGAGCTACTATCCTGCACATTTCACATATATGGCTCGTTAACAGGCAGACCTGAATGACATGTGCATGAGGGGATCTGTCATGTGATTTAGGTGTGTTGGAGAAGGTATGCTCTGTTTCCCTACTACACACCTGACTTAAATCAGTGGCTTATTAACTGACTGGTGCAGAGGTTAACAAGAAGTGGTTGGAGAACCTTTTCATTTTACTGAGGGGTTTTATGGCAAGGAAACACTAAAACTTGCAGGATAATAGACCTCGAGGACCAAAGTTGGTGACCCCTGCTCTAGAAAAATTGTAGTAGCTCTTGTGGACTGGACGTGGGCACCCCTGATTTGAAGGGTCCAACACCTGAATAAATGAATCGAGGCTGCATTTCATTCCCAAATCACAAAAAACAGAACCGCATTTTACTAGGTCATATCTTATCAGATATTCTAAATAAAGTATAATTTACATCCGGAAACACTGATTGTTTTACACCTTTTTTAGGATCTCTTGGGATATTGATTGTTAATTAATGCATTCACAGATGAATGTTGTGCAGTGCTCTTCAATAACATAAAAAAAAATCTATGTATGGTTTCAGTAATTCCTGTTTATCTTTTTTATCACTTAGTGTCCATGCCTTGGCTGAGATGAGTGTGAAGGCTTTTGAGCTTGTCCCCGCTGTGGAGCGAGACCTCCTCATGGGCGACAAAGCTCGCATCAACATCGAGTGCATCGAATGCTGTGGAAAGCATTTGTACGTGGGCACCAATGACTGCTTCATCCACCACTTTCTGCTGGATGAAGTCACTTCGTCCAAAGGGAAACTAACTTACTCTGCTCAGAAGCTGCTACACAAATACCTTGGCCTCAAGAAACCAGTTGCTGAGCTGCGGGCTGCTTCTGCTTTGGAGCGTCTCATCGTGCTTTGTGATGGAATAGTGTTTCTTGTTGACATGGTGACGCTGGAGACTGTGCCCTCGGCGGCAGGAGGTGGAGTCAAGATCAGGGGTGTGACTGCGTTCTGCGTAAATGAGAACCCGGTGAACGGGGATCCTTTTTGTGTGGAAATTGGGGTACTGTCCTCCAAGAGGCGGACAGTCCAGGTGTACATGGTGTACGAGGACAGAGTGCAGTTAGTCAAAGAGGTGAACACCCCGGAGCAGCCCTGTGCCGTCACCCTTGACGGATACTTCCTGTGCCTCGCCCTCACTACGCAGTACATGATCCTGAACTACAACACAGGAACCTCACAAGACCTTTTTCCTTACAACAGTGAGGAGAGGAGGCCAATTGTCAAGAGGATCAGCAGGGAGGAGTTCCTCCTTGCAGCACCAGGTGGTCTGGGTAAGTTGATTTTTTTTTTTTTTTTTTTGTGAAGCAAAGGTTTTAAATAAAATTTATTCAGGCAAGAGTGCATAAAAAGTTCAAGAATTGTCATCTGGTTAAAGTGTCTTTGCTGCTGTTAAAATTGATCATCCTGTGTTTTATGAAGTCTATAAATGGTGAAATTGTCAGGTTAACTTTCACAGTATTCACAGCCTGAGTTGAAACTTGTTTTTAAGTGGGATTTCTTGTGGATGGTTGGTGTCTTGGATGTAAACAGGTTTGTTTGACATGTCCATGTTACTTCACAAAAATGCCTTTTTGTGTCTGACCTCTAGGAATGTTTGCCAATGCAGAGGGGATATCTCAGCGGGCTCCGGTCAACTGGTCAGAGAGTGTGATCGCTGCTGCTGTGTCATTTCCATATGTGGTGGCTTTGGATGAGAACTTCATCACCATCCACAGCATGTTGGACCAACAACTGAAACAGACCCTTTCATTTAGGGATGGACACATTTTGCAAGACTTTGAAGGTATCTTCAGTTTGTGACACTGAATTATATTACCTTTTAAGGAGGAAATATAAAAAATCTTATTAATGCCGTTCTCATTTTTATGCATTAGAGATGTTAAACTTTCTATTTAGATTTTTAATTATTTCATAAAGAACTTATACATGAAGATTCACATAAAATAAGTTTGAAGTTTCCTAAACATTTAGAGCCCACATGGTGTCCTGCTTATTGCAGGTGTACACATTGTTTTCTCCATTTCACCTGGTTCAAATTGAGGCAAAGGTGGTACCATCCTGATCATGTGCAACCGTGCATGTTAGGTGCTGGTCAACGAATTAGAATAATTTGAAATAGTGAATATTAATTTTGAATGATTTTCGGCTGTGAGTGCGGAAACTTGCGGCTGGTCAAATCGATGCCGCGGAGACTTCAGGCAGTCATATGAGCCAAGGGGGCAGCCACAAAATACTGAGAAAGTGATGATTCTAATTATAATAAAAATTATTCTGATTCAATGAAACGGTTTCTCCATTATTATTCAATAAAACAACAGTGTCACAGTTAAATGGCCTAAATGGGCCTTTTGGAAAGCTCAGCTGAGCAAATTTTACAGGTAACGAGTTCTGTGATTAGTCTAACGAGTAGGACAGGTGCGGTGAACACCTGATTTGCTTTCTGCACAAAAAATGCATTCGAAGAATTAAATGATTGCACTATTTCAAATTATTCTAATTCGTTGACCAGCACCTGTATATCTCATCTTCAACCAGCTTAAGCAAACACTTTACAAGCAAGTAGCCTATTTAGGAATCTAGTGTATAATTTAAAAAATGCACGCATGAAAACGTCAGGACTGTAAAAAAAAATTTGGGGCATCTTATATTTAAAAGCATCATTTTGGTGCACTTTGAGAAAAATCAAGCAGTGTTACAGGCCAGTATCACTGTATAGTAAAGTATCTACATGTCTACATTAAGCATTGTAAGAAATCAGACCAACCTCTATGCTGTGTAAGAAATGAGACTACAAACTTGTATGAATATAGAGCCAGGGTGATGATGGCCTCAACAACCTTAATCAGTTCTGCTGATGTGTTCATGAACTCTGTAACCGGCAACCTTCCCATTACAGCATGTAAATATGACACGATTTAATAACTAAATGATTTAAAACATCTTGTGAAGGCATTTCTGACATTAGAATAAGTGAAAATTTTCAGTGTGGTTCATAGAGCAGAGATGCACGTTTCCTACGATGACTGCAGCTGGCAGAGTGGAGCTGCTGTTTGAGGACTGAACCTCTGTTATTCAAGGAGGGAGGGGCTGTGGGAGCCACCACTGTTAAAGAAGAATAAACAATACATGCTTTCACACCAGCATCCAAAATTTTCCGATCCTACAAGAAAAAGTTACTGAATTTGTCGCGAGTTGCTTTTTTGGGAAAAAAAAGCCACCAGAGGGGTCTGAAAACTCAATATATATAGCAACAAAGTCACTAAGTTGGCAACACTGAAATAAAATTCCCAAGAAGGGAAATTTGCGGCTGTTTTTTTCCTCTTTGGCAGTTTTGGCAACAACTTCTGGTGCCCTCTAGTTGATGCGACACCACATGGGCACGCAATGCTGCACCTGCAGTTAAAATGACATCCATCTACCTCAATGCTGGTCAGAAAATAACAGTTTTCTCCACATCATCTCCATATCATTACATGCCTAGTAAAGACATTTGGTCAGAAAGAAGCAATCTTGTGATATAGCCTATTGGGAAAAACAACAAAAAGACAATTGCAAAACCAGGAAAAAGGCTGCAATGCAAAAACCTTTCTGACCTGTGTGTTACAGGGAAAGTCATGCTAGCTTCCACTAAGGCTGTGTACGTCCTTGTACCTCTGCCGCTGGAGAGACAGATTCAAGACTTACTGGCCAGTCGCAGAGTGGAGGAGGCTCTCATCCTCACAGAAGGAGCACAGAGAAATATTCCCAAAGACAAGTTCCTGGTATGTAACAGAGATCCATCTTCAGTTTAAGGCTTGAATTAAAGATATTGTTTATGACACTCTTTCCAGTATGTTTATGAACTTGTAAGCACAGTTGTTTTTTATATCATCA
This sequence comes from Atherinomorus stipes, assembly GCA_023101725.1. Classification (NCBI taxonomy): domain Eukaryota; kingdom Metazoa; phylum Chordata; class Actinopteri; order Atheriniformes; family Atherinidae; genus Atherinomorus; species Atherinomorus stipes. The sequence goes on from JALJCO010005361.1 coordinate 406,967, forward strand.
CTTTCTGTTGCTTCAGATTTTGCACAAAAGAATCCTCCAGCAGGCCGGTTTCATTCAGTTTGGACAGCTTCAGTTTCTGGAAGCTAAAGAACATTTCAGGTAAGAGTCAGTCAGTTTAGTCGATTAGTCAGTTTATCATGATTCTGTCAAATATCAAAGTAGTTGGCGACTAACTTAATAATCGACTAATCGTTTGTTTTTAAGCTTTGTGTTTCCTCTCAAAATTGCCACTGTACCTCCCGCTGCCTTTCTGTCTGGTCAGCTTTTCTTGAATTATATATTTACATATAACATATAAACACACATACACTTCCAGTCAAAGACAGTTTGGAGACATTTTTCCATTAAATTCAATGAGAAAATGTCCAAACTTTTGACTGGTATTGTAAATATGCTACAATTTGTCTGATCTGATTAGTTGACTAATCGGCAAAATAATTGACCCTTCACTAAGTCCCATCCCCCCCCCCATGGTTACAGTTGCTAAGTCTGGCAAACTTTCCGTTTTTAGCTCATTTCTACGTCCATCAACATGGATTGCTCAGTGATTTCAGTGAACATATTCTGAAGGAAATTGTGTTAAATTTCTGGAGTGATAGTTGGGAAATATCAGAGGGGGCTAGACAGAGAGGACTGCAGGATGCATCTGAGTAATTCATCATTTGTCGACGGAGTAATGCTGATGAAGAGGATGTTAAAATTGTAGCGAAGGCTCAGCGTTCATACAAAGAGACTCAGAAACTCCACGTCTTGATGATTCATGTCCAGAAGAAACGTATAAAAGAACAACAACGTTCTTGCATCGCAGAGTAAGTTAACAGATTGTCTTATTTTAAGCTAACTGCCATGTATGACTCCAGTAAGTTTCAGGTATCTGACGTGTTTTAGGCCGTTGCTCGATGTTTCCCCCTTGACCAGGATGTTGTTCCCACATCGTGGGTTTGATCAATACATTTAATTTGGTCCGGATAGCAGATACTGGATCTGATCAGGGTAGCAGCAACTGGACTGAGAAACTGGCAGAGGACTGTGTTATATTTGTGTCTGATTGTCTCCAGCAGATTGGCAACCAACATGACTTACTAGTGTTTATCTGGTGTATCTGTTTAGCCTCTAGCGACACACAGCTACATTACTCCATGATAAAACAGTAGCTTTTACTTAATATTATACCGCTGTCTTGTAGCTAACTACTGTGCTAGGTGGCATTAGCATCTTACCTCTGAATAAACAGTTTGTCCAGCTCCGTGTTCAGCCTCATGCAGCTGTGAGTGAGGTCTTCCACGCTGTTTAATCAATTTTTCACGCCATTTAATCCATATTCCTCGCCGTTTAGTCCATATTCTACACCATTTATCCATATTCCACATCTCTCCGCTTGTGTTTTTTGGTTTTGAGAAGGCAAAAAATACAACGTCACCCAAACGTTCTGGATATCTGTCATCAGACTTGAGAATCCTGTCTATACACCGTCTATGGAAGTGAAGTTTGCCAGAAACTCCTTTCCTAAGTTACTGTTGCTAACGTATGATTGGTCAGCAGCAGTTCTGGGGTGGGGCTGGCAAAGGGTCAATTGGTGACTCATCCATTATCAAAATAACGGTTTGTGGCAGTCCTAATAGAAGTGGAAATCAGTTGATTTTAATTTCTAACATTCTAACAACATTCAGGGTGCTACAATTCAATTATGAAACGATTATCACATATGGATGATCATAAGATTGGAGCCATAATTTTCCCCTTCTCATGTTTTTGTTTGACTCAGTGGCCACATCACAATTGAATTCTATTGAGTCTCCATTTTCAGTAAAAAAAAAAAAAAAAAAAAAAAAAAAAAATGAAAAAAAGTATAAATAGTAAAAAAAAAAAAAAAATCAATCTTTGGGCATTTACGACTCAAAATTGATTCAACACGTGTGATGTTGCAATATATATTATGCGATATTTATTAGTGAATTGGCCCACCCCTAAACATGATGTCTTTCTCCGACAGTATCCTTTCCTCCAAGACTTGATATCCTCATTGGTTCTGATTTTTGCAATCTTGCATTTTCAGGAAGGGTCAGCTGGATGTGCGGGAGCTGATATCTCTCTACCCACTACTGCTACCAGCTTCCTCCTCATTCACGCGCTGCCATCCTCCTCTCCACGAGTTTGCAGATCTCAACCATCTGGCACAGGGTGATCAGGAAAAAGTGCTGCGATGCAAAAGATTCCTCATCAGTTATTTGGGAGAGGTAACGTGATGAAAAATTTACAAATATTGTTTGCTGTGTGTTCACCTCCTAAGATTTTATAACTGTAAAAAAAATTTTGGTCATTCTTCCTCTACGCAGGTACGGAGCACAGAGGTGGTGAACGGCTGCAGAGAGGATGTGGACACAGCACTGTTAAAGCTCTATGCTGAACAGGATCACGAGAGCCTTTTAGACCTCCTAGCTTCAGACAATGCCTGTGTGTTAGCAGACAGCATCCCGTGGCTGGAGAAATATCACAAGTGTGTATACTTTTACTTCTTTAAATGAAAAGAAATCTCTGAAATGGTTAATCTACTTAAAAGCCAGCTGGTCACAGCATTTTAGCACATTTCCATAATCTGTCTTGAACTGAATATGGACCCCAATTTGCATCGTTTGGAAACCATTTTGCTATGGAATATCAAATTACTGATTTCACTTTAGGCATGCTTGAAACTGGAAATTGGTGTATAAAGTTACAGTAGAGAATCACTTTGGGAACCAGTATAATTTCTATTAATCATTGCGCTCATAAAATTGGCATATTCCTTGGGGAACAGTCTGAGATGGAGCTTTGTTGGGTAAATACTCTTCATTATCCTCAGCTGTTAATTAACACCCTGTTAGTGCTGTAATACTAGGTCCAGTTTTGCCAAGACAATTTAATTAGTTTCTCCAAAAATGTAATCATGAAGGAGAAGCCCAGCTTCATTCAGTCTTTTTCTCTCCCAGATATTTTGCACTTGGGCTGCTGTATCATTACAACGGCCAGGATTCAGCAGCACTTCAGGTTTGCATCCCTACACTTTCTCTCTTAGTTCTTGCAGCCAAATCTGAGCCAGAACTGAATACTTTTCTTCGTTATTTTTTCATTAGTTGTGGATCCGCGTGGTGGACGGGGATCTGCAAGACTCTACACGATCTGACCTTTTTGAGTACATTGTTGACTTTCTTTGTTCCTCCTCCAATCTGGACCTTGTGTGGAAGTATGCAGACTGGGCCTTGCGAAAGGATCCCACCGTAGGTTACCCAAAAATGTAACTCTGCTGTCCAATTATTAGTGCAACTTGTTCCAAAGTTGAATTGTTTTTTTGTTTTTGTTTTTTTTTTGGGGGAGGGGGGATCTGATCTCACATTAATGGCTCCTGCATGACACGTCCTCAGTTCCTTAACTATAAAATGATTATTGATGACTCCCTTTTCCAGCCTGCTGCACAGTTCAGTGTGGTCGTGATTTATTTGGAAAAAAAGTCATGAAAATGTTTTTTCAGCACACTGTTGAAACCATTTAACCAGAATTTTTCTACAAATAGCCAAATAGGCTTTGCACAGCTTGCAATAAGCTTGCTATTTTGCACAAAGTGGTGAAGCTGTGGTTGGAATGACTTCCCTTTTTTCCTTCATCTTCATAGATAGGTGTCCACATCTTTACAAAGAGGCCCTTCAATAAAGATCAATCAGAGCTGAACCCGGATGATGTCATCACATACCTGAGTAAACATAACCAGGCGCTGCTTGCCTACTTGGAACACCTTGTGCTGGAGAAAAAATTGCAGGTACAATATGCAGATATAAACTGTTTCTGACAAATATGTTGGGAACTGTTGGATCAGAAGAATTTGAATACACTGGTTGAGCTCTTAAACGGTGTAAAAGAAACGTGCTGTAGCTTTGGTGAAACAGATTATAATTGTGACAATATTTGTGTTGACACACTTGAAGGTTATCTTGAAGGCAGTGTTTCACAATGCAGCATGCAATGATCATATCAAATCTGGAGTGGCAGGAATGTTGAGCAGAATACTTGAAACAGTGGTGATATGCAAAAATATCTTGTTAGCTTCCACTCTGTCTACTGCACAGCCGAAGCTGCAGACAAACCCAACATTAGCACACTGCACCACACTCCGAATCTAAGGTGCTATTTTATGGCTGATACAGATTCTAACCTTCATGCAGGGTAGCAAACATCACAAGATGACCCCCCCGTAGTATCAGTTCTCAAAAGTGTTGAACAGCATTGTTATGGATAAATTCAGAAGGACCACAACAGTTTTAATATTCACCATTTACTAAATATGAGACTCAGTAGCTCAGACTTCCTCCTACAGTCTTTACCCATGCCCTCTGTGCATTAAGTGAATATTATCTTTTAGGGCTGGATGATATGGACCAAATATGATATCACGATCTATTTATTTGAGATGACAATATACGATATATACCGGTATTGTTACCCTAATTTGTCTGAAAGTTTCATTTCATATCAAATACTTGTTTTTTAGTATTGAAACATGTTTAGCGTAAAGGTATTGCTTCACTGCAGTGATGGAACTGACAAAACACTGGTTTGAAATGTTTATTAAATCGATGTAATTAAAGATAGTTGGCTGGTTTTTTTTTTTTTGTTTTTTTGTTTCATCGTTAATGTTCAAAACGGTATTTCGTGTAATCTTGTGAGATTTCGTAAAACAATATCTCGTGAGATTTCATTTGTAAAATAGATCAATACTGTGTTTTTAAACATAGATATGGTATCGGCATATGGAAATATCATGATATTTCAGTGCATCAGTATTTTTTTCCCAACCTTATTAAATAATTAGGTGACCTCTTTGTAGTCGTTCGAGGGATGTATACCGAGTACCGGTATCATTTGGTACCGGTTCCTAATCTTAACGATACCAGAGTACCGTTAAGATTCTGGACTAACGATACTCTTATTGATACTTTTTGTACATCTACCTAACCATCAAGTTATCATTACACAGTCAAATAATCACAATGATGGACTAAGACAGACACATGCCCTTATTCTCCCATCTGTCCTTCACCCACTTTTTTTCCAGGCTTCTTCAACATCATCTGAACAAATATTCTCCACCACTGGATCTTGTAACATCTTGTAATGTCTTTATTATTTACTCTAAATTAGTGTTATAGTATCAGGATAGGAGAATCGATAGAATACCGGTATCGATAAGGAGTATCGATATTGGTATCGGTATCGATAAAATCATAACGATATACATCCCTAGTCGTTTGAGGCGCAGCCAGGCCATTATGAAAAAATAAAGCAAAAAATATTTGCACATGTAATACCACGATATAACGATATGTGTAAATATCATATTGCAGTATCATATGAGTATCTTGCACAGCCCTGTTATCTTTATTCCAAGACTCTGTAATATAAACTGTAGATGAAGTATTTGGGTGAATGCTCACACAGCTTCACACTGAGAATTTTATCTGTTTGTAATGACACTTCATGGTGGTAGAGAGGAGTGACCCATCTTATGAGGATCTCTCTCTCTCCTGTTCCTGAATGCAGAAGGAGAAGTTCCACACTCACCTGGCTGTGATGTACCTGGAGAGGGTCTTGTCATTGCTGTCTGAATCACCAATAGATGAGAAGCAGGTGACCAAAGCCAGAGAGAGGCTCCAAGCCTTGCTCAGGGAGTCCACCTTATACCGTGTACAGTTTCTTTTAGGTAAGAAACATCTGACGATGTATCTGGACAGGAATGTTTTAATTTTTTTGCTGTGATCTTTGTGTATTTTGAGGAGTTTTGTTGAGTTTGACTCTTAATGTTATTTTTGTTTAGGTAAAATGGAGAACTGTGACCAGCTGCTGCTCGAGCGTGCAACACTATATGGAAAGTTGGAGGAACATGACAAAGCACTGCACATACTGGTGCACAAGCTCAGAGACTTCCCGTCCGCTGAGGCCTTCTGCATATGGGCCTCCTCCAGTCGGGATTCTGCTTATCGTCAGCAGCTCTTTCACCTGCTCTTGGGGGTGTATCTTGACGGGAATCCTCCGGGAAAAGCTCACACAGCAACAGCAAGCGGTGGTGGCACCGGTGAGCTGGAAATGGCGGCTGTGGATCTCTTAAATAGGCACGGCGAGGTGTTTGATGCTGTCCGTGTTTTACGAATGCTCCCCGAAGGCTGGTCATTACAACTGCTGCGGCCGTTTCTGAATCGTGCCATCAGAGCCAGCATGCACGCCCGCCGCACCTCCCAGATCACTCTGGGGCTCGCACACTCTGAAAACGTCCAGCTGCTGCATGACAGGGTGAGGAACGCAGGAAGAAGGACCTTTAAACAAGTTGGCTTATTCTTTTACCTGCTGGTGTTGGATGACAGACTATTTTTTTCTCTATTTTATGACTTTAGTTTGCTATTTAAACGGTTTACATGGTTGTATCGTTGATTAACTAGAACATGAAATCTGGTTACAACCTTAAGCATTTAATCCAATGTTTTGTGGTATTATGATCACAATTCTATATATTATTTTGTCAAATTTGGAAACTTACAAGTCTTCCTTAAGCTGATTAGTTCACACGTAAATGTGATTAAGAATAATTTTAATTAACAGAATTCAAGTGCTCATTAGTGACTTAGTTCATCACAACTTTTATGATTTTTTTTTTTTCCCCCTCAGTTGAAAGAGTGCAAGAAGCCCATCTTTGTGTCAGAGAAGAAGGGATGCCACCTGTGCCACAACACCTTCAGTGATCCGGCCGTGGTGTGTCTGCCGGGAGGAGTGCCTGTCCACACTCACTGTGTCGCACAGAGAGTTAGAGACTCTCCCACAAAGAGACAGTTGACTAATAGCAGTAACCATACGTGAGACGAGACCTTTCGCACTATCTTCTGATCTGTGACCAGAGGCATCGAGCCACAAGAGGACGCTGTGGACCGTGGGGAGAACGAGAAGCACAGAACATTAATTTTCTTTTCCCACAGCTGGTTCTGCTGTGAGGTTGAGAGACGCAAAGAAAGCTGGGCTAGATGAATGTGTCTTAGAGGAAAATGGATTACTTCAGCTATTTATTCATGTGCTGCAATTATGTCACATTTTCAGACTTGAAGTTTTGAGCTCAGTTGAGTTTTGTGCCCGTCCTGTCTTTGCTCACACGTTTGTAAACCTAAATCTGAGACACAGTTTTAACTACAGAACAAACAATGTTTGAATCCTGTTGCAATTATTTCTGAAGCATGAAATAATACTAAATCTCCTACGGTTCTGGTTTGATCAACTCATTGTATCCATACTGTCCTAAATGCACATTGAATTGTCAGGTTTTAACTTGGAACATGACTGAGACTAATCAGTGACTGAGAGTCTTTTCGTGTGTCTTTTACACTCTTCTGGTTTCACTGCAGCTGCTTTTTCCGCTCTACCAAAAATGCAGTATTTGTATTTCAGTTGCTGACTTACAAGCAACATTCTGATCCAACTTCATAAGATTTGAAATGTTTCCAGAGTTTGAAACCTTATCGTCTGTATGTATGAAGCAGCTACATGAAGTCTTACTGATGGTTAGTGGAGCTCTTTACATGTAAATGCAGTTTAAGGGCTGCAGCTGGGAGCAGTTAATTGTATTATCCGCAAATGTCTTGGGAAAACATGGCAGAAAATCTTATGGGGTCAGTTGCAAACCTTGTGAAATCATACATTTTGTCTGGCTTTTGAGGCTTAAACATGACACTTTTTCACTTCTGTTTTACAGTTCAACTACAGAACAGGATGCAACAAAACTGAAAGCAGCCCTGTGGGAAAACAACTCAAATTTTAAAACCCAGATAGCCTCATCTTCAAAAAATTACATTACTGTGGAGTTGATGTGGGATAGTTTATTTTTAACAGTTTTCAAAGTCTTGTTCTAGTTGTATCTGATGGCTTCATGTTGTTAGAGCTGTGTCAACATTTAAGAAAGCAGATTTCAAAGTTTATCTAAGATCATCAGTAGTAGGTGAAATGGGTGCAGCAGGGTAATAATGCTCATGAGCCATAACTGAGGATACAGTAGCTGTCATCTGAAATGGACACTTAAGATGCCTACCTGAGGGAAAAAAATTAGTTTGTGACTTGATGCGTTTCAAAGCCATGAAAAGAAGCCTGATGAAATCTTGTCAGCACATTGGTTAAAATTTACAAAGACTGAAGCTTGGTTTCAGGATTCAGCAGCGTGACTGCAAAATTTGTAAGAGTAGACAAGTTGGTGGAACTATTGATTCAAACCCATTCCCAAATAATAAACAGCATGATTCACACTACAAATCCGTGTATGAGAAGTTTCCAGCATGACACTCATCCCAAACCATCTGCACCCATCACACAAGAGAGAAGGCAGAAAAACAAAATCCTATCACAGCCCAACTTTTTACAGGGAAAATAAATCAACTCTGTTAAAGTCATCCATATTCAGGTGGATACAGCTGTCATCCAAGACCTGCAGGAAGGGAAGCGTGGGTGTGCAAACTTGTTATAAAGTTAGGTGTTGGAGCTAATTTCCAACTCTTGGTCTGCTTATACAACCAGATCAAATACCCGGCTAATATTAGCAATATGAGAGAAAGGGAGAGCATGAAAAGATGAAAATACCCCCCCAAACTTATGATCATTTTAAATTCTGTTATGAATTGGACTAACATACAGTAAGACTAATGTATCTCAATTTTTAGTGTTCATTTTTTTCCAGCTTGTTTTTTGTATTTGTGAGGCTGTAAAAAAGTCTTTGACCACAAGATGGCAGTAACGTGTAACCTGTTGACTAAACTGCAAATTTATGGAGATCAGCTCGTCTTTGTTCATTTTACTTGTTGCTATGAAAATGCATTTTAACTGAAATCCTGCAAACCTGCTCAAATTTTTTAATTCTGTGTTCATATCATACAGTGACTTTTTATGCTCATTTGAACTCTGACGTTACAATGTTTAAGTTTGCAATGAATAATTAGAAACTTCTTGTTCAGTCTGTTGCATCTGCAGTGAGATTGAGGGGGCTCATTTAAATGAGGACAATTGTTTTTTTCTCTGATGGAAATAACAAATGACAGTCATGCGTCATACAACGCTGAACCTAACCTCTGAACTTGTTTTATTTCAACGTTTCACAATTTCATAAAACAAAACCTTTCATCATCCACAACTTTGATGGCCCTAGAACATGCAGTGTGGCTTAATGCATCTAAGCTTTCATAACTGCCTCCTCCAGAGTTGCTGGAGTTATGGCTTTAACCTTTTAATCATGACACCTGTCTCAAAAAATGGAAAGAAATGGAGGTCAACTCTTTCCTCTCATAAAAAGCCCTGAAATTCTTTACAGGCTTGTCATCACAGAACACTGCCTCATCTTTTAGTGCTTTCTAAATGTTGTGTATCTGTCACAAAATGAAGTGCAGAACTACATAAATATTCCCCTTAGACAGGCAGAATATATTTATGTTGCTCAACTGCATGTTCAGTCTTACACAAGCACATGATACTAAATATCTGCCTGAGATTCTGACCCTGAGAAGCTATTTGTCTTTGAATAACACTATAACAATGAAAACTGGTGCATTGTGGGAAAATGACATAACTGATGAAAACTATTAACAGGATTGTTTTTGACCTACTGAGGACTGTGTACATACACTAGTCACAGCCACTGGTGTTTTTATGTGCAACCAAACTTGCACTTGTGTTGTCAGATTGTACTGTTGCAGCCATTTCTTTATTTTCAATAAATTATCAGATGACATGATAAAAAGTAAAAGAAATCACATCACTGCTTGTTTTTTTGGTGGTTATGTTATTGAAAATGGCTAAGTGCAATGCCTTTTTTGTAATTTTGTGCACACGTTTTTTTCAACGTAGAAGCTTGATCGTTACGTGTTTGACTGATCTGCCTTGACCAAAAGTCACAGCTTACTCACATCATGTTATCGTCTGAAGAGAGGAATTGTAGCTTGTTCAAAGGCTTCATAATCACGGCTTCAAATAATCATCATGGAGAAAAAAAATTGTATAAAAACTGCTCTTGTGTTTTATAATTATATATAAATGGTATGTACATACTGCATTTGTACCTATTTGTTGCTTTCTAAATAGATGCCAATATGAATGGAGGGTAAAAACTGTAAAGCCGTCCAATTTTAATAAAATAAAGATAAGCATCAATTTAGGCTCCTGGTGTCACATTTGCAGTGAATGTTATTTCTTGTGAAAAATACTTGACAATGATATTTTTGCCTTGAACCAAAGTCCTGACCTGAAGAAGTAAAACATCACATGCATTATTTAAGGTGTTAGTTACACTGCAATGTACATTTGTCTTACTGAGAAAAACTTCACAGAAAGAGGCACAAAACAAATCATAGAATTTGTGATATTTCTGTCTGCTTGGTTTCATTTGGATCATTTAAATTAGCCTTGTGGCTTGTTTTCTGTTGATCTAGGCTTTTTACATCTCAAATTTGTTACATTTTCTCCTTCATGGTTCATTTAAGTGATTCATCTTCATTATTTTGCACATCTTATTTGAACTTTTTGGGTGTTTTACATTACATCTCTTCCTTTTCTTTTGACTGATCCTCCTGTCTCTGGTAGATATACTAGCATTCAAAAGTTTGGGATCCTCTTAAATCCAATTAGAAAGTGTCCAAAACGATTGATCAGTAGTGTACATTTCCGAGTAAAAACCTGCTGCAGAAGTTTCCTTAATGAGTCAAATTGCCAATAATGTGTGCTGATGTGCATGTCTTATGTTTTGCTTTGTCCCCATATTATGTTATATTGTCTAAGTATTATGTAATTGTGCTTTACTGTTTTTAAATCCATCTACCTGCCTAGGGTCCAAAGATGGAAATTAGCCACTGGTTATAATCTCACATATTTACATGAAATTGTATGTTAATATTACTGCCTATTTTAGCTACTTTTAGATAGCTAAATTAAGAAATAAGCTGTGACAGCCATTATTGAGGACAACAAAGGACCATCCTTTCAGAAAGGGAGGGAGGTGATGTCATCTAACACATTCTTGTAGCCAAAACACTAAAAGCACATTTTAAGTATTTCACAGAGTAACACTAAATGAGATTTATGTGGCTACGTAAGATGATAAAAGATTTAGTTCGAATAACCATTTTTAATCTAATGTGACAACAGTATCTTTCCATATGAATGATTCATAGGTTAGCGCTAAGTGGCTTCAGGTACAAGGACTCAACAGAAAATGAGTAATAAAGCAGCAAATATCCAACAAAATAACATTGAAAGTCCTTCAGAAAGCCAGAAAATTATTTCTTAAAACCACTTCATAATATTACAAGAATGGCTCCCTTCTTTGAAGGAATATATATACAAAAAAGGGAGGACTAAAACTTTGGTAAAGCACTCTATAACTATTTATAAGTTATTTCCTATGACTGCACCTATTATACATACAAACAGTGATTTAACAGAGTAGATTGATTTAATTTGATTTATTTTAATTTAATTTATATAAATATTCTATAGTTTAACAATGCAATATCCCTTTGGTGACAGATAGATTTTTTTTTCCAGTGCAGTTAAGCTTCCCATAACTTGAGTGATGAGATTTCAGGGTATTTGGTGTTGTCATGGCATCTGGTTCAAAATAACATTCGGATGTTTGGCAATATACTGTACTTCTATTGAGAGAGCAGAACTTCTTGGTTGTGCCTTTAACCCCATCAGTGGCAACCGTAGTCAGCAACAAGAAAAGACATCCAAGGATTGGCCCTGGAAAAGGACAGTGTGTCCTGGAGAAACTGAAATGTTTCTGGAAAACTGGGAGCAGGTTGATCTGGAGCTCCAGCTGTACCTCTGGGGCAGGGTGAAGAGCACAGAGACACCCCTGTGATAAGAGAAAACAGAGGTAGAGGAGGAGAAACCTGAAACTGGGAGAGAAAAAGGACCAACAGCCCAAATTAGACAGTTATAAAAAAGAAACACTGTCTTTGCTTTCTATTCTCAGAATGACACTGTTGTTGGAAAATCCTCAGTATATCTCAGCTTGTCTGGTTATCTAAAAATCAGTTTAACCTCAAAAGTTGCTTAGACTGTCTTAGAGTTACCATTTGTACCAGCTTGTAACTCCTACTTTATGATGGCAGCAACTAACCGTAAACTTGATTACGGTTAAAACTTGGTACAATACCTGCTTAATATGCTTTTAGATATATTATATATATTAAATCAACAATGCTTTTAGATTGTTGATTTGTTTTTGGAAAAAGGAAATTATAACTTAATTTTCATATCTACAGGTAGTGCAGAATTATTAGACAAATGAGTATTTTGACCACATCATCCTCTTTATGCATGTTGTCTTACTCCAAGCTGTTTAGGCCGAAAGCCTGCTACCAATTAAGCATATCAGGTGATTTGCATCTCTATAATGAGAAGGGGTGTAGTCTAATGACATCAACACTCTATATCAGGTGTATACCTGATATAGACCTGAAATGCAGCTACCTATTATTTTTAATAAATCATTGCATCACATCATAGTGGCTTCAGCAGAAAATAAAAGATTTTTGTTTAACAATAAATAGCAAATCTGCTACGTTGAAGGCAAAAAAAAAAAAAATCAAGAACAGCATTCAGTCTTGTTCTCCAAGAAACTGTCTTTCATCTGGTGTCTCTGCAGCAAAGAAACTGCAGTGCACACACTGTTTGCCAGACTAGGTTGAGCACAGGTCAAGCTGTTTCCTTCCGCACAGAGAACTAACTCTGCTCCCACTGATCCAGAAGTGTCCTGGAAAGATGTTTGCAGGGGACGTTGTAGCACACAGGGTGACTTAGATGTTGTTTTTCAATGTGGACGATCAAAGATTATTGACCAACATGACTTTTCAGTTTGTTAAAATCTTCCTCATGCGTGCTTTTATTCAGCATAAATTGGGTTGCAGGATATGGTGAAACAGGGCGAACACTTCTGGATCAGTAGGAGCAGAGTTATGGGATCTCACCTACCAGAAGAATTTGGACTCAAACAATGTCATTGCTTCCTGGGAACATGACGGGGCAGGACATGTCTTTGTTGCAATTGTGCCACAGACGTGAAAGTGAAGTTTGGCTGGACATAAGGGATGATATTACTTGTCATGGCGAACATCACTACTTGTGTGAAAGCCCTGCTCTCATTTTGCCTTGACTGGCAGACCTCAAATAACGTGTCTGCTTTCACCAAAGACTATTTACTATATCTCACGAACTCTTGCCCAGCCAATATCTATTGTGCCTCACAGATAAACTGGAGAATCACCAGTAACTTGATTCTGTACAAAACTAACAGCCAAGAGCTCAACAGCCAACTCAGTTTAAATTTTAGCAAGTTCTTGGCCACATGTTTTGATATTTCTGACAGTCTAGAGTTACTGTAATCAAGTGCTGTTCACTTTTCACCACCTATAAATTCAGTGACCTTAGCACATAACGTAGTGATTTTGGAAATACAGAGAATAAATGGCTTTGATTAAATATAGCAGTGGTTTAGTATAGTTTAGTAAGAGAAATAAATCAATGTTTGAGTGATGATTTATTTGATTTTGCATGGGAGTAAGGGATGTTGTTACAGAGGCCCTGGACTGGTGTCTTTAGTATTGAACTTCGTGAAAGTAAAGCAAAATACCATTTAACATACATGTGATTAAATCAGTTATCAAACATTTTATTTAATCTTTGAAATATATATGCAGCATCCTCATCTTCATTTTATTGATTTATCTGGTAAAAAATAAAGCTTAACTACCCCACCCCACAACCCCTTGGGTGCCACAAATAGGCAGTCAAATTTTAACAAGCATTTAGGATAAACTGAATATTCAGTGTAAACGTGGGCAAAATTCAGATGCTCACTTGCAACTAAATGCAGCGTGTAATGTAGCCTACTGCACTTCTATGTGTTGTTCCACAACAAATAGATTTCTTGACCATACTGCAGCGTTATTTCACCAACTAAGGTGCGTATGTCCACACTGTTTACATTTCACAAGACATAATAAGACATAAAACCATCAGATGTGAAAAATGTTGAAGAAACACAAATAAAGAAAAACTTATTTACTTCAAGGCAAGTTTATATATATATATATATATATATATATATATATATATATATAATCACTCACAAAAAGTTAAGGATATTTGGCTTTTTGTATGATGTCAGAATGAATGCTAAAATCCACTACAACCTTTCCAGGTGAACTGAATTAAACTTTCTCTAAACCTTTCAATGCACATGTACATTGTTCAATGGTTAAATATTTATTCTGCATCATTCTGTTCTCCAAAAACTGAAAGTTGAATACCCCTGAGCTTTATGTGAGTAGTGTATATATATATATATCGATTAAGTGTGACTTAGCTCTATAGATGATACTAAAATAAGTTAAATAATTTTCAGTTTAGAAACTAATATCTGGACCCCGGTTTATCCATCAAAGGTCTTATGTGCTTTTCCTGGTTTGTGCCCCTGACTGGCCTGAGGCCTCCCCATAAAAAAAAAACAGTTCAAGACACATCATCCGCCTCTGCGCCATCACAGAGACCTCCCCCGTCTGAGTGAAACAGCTCCCCCTGCCGACCGTTCACTATAACTACAGCCTTCTATTGCTCCGCACAACAACACAAACGCCATCTTTAGCTGACGAGCAAAGTACTGAGGTAGAGTTGTGTAGCGAAACTAGGTCAGGCATCGGGAAGACACAAACAGTTTTTGAGATCTTACTTCGAAAGCCTCCTGTCGGTGTTTGCCAACCTCCCGTCACACTGTGCTGTCGTATGGTCCAATGTGTTTGATCGGTCGGTCCGCTCGTACGCAGTTTTCTTGTGTTGGTCCCGGTTGACGTTGAGTGATCGCCTCTAAACAAACAGCCCACGGTGGAGGTGAAAGCCAGGTGAGGTAATTTTCGCTATACCCACTGAAAATTTAGATTAATTGAACAAGTAAGCCGCTTTTTAAGAAAATTATTCACTTTTATTGTTGGCTTATGTCAACTGGCTCCAACTGGCTAATGGCAAAATCCATGGTTCGATTAAGCTAACTTTAAGGGGTTAATGGGTTAGTGTTTACATGTCACCAGCACCGCGACATTTCTGAGCATAAATGCACACTTGAACGCATTTCAGCGGACACATCCTAACTTTGAACCTGCGACTTTTTAACCAGTGTGCTAGATGAATGATAGGCAGTGTTAGATGTACAAGCAGAGGGAGGCGTGTACTCCATGTACTACGTTTTCACCGAGAGCAGATGAAGCGTCTGATTTCTGAAACAGGATTTCCAAAAATCATAGTACTTACATAAATCAGAAGCTCAAGTAGTATTTTTTTTAAATTAATCAATTAAAAAAAATAAAATGACTACACAAATGTTTGTGGCTTCCCCAACAAATTAGATGAAAACAGTGACAATCTCTTGTACTACTGTCCAAGTCCAGCAGTTATGAATCCCCTTAAAGCTCATCTTTCATTAATCACAATTGTACATTCAGGAGTATTTGCCACTAAATACAACAAATGCATTTTTTATGGCCTTAAAATATTTTAGGAATTACCTTGCACCCTTTTCCTTATTCAGCGAATGGGGAGACTTATGATTATATTGTTCTGGCTCTGACTGCCCTTAACTTTCTCCACTACACAGTTAGTTGTCAAGTTATGCTGGATTTAATCAGTTGGAAATGTTTTAACCAGGGCTGCATGATTCTGGTAAAAATGTGAATCGTGATTTTTTTGCTTAAAATTAAGATCACGATTCTCTAAAACGATTTTTTTTCCCCTAAAAGTATTTATTGCACAAATAAACTTTAACAAAACAAACAAAACAACCTATTCAAAAGGTAATTCAAAATAAAGCATGTGTTTGCACAAGAGCTTTGTTGGAGCATTTCTTTGGCAGATGCATAGTTGTAGTTCTTTAACATTGGTTAGGGGGTGGGGAGGCAACGGCAGTGTTGCATTTGAGGGCTCTTGAAAAAATCTGGGAAGAATGGAAACTTATTTGTGATAAGCTCATGATTAAAAATGTTTCAGAATTGTTGTGGGTAGAATTGAGATTGCATGTATGTGTGAATTGAGATCACGATCTTTTAACGATTAATTGTGCAGCCCTAGTTTTAACCAGGAGAAATTCTCAAGAAGAGGAAGAACTATTAAGTAGATTTATAGACCATTATGGTAAAGCTTTCCTTGTTAAGTAGGATCATTTCTAAGATATTCAAGAAGACCTCGTAGGGCCTCCAACTGGGGAGGAGAGTTGGGTACCTGGAGAAATGCCAGTTGACTGCCAAGGTGGTACCACTGTGCCATGTTATGTTTAAAGCCATATTTACAGGTGCATGTTTTGGGTGTCACAACTCAATTCTTGCTAACCTTGAAAGGGTTGATGCCTTGTGTACAGCCAGACCTTTTTGGCTGCTGGGAGTTTGGGCAAAGGCCTTTGATGATGGGGGGGGGGTTAACAACAGTCAGGCCAAGCTAGCAGGTGCCTGTCCACCTCAGAGGAGCCTGGGGGGAGCCATGCGCTTTAAATTTGCTTTTATTACAAAGAAAGTGGAAGTAGCAGCTCAGAAGATAAGAATTGCTGACCTGTGTCTGTGATTTTTGTTGGGACACTATGGTGTCTCCAAAATGAACAGAATCCACTTTTTTGTTGTGTAAAACATTTGTATTTAACAAAAAGAGTTCAAGAATCTTAATTAGTTCTGCTAGCATGCTGTGTTTATGGCTTCTCAATGTAGCTTGTGCTAAATTTGTAGCTTGCCAACTTCATTTCATTGGTTCCTAACAGCGCATGCAAATCAGCTGGCTTCATTCAGCAAGTAGTCGGGTTTGGTTTGTGAGACTGCAAGTGATGCTCTGTAGATTGAGAAAAGAAACCTTCAGTTATTGTGTTGATGGCTTACTTTGCTCATTTCTTGAAGCATTTAAATAAAGTCTTCGGTACATCTTCGGTTTTATAGGATTTTCTTTAATGAAAAGTTAAATTGAATTAAAAAATGACTTCATGTGAGTATGTTAGTAGCTTACCAAGTGAAATGAATAACATTTTTTAAATACAATCTTATAAGCAAAAGTATTTGTTGATTTATACCATATGTTAAAAAAAAAAAAAAAAAAAAAAAAAAAAAAAAAAGTGGCTTTTACAATACTGAATTTCCCTTCGGGGATGAATAAAGTATTTTTCATTTCATTCATTTCATGTTACCCTCACAGTTACCTGACTGCAGGCTCAGCATTAAGATCAATCTGCTGTATATCAAGTCAATAAAGAGTTGGCCCAATCATCTGGCTTTTCTGAACTCCTCCTCTGTTTACTCAGGATGAAAAGAAGTCTCCAAGAAAATGAACAGAAGGATGGAGGTGGACCCAGTGATGGGTGCCAGAGGACTCTTAAACGGTCCCACAAGCAGAGGAAGGAGAACGTGCTGGAAGAAGAGGGAGCCAGATGGGAGTGTTTGCCACAGGAGATCCTGCTTCATGTTTTCCAGTACCTGCCTCTGCTGGACAGGGCTTATGCTTCTCAGGTACCTCGATCATAATGTTGATTTTATTGCTGCTCCTAGTGGACAGTATTTGCCTGGAAGCTCGCCTCTCACTCTGAATGATCTGATGTCTGCTGTTGGAAATCAGTACTATGAGATTATTTCACACACTGTAAGACTGAGGGAAATAAGAAAGGATCACACATTGAATGATGATTATTGATTTTCAGCTCTTGCTTTTAGTGAAATGATGTGTACAGTAAGCATTTCCTCACCTCATGTCTGACAGAATCAGCACCTTGTTACATCGGGTTCATTCTGACATTACTCTTTATCTATATGGGAAAGAGTGTAAATATCCTTTGACAAATCAAGTACAAGCCTGAATTTAATGTAGTTTTAAAGGGATACAGATGTGTAGTCTTGTTTGCTGGAGATGTAGGAACAGAGCAGAACAAATGAAAGTTGTTAAGCGTGTTCATCTATGATTTGCTTTGTAGTCATGCCCCAGGAGTGCAGGGAAAAAACACAAAGACTGCAGATGTCTAAAATAACCCTTCAGAATGCCTCGTTTAACCACACTCAACAGCATTAGACCTTCTCTTGTGCTATTCTTCAAGCACTGCTCATTGTTTTTAAACTCATTCAGTGCTTTCCACATGCGCCGGCTATATAGCCGACTACTCCACTAAGTCCAGCCGGCTACTGGTCGGGATTTCGCGCAATGGCACGTGATGTTTACGCGCTCTGTGGCGCATGCAGCCAGAATGCAGCTTCCACATTCAGGCTTCCCCACCGTAGTTTCCCTCATAGCTACTTCGGTGAGTCCAGCTGTGACACCATTCTTTTCTCCACCAGAATGCTGAGGAGCATCTGTGGTGAAATTGTCTCCAACTCGTTAGTTTCACTTTCAAACTCCGCTGCTTTGTCGCAGTGTAAACTATCAATCCATTCATCCGCTTTGAAACCAGTGTTATCGTGGGGCTCTTGTTCCGTGCCTCGTATATTTATTCGTATATTTATGCAGGCTTCGTATTGTAAGGTGACCAAACATCCTCTTTTACCTGGACATGTTGCCCCTTTGAAAGGTAGAAAATGTGCCGTGTTTTTCAAAGTCATCTGGGAAGGAGCCGCAGCACAGAGAAGCCAGTTTAGGTGCTGATCACGTCACCTGTTAGCGGCTGCACGGGACAACAGGAACACACTATAACCGTGTTAGTGCGAAATACAGAGTTTGCACCAAACTTTCGAATTGGAAGGTTTTCCCACGAAGGAGGCGAAGCTTTTCAGCCTTTCCTGGAGAGATCACATCTCCATCACCTTCTACACTGTTTAGCAAAACCACCGTCAGACGAGTTGAAGTCGAGGTTCATGTTCTGACTGATGCTTTGATGGTTTGGAGAAGAAGAAAATGCAGAAACATAAATGTAAATGAAAATAAATCCTGTTTCAAACTTGGTGGTGAGGCATGAGAAGCTCAGTGCATGATGGGAAGCAGGAGCTGGAAGTTTTCATCAGTTCTGCATAAACAGACTTCTTTTTTTCCTTTTATGTTTGGTGTTTATATGTTTATTACATTATTACATTCTGAAGAGAAAAACACCAGCAGAAAGACAGTATTTTTTCACTTGGCCCTAAACTTTGTGATCTTTGGTCCCCCAAAACACCTAAATATTGTCTTGTGTAGACAACATAACACGTCCTCAAAATTATTCACACCCTCCAATGAAAGTAGGAAAAAAATCAGCTGCAAGTGAAATAAGATGAAATTGACAAAAGTAAAATAAAAATTCTATGAAAATCATGAGATTGATTTTGAATCGTGTTCAACATAAATATTAAAAACGCAAAATTAAAACAAGTAAATGAGCATGATGGGGCTCCAACTCCAAAGCTAAAATTCTATTGAGCAACTCTTTGAGACAATCACTGCAGTCAAGTGTTTCTCTAATGTTCAGTAAGACTTCTACACCTGTTGACAGCTGTGTTGGTCCACTGTTCATTGGAAAGGTGCTCTAATGGGTCTGTGTGGGATTATTTTGTTTGTTTCATGATTATTTTCAGCTACAATTAAAAAGCAATGTTTTATTTCACTAAATTATAATTTTTTAAATTTTTAGTTATCATTAGTTTCTTGTTGAATTAATATTGTGAGTTTACCCTTTTCTGTAATTGGAGGGTATGAATAATTTCAAGGATGACTATGTTGTGTGTGTGTATATATATATATATATATATATATATATATATATATATATATATATATATATATATACACAATCAGCTGCTACTTAGACGTTATGGCTGGCTACTTGGTATCTCTGTGGAAAGCCCCGTCATTGACTGCCAGACCTTTTCCAAGCAGAGTGCTCCATATTGCCAGGATTTTTAAGCATTTTCACTGATTTTTGGAGAGTCACAGAATATTGTGTACTATGCCTATGCAAACAATGAATGTACCAAAGGAAAGCTTAGACTCTCTTCTTTTATCAGAAAAAAACCATTTGTTTCTAGCTTTTTCCATTCCTTCATAATCTGCAGTAGAACATGGGTTTGTTGCAGCGAAAATGCCTAATTTTGACCTAAAATTTTGACCAAAAAGGTGAGAAAACAAACTTTAAATGCTGCAATGCGCTTCAAGTGGAAAAGTGTCTTTGTTGCCAATATTATTCTACTTCAGTGACACCTTCATCATCTGAACAGCTGTTTACTTCTATAAAACAACAAAAAAAAAACACTGAGAAAAGAGTTTTGGTGGCAAAATAATTATTCACTAGCTAAATAAGCCAAAAGAAGTTCGTTTCACAACAACATTTGACAGAAATGTCTCTATTCCTCACTCCCTCCTTCTACTTAGCCAGTTCTGCTTTGGTGCGCAAGCACGCACCTCCCCCGCGGGAAAAACCTGCCGTCACTGCTCGACCTACTTTCACTTTCGTCTGGCAACACTTCGCTGCTGTATTTCAATCTATGAATCGTGTTTTCGTGTCACTGTCTGTCACCGTTCAGTTTTTCCACAAACTTTCCTCTCACGTCCGCCACCTAAATTACTTCAATCACGAGTGGTCGCTATGTTCTCTACTCCCGCGACAGAAACGAGCACGCTTCCTGTGTTGATTCACATCACCATAGCAGCACAACACCACTTCCTGGTAGGTTTTTTTAAGCTTGTCTGACACCTCCATCTCTGCCAGAGATTAAAACAGCTCCTCCGATTAAAACCCGCAATTAGTGTGTGAACACGTGATTGGCAGTTAACGTTCGGATTTGAATTAACGTGTTTACACATGAATGGGAGCCAGTGAGTTACAGTTTTTCTCCATTGGTTTGGCTCATTTCTCCAATCAGAAATTACATTCTCAAAACTCTTACCCCGGCTTTACACCTGGTCCGTGACGTGAGCGCAGCGGCTTTGCTGCGACTTCCTTGGCGCGAGCATTTACACCGTTCACTGTGCGGCCGCGCAGCGCACCCGCGAGTGCACCAGCTGTTAGATTCGTGACATCACGGAATCACGAGCGGACTGCTAGATCGCCTGTGAGTCTCATCCAAATGGTTCATTTTGTCCACATGTTAATGCTTCATGGTTTCTGATTTCACTGTAACCTTGTGGACACGGAGATGTTGTCATGTTCAGGTAGTTCAGCAGTTTAAAAGCTGCACGGTGGCTTTTGTTCAGGAAGTTACCGGATATTTTACACTGAACCTGTGTCTGACTTCCTGTGTGGTTCGATCTGAACTACTGATATTGACGCGGTGTCGGTGCGTGGAGCGTCAAAAATAGAGCTGGCGCGTATCTTTAGCGCAGCGGCGCAGCATGCCGGAGCGACGACTGAGCGCTCACGCGCCGCGGTGTGATCGATTTGTTTCAAACCGTTGATTACATGGGTGCGATCCAGTGCGCATGGCGCGCAGCTGCGCTCACGTCACGGACCAGGTGTAAAGCCGGGGTTACAGTTCTCACAACACAACAGCTCACAAAAGCTCATATATCTTTCAAAACAGTTCATTCATCCTTCAGAACTAAATTTCTTTCCCATACAAATAGTCAGAGCCACCAAAATGGACAAATCCTTCTCAATCACTTTGTCTCATTTCTCTAAACAGACCGGACGTTCTCACCACTCTTGGTGCTTTTGCCAAAATAACCTGGATTTTTCAGCACAACACCACAGTTCACCTGCAGAAGCTCATATTTCTCCCAAAACATTTTATCATTGTGTCAAAATTAAGTTACTTTCTCATAGAACTAGTAAGAGCCCCCAAAATCTATCATCCCTGTAGCATTGTGTAAGCACTGCAAGCCAAAATATTTAGCATTTTGTCACTATAGCAGGACTATGGAAATATCCTTCATGTACACCTCTCAGTTTTAGCTTAGTCCTTCATAGACAATGGTTGTTGTGCTAAGTTTTATTTTCTTTTTGTTTACCTAACAGAATACTTTTTTTTTTAAGAAGAAGAATAGGATTTTATAGTAAGGGTAGCTTTCAACATTTGACATCACACATTGCACTCTTACTGCCAAAGAAATTATAACCATTTTTGTTCACACACAAAATAATTTCCATACATCAAGGTCACTGTAAAAAACAGTGTACAGCATAATATAACAACTGTAACATAAACACAAACAAAAAAAGGAAGTCTATATGCAGCCTATAGTGCTGTAAAGAAGGCTTGAGTTTCACACATTTCATTTTGTGTATTATGGTCTTGACTAGTTTTGACAGTTGAACAGACTATTCTGCATGTGATGACTTCTAGAATGAAATGATGCTGATATGTTTTGGAGCGAACAACCATCAGCATGAGAATCAACAATCAGTTTAGGTCAATAAGATCTATTCACTTGGAAATTGTGCTAAATGTAGGATAACTGTGCTAACTGTGCTCAATCATTTGCAAAGATGTTGTGAAGTTTTGAGACATGTACTAAGACATTTGCAATTTGATTAAATAAATGAGAAATGCAATTTTGTTGTGAACAATTGCCAAATAGTTTGGACGTTTGTCCACGTTGTTTTGAGAAAGTAATTTCTGATTCGAGAAATGAGCCAAACCGATGGAGAAAAACTGTAACTGAGAAACCGTTGTTTCATGTTGTGTTGCCTAACATACCAGTCAGCTGTGGGGAAAAACGGCTTCAGATGCTACCAAGGAATAATAGCTCTGCTACCGAGATCTGGTGCCATTTGATTTTTACCCACATTGCACATATGTGAAGTTAAATCTAATTTCTTTTCATATAGAAAACATTGTCATTCATCTACCTTAATTGCTGCTGAGAGGTTGAATGAAATGTCAGTCTGACAATTTAACTCGAATATATGTTTTTCTCAAAGGCAAAACATTGTCCACAGTGATAAAGCTAATGCCCTCCAAATCTACACACTTACTGTAGCAGTTATGTAGTATCATAAATAGAGCAGAGGAATCACAGTGTGAGTTTTCCTGGTCCCTTGGGTATATTCTTGACATTTTTGCTGGGGTTCAAACCACAAAGGTTAAATGTTTTATTTGTTTCCCCTGCGTCACATTTTGCCAGCTTGTCAAAGGATTAGAAAACATTTTCTCCATCTCTGTTATTAAAGAAGAAAAGAGTTGTTGTACAGGTTTCCCTAATTTCCTGACATTAAGTGGATTTGGTTGCATTTGCAGGTTTGCCGAGGCTGGAATCAGGCCTTCCACATGCCCGAGCTCTGGCGCTGCTTTGAGTTTGAGTTGAACCAGCCAGCCAGCTCCTACCTGAAGGCCACGCACCCAGACCTCATCAAACAGATAATCAAAAGGCACTCCAACCACCTACAGTATGTCAGCTTCAAGGTATGACGGAGAATTGGACATGGCCAAAGTGATGAAGAGGTGATGTGAGATGAAGTGGATTCTTATTTTTAATTTTCTCCGTGTGGTGTGCAGGTGGACAGCAGCAGAGAGTCCGCAGAGGCAGCTTGTGACATCCTCTCTCAGCTTGTAAACTGTTCTTTGAAAACTCTGGGGCTCATCTCCACAGCCAGGCCCAGCTTCATGGAGATGCCCAAGGTGAGCCTGAAGGGATGTGACAGCCGACCAGTTTGATGCTCTGATCTTTGACGAATGTCTGCATGCAGCTGGAATGATTGATGCCAAGCGCCTGCAGGAAGGTCTAGAATTTAATGACTGCAGGCTTGTCAGATTGAAATATCGCTGTCAGCCTTTTGTTTCTGCATAATTTCTACGCATCGTGGTGTGGCTGCATATTTGCATGGTTACTTTTTTCCATTTTTTTTCATTCATGCATGAAATGTAAAGTTAATCCTTGAAGTTTTGATAATTAGTTTAGCTGTGCTCTCTGATGAAAAAGTGGATATCCAAAGAAACTTAGGCGGCACTTAAGTACACTAAACATTTCTTTCTTGCATTTTGTCCAACAGTCTCACTTCATCTCAGCACTGACGGTGGTTTTTGTCAACTCCAAATCCCTGTCCTCCCTGAAGATCGACGACACACCTGTTGATGACCCCTCTCTCAAAGTGCTGGTGGCCAACAACAGTGACACACTCAAGCTGCTGAAAATGAGCAGCTGCCCTCATGTTTCCCCTGCAGGTACTGATCGATAGAGCAAATTATGGATGGCACTGATGGTATTGATCAGCCAGTATTCTGTTCACATTTAGAAGATGTTAGTAAAAGTTGAATGGAAACAGATGAATTAAATTCTGATGAGCAAAAAGTTTATATGCTTATTTGAGAAATTGGAACTTAAACTTAACTTAAACCTGATATGTCCTGTTTTGGACAGTTTACATGGAAGCACACGTGTTTGGATTACTGTAGATTTTCATTGTGTTTGCACCTGTTGTCCACATTCAAATGCAAACTTTGGCCATTGAAAATGAACTTTTCGGAAAACTCCTTTAGGGTTGGATACCAAGTTGGCTAGACAACTGAAAATTTGGCAGTTTTCATTGCAATATGCAGTGGGGAAAAACATATTTGGTCAGCCACTGATTGTGCAAGTTCACCCACTTAGAAAGATGTGAGGTCTGTAATTTTCATCATAGATACACTTCAACTATGAGAGACAGAATGAGGAAGAAAAAAAAAAAATCCAGGAACTCACATTGTAGGTTTAAAAAAAAAAAAAAATGAAAAAAAGAAGCAAATTCTGGGGGAAAATAAGTATTTGTCAATAATAAAAGTTCAACTTAATACTTTGTAACATAACTAGGGATGTCCGATATTATTGCCGTTAAAATGTGATCGGAGGATATCTGCATAGTTTTTTTGGGCTGATATTTTTAAAAAACGAAATCTCGCAATCTTGTTCCATAGCAGTGGTTCAGCATGTATAAAAGTCCCTCTTATCCTGGAAGAATTTCATATCCTAGCATTCCTTTCAGAGTGATGTGACACAATTGTCTGCAAATTGTTTTTTTTTTTTTTTTTTTTAAATAAAAAAAAAAGTATGTATTTTTATGTGGACCCCAGGAAGATCAGCTTCCACAGCTGTGGTCGCTAATGTGGATAAGAATAAGGGTGTGTCCCAATACACCCACTAGCCCTACTTTTTAGCCCTATGCCTAAATTTTGCGCGTTTCCGCGAAGGTAGTGCTGTCCCAATCCCTCTTTGCATGTAGGGGAAGTGGGCATAACGAGGGGTGGGGGGTATGAATCTAGCCCTTCAGAGCGAGGGACGTCAGATGCTGACTTACTAAGGAAGGGCCAGAGAAAAGGGAACAACAGCAACCTCCAGAGAGCGACAGGACTCGGAGAAGAAAACACACAAATTTACATACAGATTACACATTTGTTCGTAACACTTGTGCAATCAGCTGTTCGACCACGTGGAGCCCTTCCATGCCTCGTTCTAAAGAGCCCAAATAAAACATTCAATAATAAAACCATCCAAACCATCTTCTTCTGTCAGACTTGTCTTGAATAAGAAGGGGAAATGTTTTGAACGGAGTGTTTCACACACACACACAACATATCAGAAATTACACAGGCTGCCCACAATTACAGATAGTGTGGGGAGAATTGACAATAAGAGTGTGGAGTTGTTTGGTTCAGTGGGTAGAGCAACTGGCCACTGAGCAGAAGGAAGGTTGCAGGTTCGACCCCAGGTGTGGTTGACATTTTGCGTGTCGTCAATGTTGTTTTTAAATTCATATGACAAATTGTACAGTAACTTATTTTAATTGTGTTTTAGTAAGTTGTGTGTTAGTTATATACACACACACACACACATGCTGTTGAGTGCACACTGAGGTGAAAGAGGCAAGTGGCAGAGACAGAACATGGCTGCAAGATTTATCTGATTAATGAAACAATTGGGAGTGAATGGGCCAATTTAACTCTGGCATTGGGGGGTGAGGGGTGGGGGTGGTGGTGTGGGAGGAAAATCAGAAAAAATTTGATTTGGGAGATTAGGTGTTAGGCAGTTTACAAGAGCAACAGTCGTCAATGGTGACGTCTTCTCCGTGTGGTTGTTTTATTAATCAACCGAAGCACGATGAAAAAATGAAAAAACAACCACAGCTGTTAACTCTGTGTTGTTGCTGGGTGTGTTGTTATGGTGAGATGTATGTGCAAACGTCACTACGCAGTCGCTTGCAGAATAAAAAAAAAAAAGTATCAAAAAGTCGTGAACTGGCAAAATATGATCAAATAAAGCACAACTGCTTGACTTCAGACCATCTGGCTTGAAGCAGAAACTTAAATGTCTCGTGCTAAGAAAAATGTATTTTTTTTTTTAAAGACAGCGCTTTGTGTCCCACTGCAATAAACTTTGAACAAGTTAATTAAATTACATTTTTTGCACAAGTATAATACAAGTATGGTATAAATGTATAACCTAGATGCAAAAAGACCTTTTTTGGAGAAAAAAAAATTGCATGATAAACTTGTAACTTTGGCCCACCTTCAGTTGGTCTAGAAAAAATTTGGCCCCAGGCCAAACTTACTTGCCGACCCCTGCTTTATGTCTTTTTTTTTTTTTTTTTTTTTTATTTTTTTTTAACAACTGCTCCCACAGTTCCTTTCACACCAACCTGCTTGCCTTCTTTGGATCCAGGTCTACAATTTTCTTCCTGGTGTCCTGCGACAGCTCTTTGGTCTTGGCCATGGTTGAGTTTTGGGTCTGACTGTTTGAGGCTGTGGACAGGTGTCTTTTTATACAGATAACCAGTTCAAACAGGTGCAATTAATACAGGTAACGAGCGGAGGACAGTAGAGCTAAAAGAAGTTACAGAGCTGTGAGAGCTGGAAATCTTGCTTGTTTGTTATTGATCAAATACTTATTTTCCACCATAACTTGCAAATAAATTCTTTAAAAATCCTACAATGTGATTTCCCTGATCTCCCCCCCCCCCCCCCCCCCTTCTTACTGTAATAGAAAATTACAGAGCTCTCTCATCTTTTTAAGTGAGACAACTTGCACAATCACTGTGTGACTAAATACTTTTTTCCCCACTGTATTAACATCACCTCTGAGCTTCTTTGTAGTTCTTCCCTTTTACTCGCCCAGACACATGATGTACAACTCTGTGTGGGTTTGGATTCTTGTCTAATCCACTTTTTCCTGTTTCCAGGCATCCTGTGTGTGGCAGATCAGTGCCACGGCTTGCGAGAATTGGCTCTCAACTACCATCTGCTGAGCGATGAGCTCCTAATTGCGCTCTCCTCAGAGAAGCACGTTCACCTGGAGCACCTTCGCATTGACGTGGTCAGTGAGAATCCCGGCCAGCAGTTCCACACCATCAAGAAAAGCAGCTGGGACGCCATGGTACGCCACTCTCCCAAGTTTAATCTGGTCATGTACTTCTTTCTCTACGAGGAAGAGTTTGGCCCTTTCTTCCGTGATGAAATCCCCGTCACGCATCTGTACTTCGGCCGCTCCGTCAGTAAAGATGTGCTTGGCCGCGTCGGGCTCACCTGCCCTCGTCTGGTGGAGCTGGTGGTGTGTGCCAACGGGCTGCGGCCACTGGACGAAGAGCTCATCCGCATCGCTCAGCGCTGCACGCAGCTGTCCGCCATCGGCCTGGGAGAGTGCGAAGTGTCCTGCAGCGCCTTTGTTGAGTTTGTGAAGATGTGCGGAGACAGACTGACACAGTTATCCATCATGGAGGAAGTGCTGGTTCCAGATCACCGTTATGAGCTGGATGATATCCACTGGGAGGTGTCAAAGCATTTGGGTCGCGTCTGGTTTCCAGACATGATGCCCACATGGTAGAAATATGGGAAAATGTGTAGGCTTGTAGAGATGTGTATGTGCCCAGAAGTTCTTTATTTTTAGCCCATTTCTATGCACGACACAAAGTCTCTGAAAACATGAAAGAAAAAAAAAACATATTTGAGTTCTCATCTGTATTTAAAATCATGTAGCATAAATTTAACTCCAACTCGCTTTAAAAAAAAAAAAAAAATAAATAAAAAAAAAATTACCCAAGTACAAGCACTACATTTATGTTTGACATGCAGGCAGATCAATATATATTTTGTACATGTATGAATATATAATATACATTTTGCCTTATCATGACTGGAATTAAGTACAAACCTTTTGATTCAAACCTAGAAAGTTTAATTTTAGTGAAATTTCTGAGAAATGAAGCTCTCTTTAAAGGTTGTTGTCATTGTACTTAATGCAGCATGTCTTTTCTAGTCAGGAAGTTTGGCAAATAATGAAGTATGTGTATTAAATGGAGATGATCACCATTATAAGCTAATTCAGTCAAAACTTTACATAATTTCAGCTTTTAGCAGCACATGTGGCTTCTTTTCTAATTTCTACATTTCTGTTTTTGGTGTATTTTTTTGTGTATCCCCCCCAGCATAGCACTACATCGTGTCTTTTTAATGTTTTTCTTAGTCTGTGTCATGTAGAGAAAATAAATCTGTCCTCTCTGTACACTAATGTGGACGAGGCTAAAGGCAGTTCCCTTCTCTAACAGTCGCCATCTATGAAGACTGTGTTCTCATTTGACTGTAATCGAACTCTAAATATGTTTTGTAAATATCTGAGTGTCGTCGGAACACATTTTTTTGTGTGGTCCACAACAGGTCTGTTTCTGCATTGCCTGGCCCATGTTCCTTTTGTAATTGTAAATACGAGTGTTTTATTTAAAACAAATGGAAAGAAGAGTTTATTATTGGATATTATACAGTATGTTTGAACATACAATGGGTTCTTTTTGATGCACTTTGTTCTCAAATGAAGGTCCTGGGCTTAGCAACATGCGCTTCTGTGTCATTAAGACATTAAATTAACACAGTTTGTAGCCAAACAATGGTGTTTCTTTCTTTTTAGCTCTGTTCTGAAACGGTTTAATTTGGTTTTCAATTTTAAAACATATTTTATTGATATACTTTAGGGTGTAATGGTTTAATCTTTCCTGCCCAAAAATCATCCTGACAAAACGTGGCTGACAACATGGCCAACCACTAAAATCACACATGAGCTCTGATCACATTTTTGTTGTATGAAAACATATGATGGGCTATACAGAAGCTGTGGCATGGCGTTTTTATGGATAAAATTCTAATCTTAATGATGAAGTTGTGCAGACGGGACACTGTGGCAGCTCATTGTTTGTGTAGCTGAATGTGTAGGCATGAAATATTTGTTTCATTACTGATTTGCTGCAGTGGAATAAAACCATAATCAAAAGATGTGTTAAGGTGGTATTTGCAAGGATGTTTTTGCCTGTGGACTTATTGAAAGATGACTCCTTTTTGGGCTGTGCAATGAGACTCGTAAATCATCAAGTTCGTTACTGGATAGACTGGTTACAGTACTGGTATGTGTCCCTTTTTTGTATATTTTTCTTTGCAATTGTTTATTTAAAAACAAAAAAACTGCTTTGTATTAATATTCTGCAGCAATGTAATAGACGCATTGTGTCTTAATTTTAGGTTTGTCTCTGGAGGTCTGCCAGGTTGCTGTGGGCTTATTATAATTAACATACAGTTCATTTTGCTGTGCATTTCCAGAAACATGTCACCTGAATTATTTGTATTTGCATTTATATTTAGTGCTTATCGGTGCATGAAGATGATTATCATAATCTCAGAGGATAGATTGAGTGACAGCTGCAGTTTCCTTATAGAGAATACAGCAGTGTGGTTTTCTTTTTCTATTTTAGTTTAATGTAGACATTGACATACGATTTATTGGAACAAAACTTGTAATTTCCCCAAAGATAGGTTATATTTAAGTAAGTGTATAGTCACATTAAAAAAAAAAGCCTGTCTGAAAACATATTTTGTGTTGGATTATTTCACATATATACATACACACAATGCTGTGAAGTTGCCACAATTACCTCTACATATTTTCTGGCAACATTGGTATCAGTTTTCTCTATTTGGACAGTAGAGTTCATTTCCAAGTTCTTGTCATAAAATGAAGTTATCTTGTTTATTCTCTTACGTTACGTAATTAGTCACACAACTCTGCCGAACTGACCCCCCTCCACACACACACACACACACTTCTGACCAATTCATAACTAATCTATCTTATTTTATAATCTTGCATTTCATCATTAAAATTCCTTTCACTGTAAAGTGTGCTCTACCATACCTGGCAATAAAGCTTATTCTGATTCTGGTATTCTGATGACACATTTGATGAGGATGTGGATGAAGACCAATATTAATCTTCCTCCATCTGTTTTGGCTTTATAATCAGAATATGAAAGCTTTCTGTTAGAAGTCTACAAACTGAACGACAAAAACTTTAGTTTTGGCCATGTTTTTGTCTGAGCTGTCCCTCAGGCTAGTTTTTTTTTTTTTTGGCAGATGAAAAGACAACTGGAGGGTGGGGATATGTGGACTTCAGAAATGCAGTTATTTGGGTAAATTTTTCATCCTCGTTTTCATGTTATACTTGGAAGGCTCTTAGTTCTTTTTTTTCCCCCTTATCCCCTAAACTATATTTGTCAAACATTTTTTCATATTGTATAAAAATACCATTTGTCTACAGTAAAAAACTATTTCAAATGTCACTAGAGATGCACCGATCAGATACCTGCATCGGATTTCAGCTCCGATATTGACTAATTGGTTGGATCGAATATCAGATCATTTAGGCTGAGCTAGCATTTTGAAACAATTGTTTATTTTTTAAATTGATATCATACACAACAATACAGTTAAAGTGATCTAGTCAGTTGAATTCTGTTTCCAACAGCTGTTATGTCATCAAGCAGAACAGAGAAGTGTTATTTATTGTTGCTGCTAATGTACACTTTATTTGTTAATGAATAATATTATGCACATTTATATCTATGTTTATTTGTTACCTTTTTTTGCAAGGCTAAATATTTATGTCTAGCCTGATGCCTTCACTCACATGTCAAGGTATACGTTAGTATCAGCAGTATCAGATCTGTATCGGCCCCAGGTACAGTATTAGATCTGATCGGAAAAAACTGGATCGGTGCATCTCTAAATATCACTTGTGTAACTAGGCAGAAATATAAACTTCTACCAACGATACACTGAGTTTAGTTCTTAGAACTGACCATGTAACAATGAAATACTGTAAGACCGAGCTTCTAATATCCCTGTAAGGTGTTTAGAGAGCAAACAACAGGGTGTAATATGAGCAAACTTCCTGCTCACACCACTTACCTTCAAGCCAAATTCTTTCAGGGAGGTGTGAACAGCAGTAAATGTAAGGACACAAAACAGGCAGCGTGAGAGGAAACACTCTAATAAAAGCAACATTAAGAGATATCAGATAAATTCATATATTATTGTCTTCCCTTGCAGCTACACAGTATATCAAATGATAAGGTTTTGGGACTTAAAAAGGGCAATAAAGATATTTCTTACAGGGAAACATGCTGGTTACATTTCACTGCTAATAGATACAGTAACTGATTTGAGGATTGTTAGGTAATTCTTATTTTATAGATCTTAGTTTTACAGGATTTATCATGTTGTTATTTCCTCTGTAAACAAAGTAATTTGTCTGTTAAAGAGGCTTTCAATGTAGTTTCTTCAATTTGTTTCAGAAAGTCAAACTGCACTGAAATCCCAGGTTGTGCTGTTAAAACATCACAACTGAAAATTTGGCAATTTTTGCCACACAGACTAGCAGTTGAGATTGAAAACAGAAATGGCATACTTGCATCTTTTGCCTGAAAAGACCACAGCACATTGGCAGCAGGCTTAAGATTTTCAACCTGCTGGCACCTGATTCAGAAAGGTACTCTGTGTCCAATCAGCTACAGAAAGAGTCACTCAGTCCATAAAATCTTTGAAATGTCTCTTCTCGTATTGGGTCGGTCTTAATGCTTCAGCCTGTGAATTTTACTCAGCTAACACTGAAAACTACTGTTTTCAGTAGTTCATATTTAATATTTTCATTTAATTAAAATATGTGGTTTTTTGACACTGTAAAATGTAGATATGAATTAAACACTACAATGATCTGAAAATCTTATTAACCAATATTTTATTCCCAACAGGACATAAACAACATATCAGATGGTGAAAATGAGACATTTCATCATTTCGTGGAAACATTAGCTCATTTTTTAATTTAATGGCAGAGTTGGCACAGGGTGATGTTTATGATTGTGAAACATCCCTGATTCTTTGAAGAGCTGTCTGTAAATGTCTGGTAAATAAGGATATTCCTGGGCCTTTGTTGCTAGATTTATTGTTTCACAATATGCCTTTTTTCTGTTGGTGAAATATGTAGACTGCAGGCAGGCCAGTTCAGCACCTGGACTCAAACTTTGTGAAGCCATGCTGTCGTGATGGATGCATCCTCTTGCTGAAATATGTACTGCCTTCCTTGAAAGAGATAACATGGGAGCATATTGCTCTATGTACTTTTTAGCATTGATGAAACTTTAGATTTTTTTAGTCTGCAGGATATGGTGTAGAGGGTTTAAAAAATAATTTCAAATTTTGATTTATCTGACCACAGAACGGTTTTCCAATTTGCCTCAGCCCCTTTTAAGTGAGCTTTTTGGCTCAGAGGAAACTGTATTTCTGGATTATATTTACATATGGCATCTTCTTAGCATAATGGAGCTTATACCTGCTTTTATTGATTGCACAGCAAACTGCATTCATTGACAGTGATTTCTGGAAGTGTTCCTAAGCCCGTACAGTGATTTCCAGCAGCAAATCTTGCCTGTTCTTAATGCAGTGCTGCCTGAGGGCCTTGAAGATCACAAGCATCCAGTTTTGACCTTCAGCATTCGTGCAGTTTTTCATAGTGAACTTCTCCCCATGTTTACATTTGAGAGCCTCTGCCTCTCTGAAATGCCATTCATACCCATCCATGTTACCGGTTGCTAATTAACCCAGTTAGCTGCCAATGGTCCTCCAGTAGTTTTTGATTGTACCAGTTACTTTGTTGCTCCATGGTCCAACTTGTTTGAGTTGCATTGATGCCATTAATGTAAAAATGAACATTTTCCATGGGATGGTAAAATGTGTCAGATTCACCATCTGTTATTTTATGCATATTCTGTCGGGAATAAAACATGGTATAATAAAACAGTTTTCTATTTGAAAAAGCATTATTGATTAAAAATATAACAATCTTCCCCCTTTCCACAGTGTTTTAAAATAATTTCTAGTTTTTAATTATAATCCTATTTAACGCTAATCTTTGAAGTTCTGGTCAAAGGTAAAAGTGGTTGATTCATCTCCAGATTTCAGAACAGATGTAGACTGATGACGTGAGACCACCACGGTTAACCACGGTCACGCCCTCCGGGAGAGGACGCAGCTTTCTGCCAGCTCACGCCTGGTGTGGACCAGTCAGGTTTCCAGTTAGTAAACTTCCGGAAATCACTGAAAGAAGAGAAGTGCTGTAATTTTATTTGGTGCGTTCTCTTGGCTTTTTTGCAGGAAGGTTATGCTGGGTGTGGCAGGAATGACGGGCAGGTACGAGTTTCCAATAAGTTTCATCTCGCTTAATACTTCGCAATTCACTTATAAGCGGTCAGCTAGCTTTGATACCATTCAGCTAAAGCTAACGTCAGATTAGCTTGCCAACGTAGCTAACCATTGGAGTAAAGTTGTCAAAGAGTTTAAGTAGTATAGATTCCTATGTTTTAAACAACTGGTTGAGATTTTATTCTAATGTCATATTTTATTCCAACTGCATACGGGTTATTTTATAATCGTGAGATGTGTATACTTCACTGTGAACGGAATCGTGCCGTTAGCATGCTAGTTGGGCTGTTTGAGGCTTGTCCAGAAAAGTTAAGTTTTTATTTCAATCGACAATCTGACGTGAAGTATTTCCATCCATCGCAGGTATATGTTTTTGCACCTTAAGCGTCAAGGAACACCACCTAATTTCCTGAAGTCCCTTTTAAGAAAGGAAGCAATGCTTTTGATGCTTAAAATACAGTTTATGTTTATTTATCTCTTATTCGTATAAATAGTTTCCCCTGAGTGTTACTGTTGTTATGGTCCGTAACTAAACTGTAGTATAAATTATTTGGACTTAAAGTCTCAGTCACAGTTGGTATTTAACTTTTCTAGAGCACATACACAAAGTGTGAAACAGTATATTAATAGTATAGGATCCATAAAATAACGCAAGAAGAAATTAGTTATTCTGCGGCTCATTAATAATATGTCTGTTTTTTAACCTGTCTCAACCAGACCCCAGGTCCTCTAATTCTTTTACCAAATTAGGTGATGACTGCGCAGTGAGCAACAGTGTTAGTGAGTTCACATATTATTTCCATTCTCCTAGTAACAGCTGCTGACAACAGTCCAACAGTTGATGTAGGAGTTATGTGAGAAATGCTAAACATTGGTCCACCATTACAGTTCTGTAGGCATGCAGTGGTAGGCAAATTTCAGATCACGGTTATTGTGACCGCAATGATCACGGTTGTCATTATCACGGTATTGTTGAAATGTGCTCTAAAAGTAAAAAAAAAAAAAAGTACTTAAAAGTGTCCTCAAAATTATTCATACCCTCCCATTAAATAAGGAAAAAAAAGTTAGCTGTCAGTAAAATATATTGAAATTGAACAAAGTAATAATTTAAAGAAATTTCATGAACATAATAACATTGATTTTGAATTGTGGTTCGTCAGAAATATTACAAACGAACGAACAAACAAAAAATAGATAAGTAAACAAACATGATGGGGCTCCTGAACTAGAATTTTGCTGAACAACACTTTAATGCAATCACTGCAATCAAGTGTTGTCTGTACTGTGTGCATTTCTTGAGCCGCCACTGCCCAGCGACGTCTAGAGGTTGAGAAACGGTACTATGGTACTTTGACCATCCAGGACACAGCCTTGACGTTGCAGCTGACTGTTGGTTGCACACTGCATCACGTGCTAGCAAAAAGGATTAATCGTTTTTCTTCGATTACAGTGTTTTTATGATCGTGAGAAGGCAAAATTGAAATCACGATCAAAATTTGATTAAATGTCCAGCCCTAAAAGCTGCACTACCATATTGAGCAAAGTAATTTGGCCGGAACATTAAAATAATACCATAAATGGATTAAAAAAAATTGCCCAGGCAGCAACCTCAAAAAAATCCAAAATCCACACTTCAGACTGTCATTTTGGAGAGCACTGTCCATGTGGCGCCTTTGGTGCCTTCCGCTATGTTTTCAGAAGCCAAACATTTCAAACTGTATCTGAGGGACTGCTGCTGCTTTTCCAGGCACTGAGCAGCATCACCTTGAGTGTCTCAAAAAAGCAATAATCACGGTTTTATGATAATTAAAATCTGAAATGGTAATATAACCATAGGGAATCATATCGCCGTTTATCTTGTATTGTTAAGTGTTACATCCCCACAATTCTGACATCTCTACATGGTATGGAAATAATGTACTAATATGTATTTTGTTGTGTCATACAACAGCATTGCGAATGCCCTGGCCAGCGCAGCCTGTGAGCGATGTAAGAGTGGCTTTGCTCCAACTGAAAAGATAGTCAATAGTAATGGAGAGCTGTACCATGAGCAGTGCTTTGTGTGTGCTCAGTGTTTCCAGCAGTTTCCTGAAGGACTTTTCTATGAGGTTGTGCATCCTAGTTTGTTATATTATTCACTGTCTTATTAATCTTATTACTCTTTTGTATAACAAACTTTTTTTCATGTTACTTTTTACAGTTTGAAGGAAGAAAATACTGTGAACATGACTTCCAGATGCTTTTTGCTCCTTGCTGTCACCAATGTGGTGAGTATGAAACGCCCTTGAGTGGTTGTTTGATCAGACTTGAATTAATGTTCTTAAATGGACATAAGCGACACATGATTGCTGAATGCCTTTGCAAAGAATCCTAGGACAGGATAATGGTGCATTCAGACTGAACGCATTTTTGGCGTCAAAACTGCACTTGCCGCCCAAAGTTGGACGCAGGTCCATATTAAATCAGGCACTTCACATCCAGAGACAAACACTCTGGATGTGCGTGTAGAGCCAGGATCACCAAAGATTTTTTTTTAACTTTGTACTGCTTTAGCACACCTGACCTTAAAATAAATGGATCCAACAGCCGCAGGATCCTAGGACCAAACGCAGATCACAGTTTATCCTCCATTGTCTGCATAACGTGAAGAGATTCCCTGAGTTCTTCTTAGTATTTCCTGTCTTGTCAGAAAATGTGTCTCTGCATCACAACACTGAGTCGCTCTGATTGGTTGATGCCAGGCTGCAAAAGTTCAGATTTTCCAACTCTGGCATCTGCCACCTTGGATGCTCAAAAGCTCAAAACGCGCAGTGCCAGACACCCAAAATGCGCTGCTAGAAAGCTAGCCGCCCCTAGACGGGCTTTCACATAGACTTGTACGTAAAACAGACGTGCCTGGCCGATCAGTCTGAACCAAAGACTGTTAAAAAAAAAAAAAAAAAAAAAAAGGACATAGTATCCGGTCACATCTGAAGAGCTGAAAGTGAAGCCAGTTGGGCGTGTTCCACCGCTGCCATCTTGCCATGTCGCATGTCATCACTCCCAGAAAATACTAAAATGGGCAAAATGTGGCCTCGGGGCAAATGATTGACAGGGAACATACTCTGCGCTAAATGCTAATCAAGCTAACTCAAAACTAACAGGAGCTAACAAAGATTAGCCTCCTAAGCGGTGGGACAAAGGTAAATACAAAGGTTATACGTGTAGTACACGTATTGAGAACTTGCTGTTAGCTGGCTAAAAACCCAAATTTTGCTACTCTGCTGCAGACTGAGAACATACCGAGAGCAAACAAGGAGCTGACTGTTGGCCACTGGCTGGCAGGCCGGCATCTGGTCTACCACATGTCAATGAAAAGGATATGCCCCTAATTATGTGTAATTTCAAGATTAAAAAACATCTAATCAGATGATTTATAAAAAAAAAATCACCCCCATCACAGTTGACATGAAGGTAAACTTGACCTATTAAACCTAAAAGGATTTTTTGAACCAGACTGTAGACATGTTTATATCTGCTGTGGAGTTGGCATTTTTAACATGGGAGTCTATGGGGATTTTCTCTGTTATGGAGCCAGCCCCTAGCACAGAGGTGTCAAACTCATTTTAGTTCAGGGGCCAAAAAACAGCACGATTAAGCCACAAGTGGGCCAGACCAGGAAAATGAATATACAATAACCTATAAATAACAAAAACTGCAAATGTTTCCCTTTATTTTAGCACATTGTCAATTGTTTGTATTTAATGAGCTTTCCTTTAAAAAAAAAAAAAAAAATGAACATGAAATTTATTGAGAACCATAAGTGGTTCCAACAATATTTTGCCTCATTTGATTATATTTTATTTATTAATTTTATGTATTAATTTCAGTCAACATGTTGTTTTATATTTTTATATGAAAAAATATTTATATGCATTTTAATATAAACTCAAATTAATATGAATTTATTAAATTAATTTCCCCTGAAAACTTCCCAAATATGGAATATTTTTGATATATTTATACTTTTATTGTTATCATTATTATCAACTCATTCAAATAAGACATTACTTGTACATTGTAACTCACAGATCACAAGAGATCTACAAAATCACTTCCTGTAATATTGAATTACAGTTATCTGGAACTAAAAAAAAGAGAAATAAGATTTCCACATGTGTGAAATAATCCTGACCTCATGTTATAAACTGAGGTCAGATCTGTAAGGTAATATTAAAAAGATTCCAAGCTCTGGTGGACCAGTTAGAAACTAGAGTTGGTTTTATTGTTTTAAATGTGACATTTAATAACTCACCTCGCCAGCCAGACTGGACCCTCTGGCGGACTGGTTTTGGCCCCCAGGCCTTATGTTTGACACCCCTGCCTTAGAGGGAGAACTACAAATGTTTAACTTAACTTCTGGGCTTCACACTTGTCCAGCGGAGTTTGCCCCTTGGTCTGAAAGCATCATTAGGGTTTCTGGTGCTTTATTAAGGGATGAATAAAACTGTTGCTTAGGTATTTGACAGTCACAAATCGGCAGTATGTTGGAGGTTCCCGTAGGAGGAAAATATTGATCAGTCGCAAGATTAAAACATCTGGTATCAGTTTGATATATTGCTTATTTTTTTATTCTTTCCAACCTATTTTTAAGTAGAGGAGACATGGTAATGGCCATTTAGAAGTTGATATGTCCTTGCTTCAGCAGTCATTTTCTATCAGTGTCAGTATATCATAATGTGCACTGGTGCATTATCTTAACATTGTTTTATTGCAGCATACAGCTGCATTTAATCATTGCTGTCAGATAAGCATTAAAAGTGTTTGTTGCAATATATATATTTATTTTTCATTCAATTTATAACATCATATTATTCTGTCAAGTCACCTTTACATCGTATGAACACTTCACTCAAACACTTCTAAGGATTATGTCAGCATCGTCTTTTACAGCTCCTCCAGGAACCTGTTCAACCCTTGTTCATCTCTATTCCAGATGCATTTTTAGGAATCAAGACAAACCTCACAATATTCTGTTGTCATCAGTTTCAAGGTTACCAACATGAGGACTGAGGGGTGCTGAGATGAGGAGGCACAATTTAGACAGATGACATGAGTCTGCTTGGCATGCAGTTGACAAACCTGTCACAAACTTGCTCATTCTTTACATAAATTTATCTATCAAACTTTCCGTTTATGCTTAGGTTACCCTAAGATACTCTTTAGTGCATCATCATCTGTGCCTAGGGAGAAACAAATATGCTTTAATCAAATGCATTTAGATTGGTCTTGTGATTGGTTTTGTGTCACTGACAGAACTCTTCAGAATCTAAAGCAGAAAGTTTTAATGACATTTAGCGGTGGACTACTTGCTAAGAACTCCTCTACAGTAATTAAAAAGTGGATTAAATGGTGTAAATTCCTACTGAATGCTGAAATCAAACTGGGGCTGACTTCTCCCTTATGGTTTGTTTTTCCCAGGGGAGTTTATCATCGGTCGTGTCATCAAGGCCATGAACAATAGCTGGCATCCTGACTGCTTCTGCTGTGACATTTGTCAGGCTGTGCTTGCCGATGTGGGATTTGTCAAAAATGCTGGCAGGTAAGCTCTCCATCCTATTTAAGTTTTAATACAACAGTGCAGCAGCCTGTAGAACAGGTGTTACACCTGTCAAACTGCTTGCTCACTTAGCATTTTAACAAAAAGTGTAATTTTGAGCAGCTTTGATGGCATGTGTGAAGATGTTATTTGAGGCTACATAAGCTTTCTTGACAGCCTATTTTCCTTCTTGTCCCCCCCCCTTCCTTCCTTCTTCATTAACCTAGACACCTTTGTCGCCCGTGCCATAACCGCGAGAAAGCTCGTGGCCTGGGCAAATATATTTGCCAGAAGTGCCATGCGATCATTGAGGAGCAGCCACTAATCTTCAAGAATGACCCGTATCACCCAGACCATTTCAACTGCAACAACTGTGGGTCAGTCTTTCACAGTCCACATCACTATGGAGACCAGAAAATCACACGAGTAGCCATCTTCATGTGTGTTTCTGAAGCACTACTTGCTGTTTTGCATGCTTACGTGCTCCTGTCTCCAGGAAGGAGCTGACGGCTGATGCCAGAGAACTGAAGGGAGAGCTCTTCTGTTTGCCCTGCCATGATAAGATGGGTGTGCCAATCTGTGGTGCCTGCAGGAGACCTATTGAAGGACGTGTAGTCAATGCGATGGGCAAGCAGTGGCATGTAGAGGTTTGTGATCAAGAATAGATTGTTCATTAGTAGTACAGACAGTATTGTATTTCTACATTTAAACAATTGTGACATTGCAGTTTATTGTAACACTTAAACTACCGACTGCCAAACTAGTTCGGTTCCCCCTAGGGTTCCTACCAGCTGGGAGGTTTTTCGGCGTCTGGTATTTTCTAGGGGGTTTTTAACGCCTCCTCAACTTGGCCTCTATTATGCAAATTCATCCAGTTCACTCTGCGTGTTCTTGCAGAGTCCAGCCATAATCAGCGTGTGATACATGTATTCAGCTCGAGTCTTAATGATCTTGGCACTCTTTCAGATCAGATGTACAAAATGATTTATAATAAAGTGTCAGCATCTCTACATCAGACAAGGCGTGTCTACACGCTGTCAGCTGTTTACTGTTAGAGCACGTTAAAACCACCCTGGGAACATCACCAGTAAGTTGTTTAGTCTTTGGACTTAAGGCTTAATATATTTCTGGAATCAGAACAAAAGCAACCCTATAGGATTGCCATGAATGTTCCTTCAGGGGTTCAGTTGATTTACTTTTCAACCCTTTTATGGTCTGTAAAATATGCTCAGAAAACTCATGTAATATTCATGTTTCCAACCATTTAACAAAAAGTTGGTACCCTCTCCATCTGTGTTGGCACAGCCTCCTTAGTCGGATCCACGTCTTTGTTTGGGCTTTCATTAGAGACAACCCTTCCCCTCAGCAGCTTTTGTTTCTGTTTCCAGCATTTTGTGTGTGCCAAGTGCGAAAAGCCTTTTCTTGGTCATCGTCATTACGAGAGGAAGGGTTTGGCTTACTGTGAGACACATTACAATCAGGTAAGAAGTCAAATTTTGGCTTTTGGGGTGGCTCGGCAGTCCTCATTATTTTGGTAAAGTTCCAAATAAAAGAATTTGTGTTTGCATGGTAAACACCTAATCTCCTTGTTGCTCTGCTGTCAAGCTCTTTGGTGATGTGTGCTATCTCTGCAACCGTGTGATTGAAGGCGATGGTGAGTATCGGTGTGACAAAGCACATGATTAGTATGTTGTATGGGTCAGTAATTTGCAAACTGTTGCTGGAAGTTACAGCAGTTCAATGTTCATGTGATGTTTTGTTTTTTGTCATTTTGTGATCCTTCAGTTGTGTCTGCTCTCAACAAAGCCTGGTGTGTCAATTGTTTCTCGTGCTCCACCTGCAACACCAAACTCACTCTCAAGTAAGTGATACAGCATATTCTTTGTGAATAAAAAATTTCCCTACCATACTTACAGTGATTGTCGTCCTGTCCAGTTTTCTCTAACTCTCTAACTTCTAGTATTAATAGTTGCCTCAGTGTTTTCACTCTCCTCCAACACTACTTTCTGTTATGCTCTTTTCTTCCAATTTTTCCTTTCACATGCCTCACTTGCTGCATCAATGGTATCTTAGAGATAAGTTTGTTGAAATTGACCTGAAGCCAGTGTGTAAGCACTGTTATGAGCGCATGCCCGAGGAGCTGAAACGTCGCCTCGCTCGACGGGAGCGGGATGCCAAGGACCGCAAGAAAAAACCTGCCGTCTGTCAGTAGTTATTACTCTTAATAACTCTTAACTTCATCCGTTGGTCGATGCTGTCACTTCCGCTTCTGTGGTGTTCCTCATTTTCTCCTTTGTCTGTGTGGCATGTGGGTGTTTCTCATTTAAAGTAAACCCAGTTCCAAGCTGTTGTTCTGTTACTGACTTGTATGCAAAACCTCATAACATGCATGATTGTTAAAGATGAACATGACTTGATTAAGCTTTAATTATTCAGTTGATAGTGTAGTTTTTTTAAAATGAAGAAAAGCTGAATTTAAAGGAGATGTTTGGAATTTTTAACACAGGGCCTCATTTTTGAGTTAGCCAGGGTACAAAGAAGCCAGGAGATCACCAATGCTAACGCTCGTACAAGTCGAGGGGATATTCTCACCTGTCATTAAAAACAAGCTTATCTACTCCGCAGAACACCCGAGGCATATCAGTTATAATGCAAGACTATCTACGTACATGCCATTGTTAAAAGAAGAATGTTACAAATAGGGATGTTCCACATTGCCTTTTTTTTTTTATTTTTTTTTTTACCAATATCCAATATACAAATATTGCCCAACTTTCAATTTGCGATATCTGATGTTAAGTGATACTGATTTATGCAGACAATTATGAGGTTGTACCTTTCATATTTTGGGAGATACAAATATATTCTTCGACAGCAAAAAATCCCAAAATAGCCTTAACTCAGCCAGAGGTTTTCATTTTGGATATCTGGCTGCCATATATCAGATACTAGTTGGTATTAGC
The DNA here is from genome assembly GCA_023101725.1 of Atherinomorus stipes. Lineage (NCBI taxonomy): Eukaryota > Metazoa > Chordata > Actinopteri > Atheriniformes > Atherinidae > Atherinomorus > Atherinomorus stipes. The sequence continues at coordinate 448,951 of JALJCO010005361.1, forward strand.
CAACTTTTGGCTAATTATAATGTTGCTGACAACTTGGTAACTTAATCAACAACTTAAAACCAGACATATAAGCAGCTTCAAAACAAGTCAGTCTGTAGCAGCAGCAGCTGTCACGCAGTCACATGATTCTGAAAGGGATGCTGGGATATGAATTTCTTCCAGAATAACGGGGAATTTGCTGGACCAACGGTAATGGAACATCTCGTGAGATTTTGTAATGGAACTGTGAGATCACGCAAGATTTTGTTAGTAAAATTATTAGTACAATAAAACTGATATTTTCCAATATCAAATTTTAATGCCTATATCGGCATTAAAAGCGTTATAGAAGATTTCACTACCTCATACGCTATGACTAATTTAAAGCTTTAAATATATAAATATTATTATACATCAGCTGTGAAAGTAATGAGACTGAATAAACATCCGCCAATCATCTCTGCATTTCTTACATTTTTCATTTGTCTTTGGCTCGTCAATCACTTTTACTACTGTAGTAAGAGTGATTGACGGTCAATTCAACGGGTGATAGGCAAGACTAATCCATGAGGGATTGATTGGCGAAAGTAATACTGCGTGCTGGAAGTGGCGTATTCTCGTCTGAGGTATGCAGTAGGTAGCTAACATCATTGTGCTAGCAGTTAGCGATGTTCAGACAGCGACATTCTGTTTTACTTGCATTTGTGACATGATGGGAGAGTCTGTACCTGCTGCCTGCTAAACACGGAGTGGCTCGTGCATGTTGTTCTGTGGTCGGGGGAAAATGCTGCGAATCTTGCAGGTTGGCGTTGTGCTTGTGCTTTATTCAAAAACTCGCTAACAGTCTCTGCTCTGAAATGCCAAAACATCTTCGATAGTGCCTTTAAAATGGTTATCTGATTTACCTGATTTGCCTCGGGTGTTCTGTGGAGTGGATAAGCTTGTTTTTGATGACAGGCAAGGTGATCCTCTTGACTTGTGCTGGCATTAGCATCAGCAATCTCCTACAACTAAAATAAAGGGATGAAATATGTTGAAACCGTCTCCAGTGATAAATAGTACCCCGGCAAACTCAAAAACGAAGCCCTTTGTCAAAAATTCCAAACTTCAAAGGTGGTGTTAAAATGTTTGGTCTTATCCAGTCAACAGTCTGAACAGCCAAAGATGTGTCCTTATTTTTCCTTTTCTCATCTTTGCAGGAACAAGTTTGTAGAGTTTGACATGAAGCCTGTTTGTAAAAAGTGTTACGAGAAGTTTCCTCTTGAGCTCAAGAAAAGGCTCAAAAAGCTGGCAGAGTCACTGGGACGCAAGTGAGCTGCCTCAGGATAAATGACCTGGAAGTGCCCCTGCTACGTCCAACATGGTAAAAATATCCAGAGGGAACTCCCATTTATCATTAAAGCGGTATGCAACGGCTGATTAAAGGAAATTCTTAGATCCTGATCAACATCAAAAGTTATCACTTCTATATTGGGGCCATCTACCTCTCTGGGGGATATAAGAGAGGAAAAAGAAAAAAAAGTGCAAACCCAATCACTTAACATAACTGAAACTGACCTAATTTCGCAGCCTCCTCAGTGGAGGTGACAAGAGCCTGACATTACAGCAGTACATCAGTTTGAAAATATAAATCTGGGATCCTTTTTAAAGATATGTTCACTGTGCTTTTTACCTGAACTGCATACATTTTTTTTTTTGTTTTTATAAATGAAATTGTTTTAATGACATTCCTGTTTTTTTTTTTTTATTTTTTTATCTTAGACTCAATATTTTTACTTCATTTCGTCTCTGCTATGAGTGTAATTGTGTGTAAAACTTGAATCTAAACTAATTTTTCTTTTTTAGCATTGCTCTTAATTACACTTGTGCCTTGATTATGCCAACTGTTTATTTAAATGCCGGGAATAGTTAAAATCTAATTCGCATACACATTAATTTACACTGTTACTTATAAAGTTGAAAAATTTAGTTTTTCAGAAACTTTTTATCTCTATTTAGTATTTATACACGTCAGTAATCCCCTTTGACCAGGTGCGATGAGAAGCAATTAAGATAAACATGTTATCTATCAAAAACAAATCACATTGTCACAACCATCTCAAGAGAAGAAGTAAACATTGCTTATTCCAACTTTATGGGCGACAATGTAATTATGCCTTGGTATGGATTTCTTTTTTGACTATCCACTGAAGGCGTAATTAGATTTGACTTTTTATTTTCTTAACCTCATCTTGAGAAAACAACCACTTTATTCCTTTGGGATATTATAACGGTACTTCTTTTTGTAGTGAGAAAATGTCTCAAGAACAGCTGTCACTGAATTTATTCTACTGTGAACATGTTTAGTCTGGCATATTCTGGGATATTGATATACCTGGATGTAATGTATGTGTAAAACTGTGGTAAATGTATTTTTTGTGGGCTTTAATATGTAACATTATGTTAATAATGCCTTTAATGTCTATGAGCGTGGCAGGGCAGATTGTACTGTTTTCGTCAGACACTGTGTGGCTAAAAGAGTACCTGATTTCGGATTAGATAGTTGACAGTACAACAGTATTTAAAAGGCAACATAACCATTGCCATATTTAATTTTACAATAACCCATTAATGTAAAAATAAGTCTCTCTTTCTGGGTGTATGGTAATGTAATGTTGTTCTGCTTACTGTAAATGCCTGGGGTTTGTTGGATATTTTTAGGTAAATTAACATTTGCAACATTGTGGGTACATAAAAAAAGTTCAAAGGAATCCAGATGAAATGAATTTCCAGCTGGTTATTTAACACGAGAACGCTTTGATGCGAAAATATCACTAACGAGTCAGCACATTGCTTGGGCTATTTGTTAGCTGGAAATATAGTTTGAAATAATGAGGAATGCCACACACAAAAAATTAGACTTGCTTGGTTGAGCATTTTTATAATGAAACACTTTGCATTTACATTTCATTTGTCAATTTGCATTTTGAGTTGCATGAAGTGGAGAATTACAGTTTACTGCATCTCATATTCAGTGTTAAGCTTCATGATGGATCATCAATAAAGTATTCCTGCACGCATGGTAGTGAATTTCATTTCATATACTTCAGAGAGTAATGAAGTAGTTTGCATTAACCTGATGATGTTCAACTTTTGGAGGTATTCTTGATATATGGCACCAGCACACCTACAGTACTTCATATCAAGACTGACTAATGACAGCTACAGTTAACATCACATGCTAGATGAGACCAGGACAGTACACAACACACAATAGTTCACAATGGATAGAAGTTGACAAAAAGCCAAGTGATCTTGTAAATTTCCTAGTTTTATATAATAATACTGTAAAGTTCTTTAATCGATGGGCAGTAGCTGTGTTTTTTCTTCAAAATGAAGCTCTTTTGAAGGGCACTCGACACTCAAAAAGCTCAATGAAATTCCACTGTCAGTTTTTGCCATTTGCTTTTCATTCATTCCATCCATTCAGCAGCCAGAAAAATGTCTGGATGTTCAAGTAATACTGCACCACACTTACAGAGGTTTGAATATCTTAAGTTGTTTGTAATATCAGACCAGTATTTAACAAGGTTTGATGCTCACTGCAATAAACTCATGCTCAGTTGTAACTTGATAACGCATTCCAGATGTACTAAGCATAAATTACTGATTCATAAACCTCTTGTGCTGATGAAGGTACGAAGTTGCTTCACTCTTAATTAAGCATCACTCAAAAGTTCACAGTGGAGGCCAGTGGATTTGGTTCCCATAACTTCACAGTTAAAACTATATAACTTTGTGCTCAGTTTAAATCATCTGCTAAGAATCTCTTTATTTTGTCCCAATCCTGATGTTTTGTTTCTGTATTAAAAAATATAGATGACAAAACCAGGAGATGAAAATGCACAAAAAATATGTGTAAACTGGACAATCAAGATCATTTACTGATAATGATCGAGACTTCATGTACAGAGTGCAGTCGCTCAGATTAGCCCTGTAAAACACACCGAGGAACAGGTTTGAAAGCTTGCAGCGAAAAGTTGAAACATTACACCTCTAAAAATTACTTCCCTGACAAAGCCACACAGTAACTGAAGTAATAATACTCTTCTACCTGAAGTTATTCATTAGTACCATCGAAGTCCCTGCCGGTGGAGTTTCTACATGCAGCTGGGAGTCAGACTGGTAGCAGATGAGTGATAATGGGGGATATGGCGGAATTTTGACAGATGATTCTTGGAATGAGCAGATGGTGGCAGTCTGTTATAATGTGGTCTAATATGTGAGGGTAAACTCAAAAAGTGCAGTTGGAAAGTTGCCCATTCACCAAAAGTCATATCCAGGAGGGCTTTGAGGTCGTTTGCATCACCAAAAATTAGAGCTGAGCCGTTGAGCTTGTTGCCTTTCACAATTTCAATATACTTCATGTCAAATTCCATCCGCTCCATCTGAGAAAAAGAGAAAATATAATATTATGAACACAGAAGAATAATTATTCTAGTTTGGATGAAACTGGTAATTCATAAAATAAAATCTGATGTATTTAAAATTTTTAAAAAAATATTTGCTCATTATAGTTGTATAATAACTTTGGTAGTGATAAGAGGAAGCAGAAAAAGAAATGCATTTTCAGGCTAAAGCTGTCCCTGAGCTGTTTTTTTTAATCCACCACCCTGAGCTGATCAAATATAAACAGCATTTTATTTATTTTCGAAATTTAGCTAAGTTTATGAGGTTTTTAACCCTTTGAACCCTAAGCCCATTTTTCTCGAAATTGCGTACTCCAATTAAAATGACTGTATCTCTGCAAGCACAAGGCCTATTTGAATAAATTTGGTGTCAAATTAAAGAAAACACTTGTGAGATTTATGGAGATGTGTAAATATATTTGTTACTGATGAAGAGTAAATGAAGATGGCACAGCAAAATTTCAAACCTCGCCTTAAAAAAAACACTTTCAGCATCAGCAACTCTCTGAAATGATGCTATAGAAGCTATTAATCTCCAACCCAAAGTAAAATATGTTGACATTGTTTCTGCAAAGACCTCCCCTTCTAAAGTAAGGCAGAATAGAATTAGTTTATTTTTACAAAAAGTTCAGGGGAGATTTCTAAAATGGCCACTTTGGCACAATTTGGCACAGTTGGCAGTGTTATTTTGGTGTGGCATAATGTTATATACTGTGGCATAACATGCCACAGTATTATAATTCTTCCATAATAAATATCTAAAAAAAAAACCCCCAACAAAAACAGCCTCAAACTGCAGCTTTTATGACTTCTGTTTCTGCTCACGCCCTCACAGCGTCTTTACCTGGCCGTTTGTGGTTACGCAGACCCATAACTCCACAACGGATTGGTTGATTTTGGTAAATTAGACATCAATCAGTTCATTAGAGCCAGCAGAATGAATCTAGACCCCAGTGGGAAAGATTGACAGGACTTGCAGCCAATCAGAGCCAGCAGAAGGCGGTGATTTAGGACTGGCTGGTACCTGCATTGGTAGATCGTTAATCTGTCTGCTGGATCCTAAAGACCTCTTGCTACGCCGAAAGTTTTTCATGTGTTGCCCCAGAGATTATTTTCAAACAACCAAGTGTGGATTTACCGGTAAAAAAAAATAGTTTTCACGGAGAAACAGCAAAGGTAAGAGAAATCTTTAAAACTAGTTTGTGGCTGAACCAAGGGGCAAACTCCGCCTCAGAACAGTGAAGCTCTCTTCCGCATTGTATTTAGTGTAATCCTCCCTTCATCCGCTAGGGGCTGGCTCCAAGAGCGAGCAAATCCCCATAGACTCCCATGTTAAAAACGCCAACTTCACAGCAGAAATAAACAGGTTTACAGCCTGGTTCAAAAAATCATTTTAGGTTTATTAGGTCAAGTTTACCTTCATGTCAACTGTGAGGGGGGTGAATTTTTTTATAACTCATTCGTTTAGATGTTATTTATTCTTCAAATTACACATAATTAAGGGCGTGTCCTTATGACAGACCGGAAGCTCCGCCTGCCGACCGGAGGCTCCTAGTTAGCTCCTTCTTTGCTCTTAATAAGGTCTCAGTTTGTTACAGAGTCGCACAACGGCGGTGTTTAGTCAGCGAATAGCAAGTCTAAGCATGTCTTACCTTAACCATGCCGCTTAGGAGCCTTATCTTTGTTAGCTCCTCTTAGTTTCGTGTTAGCTCAGTTAGCGTTTAGCCCACAGTACGTCAGCTGTCAATCATTTGCCCCGCGGCCGCGCTGTGCCCATTTTAGGATTTTCCTGGAGTGACGACGTACGTGACACGGCAAGATGGCGACGGTAAGACACGCCCAACTGGCTTCACATTTCTCTATTCAGAAGAGACCGGAAGCTACGTCCAGTAATTATATACAGTCTATGGGCTGAACGGTTTCTGCTGCTGCTGCTGCTTATGGGCTTCTGAAGCACATGTTTGGATTCTGCAGATGCTCAGTATTAATTTGGTGTATAATTTGTGCTGGTCTGATGCGGGGTTGTGGCTGTGGAGACATAAGTGTTGTACATAGTTTGGTATTATGCCGTGTATTTACATTTTACTTTTTTTTTTTTAAATTTCATTTGGATATAACTAGTTGTGTTTTCCACAGTTAAAAAAAAGGTTTGTGCTGTCTTGTAGCTATAGCTTCTGCAGTTTAATTTGATGTGCCACATTGCAATAATCTCATTGCATTAATTAATTAATGCGTCGTTTATCACCGTTGTTGTTGAGTAATCATGAGGGACCGTATAAGGTCCCTCTCGGGTTCAAAGGGTTTAACCCATAATTTGCCTTCATAAAGTTTTCTTAAAGCTACTTTTCCACTTAATCAATGCAGAGTGATAAACACAAGCATTTGTTGTTTGCCGAACCGACCAGGTTTGGATTTTTAAAGAATATAACTTCAAAGTTTTACTGACCTCCTGGCATAGATCAGCTGTGCTCATTTTGATGATGGCCGTGATGGGCAGAGGGGCCAGGTTTCTCATCCAACCAGAATCTTTCAGCCTAGATGTTCCTCTGATCAGAGCCAGCTCCTTCCTAATCGACTGATCCAGATTCACCATCGCCACTTGAAATGTCTCCAGGCTGTTTATAGTAAATTCAAAACCATCATCCTTGAGTAATTCCTCAAACACCTCAGGATCTCCGTCCTGCTCGAGAAGGTCCTCAATCTGTGCACTCATGACATACAGCTCCTCCCTGGTCTCACTAAAGACTTCCCATAAGCTCTTTGAATGATCAGGGTATGCATTCTTTCCATCGATGGCTGCTCTCTGATTGGCGTCCTCCACACACTGGATGATCCAGCTGAGTCGACAGGGCCACTGATTGGCTAAGACCACCCACGCTGCAACATCTTCTGGTTTAGAGAGCTCTTTGTTCAATGTCTTCATGATTATTACAGATACCCAAATAGAGCTGATTACCCTCCTCATAGAGATGACATCATCTAACATGTACTTGTTTAGCTTCCTTTCACTGCTTTTCAGGATGCTCAAGACTGAACTTTCTAATTCCTCCATCTCTGCGTCTAGTTCTGCTGTATTTATATGGATCAGTGGATCTGGCTCATTGGATCCTGATGCAATCTTCACTAAAGGCATGTCCGATGAGAGTCTTGTGAATGTTTGGGGGAATTTTGATCTGCTAGTGATGCTGTTAAATAGGCTGCGTTTTAAGTCTTCGCCCAGCGGTGGGATTGTGAAGGGCAGCGTGACAATGCGATTCAGCAGCATATGGGCTCTGTCCTCGCTGCAGAAACAGCCATCTGCAAAGTTCACTTTCTCTATTAGAACATTCGGATTTGCTGCCAGAATGGAAATAAACGGGCTCTCCTGATCTGAAAGCAGTATGTTGATAGCTTCAAGAACTGCAACGATTTTCTTTGGGGAGCAGCGATCCAGATTGGTGATTTTCAGCACAACACGTATCCTCCTCCTCTCAAACACCTCCATGAACTGGATGAAGCGAGATAAAAACCATATTTCCTTCCTAACCTCGTTCATGAAGCCCAGTTGGCTGCTGATCTGATCGTTGTCCATCCCCCTTTTTATGTTCAGATCCTGACTGAGGATCAGATTCTTAACCATCTGAAAGATAAACTTCAGTGCACTTACTGCAGGGACTCCTAATGATGCAATGAAGAGACCTTCTACGACACCCATCCCATCTCCTCCATCATCCCCATTGGGGGTTTTGTCTTCAGATTTCGGAATACCTTTGATAACCAGAAACACCAGGAAAGCAACTAAGACCAGGAAAATAAGCAAGACGAAACACCATAGGGGGATGCAGCAAATCTTCCTAGAATTCCAGTCATTTGAACTGTCGTCTGCCACATCCTGAGTTTAGAAAAGAAAAAAAAAAAACAGATCCACTGAGAAGCAGGTTAAAAATAAGAACTGTCTATAATTAATTAGACAACTATCAGATAAAGAGATTAACCATATTCAGAATATAAAAGTTCAAGACTATGATGACTATGTGCTTAAATGAATGTTCTCATGTCATCTGTTATTGATAGATCACAAACAAATGAGTAAATCAGACATTGTTTCCTAATCACTTTCTCAAATCATTAATCACCATTCACACACATTTCAGGGTTCTGTGAAATACTGAAGTATTCACATCGCTACTGGATGGTTTGTTTTAATTGGAGAATCATTGACCATCTTTCATGGGTCAAAAGTCTTTCAAACTACTGGATAGATTGTTCAAATCCTGATGTTGATTCTTCAAAAAATTATTCCTTCATCTCGTGTTTTGATGATGGTATCAAAGATAATGATAGACAATTGATAATGATGCAACTGTGGTGCTTCCAGTTTGGAAAGGACCTTTTTGGGAAACTGATTTTTAACAAAGACTTTTCTGGGATAAAAGTAACATGAAGACGGTCAAAATTTTAGTTTCTGTGTGTGACAAAAAAAAGAAAAAAAACGGGAAAAACAAAGGAAAACCCTGAAATAATGCCAGCAAACTGCCCATGACTGCAAAACATGGCCATTAGATCCCTTTAGTCAAGACTCTGGTCCATCACTTTACCTGTTTTTATATGGATTATAGACATAGTCCCTACTCAGACCTGACCATTCAGACACATAAAGGCCAATTTAGTTTCTTTTTTTTCCCTCAAGTGAAACATAAAATCAATGGCATCCATAAAACTAAACAGTGATTGCTGTTGGCAGAAACTATTCTGGTCACAAAGCACAGCCAAACAGTTTTGTTACATCATAATGTCCGGCAATTTGTTACCAAAGCTTTAACGGACCGGATTATCCGGTCCGTTAAAGCTTTGGTCCGGATATGGAGACAAATGTAAAAACAGTTCATTAGCTGTGGTGCCAAGTAAAGATGTGAGCATATTTAACATTACTTCACTGGGTTCAGCAAATTGTTTTGTGTGAGTATGTTAGTATTTAGGACACATATGAGTATTAATGTAAGTGTGTGTGTAAGTCAGGGGTGCCCAAGTCCATTCCTCCAGAACTACTATCCTGCACATTTTGGTTGCAACCCTCTCCAGCACACCTGAATCAAATAAATGGCTCGTTAGCAGGCCTCTGCAGAGCTGAACAACATGCACATGAGAGAATTAAGCTATTTGATTCAGGTGCGTTGGAGAAGGTGTGCTCTAAAAGTTGCAGGATAGTAGCTCTCAAGGACCGGATTTGGGTGCCCCTGCTATAATATCACAGGACTGTTGGTGTGACCGTAAGATTCATGTTACAAGAGCCAATATTATAAACACTTAATTTGTTTTAATATCTACTAGAAGAGGTTTAAATGTTTGATTTGTAACAATATTAAAAACAAAAATTTTCTCATGCTGTGCTTTGCTTCAGCAGCTTTTCTCACCATCTGTCAAGAAGTACTATGAAGGCTGCACATGATTCAGAATGTTATGGCTTTCATTTTGTCAGATTAGACATTGGCAGCCTGAGATGGCTCAAGAGCTCAGGCCTTCTAGTGTTTTGGCATGGTGTCTAGTCTACTACTAGAGCCAGATAAATGTCAGAAGAGCAGTTCTCAGCAAAATATAGCATAAAACCACTTGTTGGTCATCTTATTTACCTCATATCAGCAACAACACAACTGTCATTGTTTAGTGAGAGCTTCAGTGAGTAAGCAGTATGTCAACCATTAAAAACTACTTACACGTCATGTTTTATCAACTAAAGATGACATTAAACTCTTTCTATAGTCATAACTGTGTTAAAACAATGCATAGTCAGTTACTTTGTTGCAGCAGCACCGCAGCAGAGCAGTTTGTACAGTAGTATGTGGATACACATGTGCAGCCATGATGCAGCAGTTGAGCAAAGCACACACCATGTTCTAGGTGTGAAGCCAGCCTTAAGCAGCTGCTCATTTTTTATTTGATTGTTTCATGCCAAGCTAGCCTCGAGATGGGTATTATGCTTTTGGGTTTCAGTGTAGTAGATCAGTAACTAAAAGGGAAGTGAAGCATTGGTGGCCAGTCAGAAGCAGTGTCTTTGCAGACTGTTTGCATGCACAAAAAATCTTGCTCAATTAGGAAAAGCAAAGAGAATATACAAACCTTTTCCTTAATTTCCTCCTCTTCATCATGTTGAGCCACACGGTAGAGAGCAATTTTCAGTTTCCCAAAGCTCATTTGCATGGCGTGACACAGCCGTATGGCTATCCCAGCCCACAGCAGGTCACTGCCGGCGAAATGCCAGGCACTAAAGTGCACATAAATGAACCTAATGTTGCGCTGATGCTGGTTTTCCTTTGTCCAAACAGGTCTGAAGAAGAGCAGTCGAAAAATGAGGGCAAAGAAGCCGTTACTTCGAGGTTTTCGCTTTCCATCATATTCCTGCTCAATTTTTACAGCCTCATGATCCATGTAGTCTGGGGAAATAAAAACAATTAATATATTTATGTTGTGGTTCATGTAGGCGGCTGAGGTGCAAGTAAGGGTAATAACAAATCAAGGTAGAAGTACTGTATATCTAGACATGTAAAACACATCTGAATTTGGCTCTGAGGTTAAAACAAAAAAAGGATTTTTTTTCTTTTCCTTTAACAATTTTTTTTTTTTTTTTTGTATCAAAAGTTGGTGAATATTATTCATTTGGGCGCTCAGTAACTGATAAAATGCCCTGCAACGTGACACTAGATCCAAAACGTGCTCCAGGGAAAAAAACAATCAGTCTGGCTCCTCTGCAGAAATATATTCTAACAATAAAAGACAAGATTAAAAATAATGAATGTAGAGTTCATGAATAACAGTGTTTATCATCTGTCTCCCAACATCTTGACGCCTCATTATTCTGTGGATTTTATTATGTGAGCATCAAGCTTATCCAACTTATGCAGTAAATCTGCCAAGGTTAAAAATAAAAGAAATTATCCTTCCACTGCAGGACCTTCGGGGCAGCACAAAATAACTTGTCTTTTCTATGGGAGCCCTTCTCTGCACCTGCACCCTGACCACTCAGTCTGCTCAGTGTCACTCGCTGATAAACTAATTTTTATTTTCAGGTTGGATTCATAACATATTTCATGTACAAGGTGAAGTCATTTGTGGAGAGGAATTTGTTTTTTTTGGTTTTCAGATACTCCTGTAATATAAGAAGCATGAAAACTGAGGAAAGTGAATATACATAACATGTACTTACGCAGGAAGCTTTTAAAAGCCATCTCTAATGACCTTATTTGACTAGAATGCCTTAAGAAAACTGTGTGAAGTGTGTGATGAGTGGATGCCTTTAGCTAAGATATATGAGAAGCTTTTTTTTTCTTTCTCTGTACACTGTTTAGGAGAATTAATGTCTGTTTCCCTCTACAGCCTCAAAGAACAGAAACATAATCTTCACTCTCAGTCAGCTAAGGAAGCCATTAATGCCTAAGCCATTTCTGAGTTGATTCACAACCAGAAAGAAGGTTAGCTAGCCTCTGACTGCATTATAATGCTGTGCCACACTGCATTATTGTGCACAGGAGTGGTTTCCTGTCATCACTCTGTAGTGCTACAGACTCCCGTCATGTTCATAGCTAACTTTGTGGATGCAGAAACGGTGTCATAAACCTTGCTAGCATGTAAATCATTTGAGGTTTACGGTCGTTGCCAAAATCCAACTGACTAAACATGTTCCTAAGCTTCCAGCGGCTGATTAATAAATAACCTGCAGGGTCTGACATACTGCTTAGATACCTTCCATTTGTTTGAGGATCATATTTATTCGATCCAGACATGAAGAGTAGAGCCCCACAGTTGCAGGTGATGAAACCTTTGTCAGGGTCTTGGACAGGGCGTAGGCATAAATATCATCTGAAAGCAGATTTACAAGAAAAGAACACATGGTTGATTAGTTATTATTTTCTAGTTTACACCATTCTGCTGTTTTAACCTCTTAAAGGGGAAGTTCAGAATTTTTGACATAGGGCCTCATTTTCAAGTGAGCCAGAATACTACTTATCACTGAAGATGGTTTCAACATATTTCATTCCGTTATTCTAGTTCCAGTGGGTCGCCAATGCTAATGCTAGTGTAAGTCAATAGGAATCTGCTAGCCTGTCATTAATAACTATCTTATTCACTCTACAGAAGATCCGAGGCAAATCATTTCTAACTTCAGACTATCTGTGTAAATGCTGTGTTAATAGAATAATGTTACAAATAAAACTAACCTGCATTTCATTGCATTTTGATTGTTGCTGCTGAAAAACTTTACAAAGTTTTACTTCCTGTATTTGGCAGCAGAGTGATGTCATCAGCTGCTACATGCATGAAGGAATCTGATTACACAAATATAAAGTCTAAAATTCGGCCACGTCTGAAAGGCATGAGGAAATGTCGGATTTTGAAGATGATTTCGAACTTTTTCCATCAAACAAACTTGTCACCTTGTCTTTATGAACTGAAATACACTGACAAAGGTAGTAAGCTGGTAAGAAACTAGTTCCTCAATATGTAATGCAAAATTTGTCATACAAGGCTAGTTTTACTTGTTTAACACACGAGTTTACTAGTTTAATACGGCATTTACACAGATAGACTTGCTGATTTGCCTCAGATCTTCTCTGGAGTGGATAAGATTGGTTTAAATGACAGGCTAGTAGATTCCTATAGACTTCCACTAGCATTAGCATCAGCAACCTCTTGGAACTAGAATAACGGGATGAAATATGTTGAAACCGTCTTCAGTGATAAGTAGTATTCTGGCTCACTTGTAAATGAGGCCCTATGTCAAAAATTCTGAACTTCCCCTTTAAGCTCTATGGCTCTTTTTAAGGTTTCTGCTTGAAAATAACATACCCAAAATGAAAAGAGTATATCTCTGCATCTACAAGGTCTATTTGAGTAATTTTGGTGTCATAATAAAGGGAACACTTGGGACTTTTGTTCAAGTGTGTAAGACAGAATTTCTGTCAGTCATTCTAAGTAAGCGGTCGTTTATGTTTGTATTCTTTGGCTGCTGGTTCACTGAGTTTTTGTTGCAGAGAAATAATAGTGGTACTGTTGAAATCATCAGGATCTTAGCTTTCATATGATGTACTGTTTGTTTGTCTACCATGAAGTATCAGAGAGGTAGCAATGGAAATGTGCAGAGTGGGTGGACGCTCTGACCTTATTTAGATTTTGATATTTAAACATTAATATGCTTGGTGTATGTTAAAATGACTTATACTGTATGTGCTTGTAGCAGAGTTTCTCCTGTTTAATTTGATGTATGGTATGTCTACATTGCTACATAATTTGTGCAACATTGTGCATCTTTTGCTGCAGTGAGTCTCAAGGTCCCCCAATAGGGGATTATCACGCTTACCGGAACTTCCCGGTATTTGGACACTTCCTCTTCCGGGCCATTTTAACAACAGCCGTTCCTGCTCTGTTATACTGTTTAAATCGTATAAACTCCAAACATACTTAAGTTTTCATTCCAGACTGAAGTGATACTGGATCAAAAGCTGGATCAAAGCGAGCGATTCGCCGCGGTGAAGGGCCGAACTTTATAATAAAACACAAGTTTGTTTGTTGCCGGTGGGGCACAACACCGCACGACACCGGCACTTCACAGCATGCTAGCATTAGCCAGCTAGCGTTTACTGACGTGCTTAACATTGTGCGTCTTAAAACACACAAACATCTGAAAATCGGGTCTGTACCTCCCTGTTTCCAGTGGAACAACTGGGGACTGCCAAAAAAAGGAGACGCTTTCAGATGCTTGTGTGTTTTCAGCCGCACAAAGTTAGGCACGTCATCGAGCTGGCTAATGCTAGCCTGCCAACACGACTGTGCAGACTGCCGGCTACAAACAAACGTGTGTCGTTTTATTATAAAGTTCGGTCCGAATCGGTCGTTTTGATCCATTTCTTCCTTAGCATCACTTCAGTCTGGAATGAAAACTTGGCATTGGCGTTTATCCGATTTACAAAGTTTAACAGAGTAGTAGCCGGCAGAGTACTGTTAGCAGGCTAGCATTAGTCAGCTTGATGACGTGCCTAACTTTGTGCGGCTGAAAACACACAAGCATCTGAAAGCGTCTCCTTTCTTGGCAGTCCCCAGTTGTTCCACTGTAAACGGGGGGGTACAGATCCGATTTTCAGATGTATGTGTGTTTTAAGACGCACAAAGTTAAGCACGTCGGTAAACGCTAGCTGGCTAATGCTAGCATGCCGGTGTTGTGCCCCACAGGCTGCAAACAAACATGCTACGTTGTTTTATTATAAAGTTCGGCCCTTCACTCTGGAGAATTGCTTTGATCCATTTCTTCCTTAGTATCACTTCAGTCTGGAATCCGTGAAAATTTAAGTAGGGTTGCCGTTTATTCACGTTATCTATGCAGTAAAGCATGGACATTGAACTGGGCCGGAAGTGGGCCGTCTAACTGTTTCAAACCGGAAGTTTGGAACATGGAAGCGTGATAATACCCCATTGGGGGACCTTGGGGTTTATAGTCCAAATTCTATGTGACGGTTGATGGTCCTGACACTATGCCTCCGATTGATCATGACCCTGGCTTCTTGGCAAAGGGGATATCCCACTGGCTGAATGGTTAGTATGCATGACTCTCATCTAGGGGTCCTGGGTGAAAGTCCTGGGAGAAGGTGGGATTGTCCTGCCACAATCTGGTGCTGCAAGTAGGGATCCATATAGCAATAGGGATGGGTCCATGGGTTCATGGATGGGTGGCAGCCCATCCATGAACCCATGGATGGGTCCTACGTGGAGCACGAGGACGTGCTTGTGAAAACAGGGGAGAGAGATGTGACAGTTGACAGTTCTGTCACTATGCCTCTGATTGATCATGCACCCTGGCTACCTGGCAAAAAACGTTTTCCTTTTGCTGAATGATTAGCGCGCGTGACTCTCACCCGGGCCCTCCTTTGTCCTGCCGCAATCACGCACAATATAAAGTTAAAGGATTATTTGAAGTCAGTTGGTTTACAAAAAACAATGCAAAGCCAAAACTGGGTGTGAAGAATCTTGACATTCTAATCAGAGTACTTTTTACTATTACAAACACACATTTAGGTTAAAGGCATATGCCACCTCTGGGTGAAATTGAGCCTCCCCCCGCAGTCCCTCGAGTTGGACAAGTGGGCAGAAGCGTTTTCTAGCTGACCCAGTCTTTCTCTGAATCTGGCAGCACTGACTTTAGCTTAGCTTAGCGTAGTTGCTGTAATCAGGTGGTTTCAAATAGCATCACTTGCTAAACTAAAATAAATGACAATGCAATGCATACAACGGCTGATTAGCCATGTGGCATAATTCAGTGTTTTCACCCAGTTTCCATTCTGTAAGAATGGCTTCTTGAGAGCCATTGCAGCAAACAGTAGGTGGATCAGCTGAAAGGCAAGGTGCTTCTCTCAGGTCTTTATTGAGTTTTTGGTATTTCATAAAGACTTTACTTTTAGATTCTGTCTTTTTACTGTAGTTAGATTTAAGGCTCACCACTTCTGCTTTTCTCCTCAACTTGTCTGTTTCCTCTTTTTAAAAGAAACATACTGCACATAATTCAGAGATTTAACAAGGTTTCAGCTAAAACCTCTTTGTAAATTTCTTAGTTGGTGCCCCCCCCCCCCCCCCCCCCCCCAAAAAAAAAAAAAAAAAAAAAAAAACCTCCACTATTTCTGTTAAACTGTGTTTTATCTGGCATGTGTTGTACATCTCTTACCAGTAGCCATAGCAAGACTGGTAAGAGAGTGTCTGAAGAAACCAATTTTAAATAATTTTTCTGACAGTGTTTAGTGTATATGAACAAAACATTTTCTCTAAAACTGTCAAGTACAGGGGCTGAATAAGTAAAAAAAAGCCAATGCAAAGAAATAAACATTGAAAACCTTAAGCTAGAGAACTGTTGCTCGAGGGCACTTTCAAAGCTTATAAGTAGTTTCTTGGAAGCAAAATATAAAGAAAATGAGGGTTGAGTAGCTCAAGATTTTTGCAAAATACTGTATGTTCTTACATAACAATTTAAGAACGTGCACATTATTGTCTAAGACAAATTTATTACCGGCAGAACCTTTTGATCCATTCAGCTGCTCAGATAAACCCAGAGGCTGCAGGTAGTTACAGTAAGTGGACCTGACTACAGTGATAGAGGGCTCTGGGGACATACGACACGTGTCTGATTGACAGGTAAAAGCAAGGGCAATTTTTGGTATGTGATTATTACTCTGTTGCTATTTAGTTGTTAGAAAACAACGACAGGCATGCAACTGAACTTGAACTTTACTTTGATCGCATTTAAACACATGACGTTTTGTGACTGTTCCTTGCACAGTTGTAATGCTGTTGTGTTAGAAATAAGACATACAGGAATTGTACCAAAGAAAAACAGCAGAGTA
This sequence comes from Atherinomorus stipes, assembly GCA_023101725.1. NCBI lineage: Eukaryota > Metazoa > Chordata > Actinopteri > Atheriniformes > Atherinidae > Atherinomorus > Atherinomorus stipes. The sequence continues at coordinate 465,734 of JALJCO010005361.1, forward strand.
GTTAAATGTTTTGAGACGAGGTGGCAAAGAGTTCTGTGATGTGTAACTCAGGATGGAGGGTGAAACCCACTGACAGCATTAAAATACACTGTCAGGAAATCACAGGTATTAAGTATCTGCAGAGCTAAACAAACACTTGCCAACCCAGCATCAACCAAAGTAGTTGCTTGAGAGCTTCAAGTCGTAGAATAATGCTTGAATGGCTGCTGCTACTCTTTTTCCCCTCTTGTCATCTATAGCGAATAGGATGTAAAACAGCGTTAATATAAAAAAAAAAAAGATGACAAAGTTTTAAAGGAAGGATGTAATCTTCTCTGAAGTGTTAAACATTGCACGTTTCCATTTTACAAGTTTATATTCACAGAATTTTAGGTTATTTTAGGTGATCAGTTATTTCCCAATGATATTATTCTCTAAGACAATAAATCCCAGATTACATTTATTAGTTTCTGTTCCTGCTCCAATTCAGGGTTGTGGTGCCATCACGTTACCATCATTATCTTCAGACTGAGGGGGTCTAGAAGAACTTAATTTCCTAAGTGAAACTGAAAATGAGAAGAAAGGAAGCATGACTATATCCTGCAATAAACTCACCTATTGGCTCATTCATGATGACCGTGTGAAGGGACATGCAGCTTCAGCTGAAAAGGCCTTCGATCTATGAAAATGAGAAACAGCAGGAATAGCAATGAAGGAATTTTCTGTATGCAATCTGTTTAGCTATGGGGGGCACCTCATCCCTCCGTCACATCTCTTCTTCTCATCGATGCAAGAAAGGATAAATCCTTATGCAGTCATTTTGGAGTAAACTATTGTTAATCCTCAATTTATGCCATAATGAGCCTGATCACATTTCCAGGCGAACACATGATTTGTCCTTTTACAATAGATGAACTGTCATAATTTGAACTGTCGCACAATTTTACAACATTATTCTAAATGTATTGTACATTTCTTGAATCTTACTCATATAACCAAAGTGTTTCAGCAATTATGGAAATAGACTTCTACATTTTTACATTAGACTTTGACAATTAAATTCATCCTCTGCATAAATTACTTTGGGTAATATAAAGTCATTACAGTCCTGGTGGTTGGTGTCACTCCCTGAACTGTCCACTACACTCATGGTGACACCTGAAACATTCAATCGGAGCATAACATCCCAACAACAATGTAAATACAACAGACAGTGGAGCACACAACTCAGATTTAGATGGTAACGATCACAAAAGGTTAAATTCTTTCTGAATACACATTCCCTGTGAGTTCTTTGTAAACTTTGAACAATTGCTACTGTGGATATGTGAATCTGGAGAAAAGTCTGTGATTAGGATACTAAAGCTATGTCAAACTTAGTTATAATAAAAATTTATAATAATCATTTTTACTTTATTCATCCCGATTGGGAAATTCATCTCCGCTTTTAAGAGCAGTGGACTACCAATTACAGCAACTGAGGAGCAGTTGGTGGGGGTTAAAGACACACAATGTAACTTTCAGACCTTAAAATCTGCATTTCTGACTTGTTTTGATGGCACACTAACGTTCATTATGCACATTTTCGTCACTGCCCAGCGACGTCCCTAAGCTCAGGAACTGCTCTATGTAACTTTTGTTCCAGGACGGGGCTATGACGTTGCAGCTAACTATTGGTTGCGCACCGTGTCACTTACTAGAAAACAGACATGAACCAGCAGGTGTTTTGAACGCACATCATGTCGGATTCAGTAAAGAAATGCAAAGAAACGTTACGGGAGGAAGAGAGGAAAAGAAAGAGAAGAAGGGACAGAACAAGAGTCAGGATAAGACTGTCTTCTACTAGCTGGAGTGAATCACAGTACAGGTACGATGCAAGATGGATGCTAGTTTAGCCATCGATAGGGGGTCGTCACTGAGAAAACTGCGAAAAGTTGCGTTGTGTGTCTTTAAGGACTTTGCTCAAGGGCCGATAGTGGTTAACCCAAGTGCTGTGTCAGGGACTTGAACCCAGGTTTTCTGTAACAAAGGGTTTTCTGTAAGTTGTTAAACTTTAAGAGTAGAAAACTAATCTAAGATGACTTCACAGCACAAGACTTCAGATATAGATTTGAGAAGAGTTCCTATTCCCATGATGCAATGTGCAAATAAAACACACAAAGGTAAAACTACTGTTAAATGTTAAAATGGAAAAAATCCTTCACATCTTTACAGTACATTTGGATGTGTGTACTACTACCTCTATTTCATTACATAAACAGAAAAATTACAGCATACATATCTCTTAAATTACAGTTTGCAAGTTGCTGTGTCAGTAAAGTCTTGCTCAGATTCTTGATGCTTGTTGCACAAATAGTACATAACTGGTGTTGGATATTTGGGTGTCCTGTGTAAACTGCTTTTGGTGAAAGGATACACATTATGTCAGACCAGTTTTTTAATGCCAACACCAGGGGTGAAATTGGGCTGGGGCACATAAACTGATGCTGGATGATGAGTTTCTCTTTCTTAATCTCAGTTCTCCACATGCGAATACAGAGTTAACCAGAACAGGAAAAAGGGTAGACTGTTTCGAGGAGTAGAGCAGAGGCGACAGGTGTGGACGCCGCCACACACCTGTCGCACCAGCTGTCACATTTGATGAAGTAAATGATACAGGGAGACGAGTTGTCCTCTGTTGGACAAAAGTTTAGTTAAATTGATTATGTTTTTGTGATAAACTGGAGCTGTATTGGACTGCATGTTGTCATTTTTAAAGAATTTAGAGTGATCCATGATGACATTAAACATGCTGTCCAGCCTGAATAATTACAATTAGCTCTTTTCTTTTGAAACTGATGTAACTCATTCAACAATATCTGCCCCTGCTGGTCTTAGCTGGCTTCAAACTTTCCCCCTGGGAGATTTCAACACTAAGAAAACTACCAGCAACAAAAGCTACTTATCTATGCAATACAAAGAGGAATGGTTGTATAAATAACTTGATTCCTCACTAAGCCTGACCAAGAACTCACGCATATTAGAGCATAATTGCCAGATTGTGGTTAAAGGTTTTACTACAACTTTTTGGACGTCTTTAAGATCATTGAGTCTCAGCTATCCCCAGTGGACACTGTTGCACTTTCTTGAACTTGTCCTCCTGTCTAAGATTTAAGTGAAGTTGTTTGACTTTTGGGTGAAATCTTTAATCAGTTCAGAAAACAATAGACTTTTTCCACTATCCATCTTCTGCACAAATGTGATGATTCCTTAACTGCTTGTCAACATTTATAACTGATGACCATTCAGGGGTAAAAATTTGTGTGTAAACCCAGTCATACCCATTTGTTTTTTTGCAACAGTTCTTACTATATTCCTAGGGACTGGACTTGTTGTTACTATGGGTTCAGTAATTGGTACTGCAATACACATTGGTACGGGAACCATTGAACTGAAAATAATGTAAATGTCACACATTGTAATGACATAAACTTGCAAATAAAAAAAAAAAAAGACTATGAGTCGTTGCTGCTAGTTAGAGAGCCTCCATTAGGGAGGTTTGGATCTGTATATGTGGGATGCTGGAAAGAAAAAGTGAGCTTGTGCTCACAAACACATTGCCAAAACCTTAAAATGCTAAGTTGGATCAAATAATTGTCCCTACAAAAGCAGTCATATGAAACAGAACACTTTCCCGTAGAAAGAACCATGTTAGCCAGTGTTACTGGGTCTTTTGACCACTATTTAGTTTGTTTTTCCCTCCTAGTTAATGTTTCTTTCACTCCTTGCTGTAATGCTTGTCTAATGTAAAGCACTCTGAGTTGTCATGTACATGAAATATGTTATCTAAACAGACCTGCCTGCCTTGCCTTGTGAATATCCGCTCCGAGGAGGAACAGTATTCCACTTTCAGTTTTAATCTCCTAGAAACTTGGAGACTGACAAAATTCAGCACATTTGGACACTGACAGTGTTGACGGTGTCGACTCAGTGTGATCTTTTTGTTCTTAAGTAACAACACAATCCTTGCCGGTAGTGAAACAGCAGGAAAAAGAAGAAAAAATAAGTTAAGTTCAACTCACAATTATGGTTTTCATGATTTTCAGAAAGTTGTTTGACATAGGCAGTCAAGTCAATTGTTTTCAGAGGACATCCTGACATTTGGGTTTATCATCGCAGCTTCCCATGAGTGTCCTTTTGTTAATGGGCATTGATATGTTAACATTTAGCTTTGTCAATAATTACTCTTATGTGATCTCCTTCTATATCAGCAACATATTTTATGTTTTTGTTCTTGCTTGAACTATCAAATTCAAAATGACTTCAAAGCAATCACACACACTTTCATTTTTGCCGAAGTTTATAATTAACTTTGATGTGATCAAAGTGTACCAAACAATTATCACTGAACTTAAGCTTCTGAAAGCTATAACTCATTTGCCCTTCCGAGTTAGTAATATGCTTCTGGTTGAACAAGCTTACCTGTATCCCTCCAAATGTGAGCTGCGATCGCTTGTTTTAAGTCATCTTGAATCACCACTTTGGATCTTAAAACCGCGAGACCTATAAGCAGCTGCTGAGGTGTGGTGAACCGAACACCACCAAGAGTTTACAACACTGATAAGAGAAAGGAGAGGCACCTGATAACCACACGCTGTGTGTGTGAGCTCGGGGCTTTCCAGGAAGTGAAGTGAAGATTGAATCACACTATTTCTGAGAGATGAAGCAGTGTATTTCTTCCATTCTCCCTTTTCCCGACCCTTTTTCCTTTTCACAATCTTCTTTCTATTGACAGGAGCTGTGTGAGGTGGGTAGATCCTGAAACCAAAATCCCCATTTTTCCCATAGCTTCTGGCATCAACTGTTCAACATTTTCAGTCCACGGGAAAAAAAAAAAAAAAAAAACGGGACAAATGAGCGATTTCATGCTGGAGCCTTGGGTCTGCATGATTCATGAACTGCATTCCTAGTTTGGAGTCCCTCAGGTTGAGAGTGACTGGATCACTGTGCTCGGCAGGAACTGACATGCAAAGCAGTTAAGATGCCAAAAGAGCGGCACCGAGCTTTTTGCTCAGAGAAGAATTTGTTTTGACATAACTGGTTAGTCAAGCTTTGAAAAACAAGCTAAAAGCCTAATTTCCCTTGGCACATCTACTTTTTTTATGCATTACCCTGCTTATACCATGGTGTCAGAGTACACTTTGCAACACAAATCTGTCACCAAATAGAACAAATTATCGTTGAGAAGAAAAACATTTCAAGGTGACTGCTTCTTATTTAAAATTTCAAATATTCCATTTAAAACATGTACACAAGACAGTTTTCTGGTGCATCACGGTTGAAGGAAACATATTTTGCACTGAGTTTACCCTTGTCAAACCACATTTTCTATTGTATTTAAAATACTAGTGTGAACATGCATGTTGCAGCCTGACCTAGAGCTTTGTGTGCTTGATTATGTTCAGGTAACTGATTGATTTAAGAAGCAGGAAAAGATTGTTTTGTCATTTCAGATCTTTAACATTGGAAATCTTTTTCAGGTTTAGTTGCTCTGTGAAAGGGGTGACTGCTTCTGTTTTTGCAATTTCCTCATCCATCACATTATCAGTTTTGCTGGGCAAATATTTGTGTAGGTGTTTAAGAATTTAAGTTGGATGCTTAATTGGACTCCTGGTTTAATGTTCTATTTTTGTTTTCATGATTATTTCTTTGGTTGCAGAAGAGGTGGGGGAAGACAGGATCTCAGCTGCTGACAGTGGTAACATTTGACTAGCAGAAACCAGATTATTATTACTTCTCATACTGCTTGCATGTACACCTCATTCTTGCTTTTTCAGGTTGTCGGGACCATCCGAGTTTTTAGCATCGTAAACAGACAAGGTCTTTGGATTACCCAGAGATTCACAGAGGTTTGTTTTACATCAAGGATATAGCATGACTCATGCCTTTTCTGTTTTCTGTTTATTTTTCTGAGTTTTCATCTGTAAAAAAAAATCCAGATGACATCAAAGTCTTGCAGATAAAGAGCATGTATGTAAACCTCAGAAAAATTATGTTACTAAAATGTATTTTTGATACCCATGAGCTGAATGTGAAATGGGTTGAGTTAACATGAGATATCTGAAAAGATCAGTGGTTATGTAGGAAGATTTAACGCTAGGAACTTCCTGTGAAGTAAGTTTTTTTTTTCTTTTACTTAAATGCACAAGTTACAGTACTGTAGATATTTCATTGAGACTTCAGCTACTTTACCACCACTTCTACAATTTCTGACCTGCTGAAGTAACAGTGGTACTATATTAGCAAAATATCTGGAGAAGTGTCATTTATAATGGGAGGATTTGGTTATATGTATAAATGAATTTCTTTAACAAATATTTCATTGCTGTAAAAATTTTTTAAGTCCTCATAGGAGAGGGAACATTTTAGCATCTGAATGCATAAGCTGCTAACAACAGACCGGGCTAATTAAAAAAAACTTTGACACATCACAACCATGTGGTGAATATCAAAACATTTTTTGTAATTGCATCCAAATATATGATGTTACTACCACTGACAACTTCGTGCTCAAACTTCTCAGAGCAAAAGGCTTAATTCTTAGGCAAGTTTATGTCTGATCAAGAGGGAACGTGCTCAGCCTGGGGGTGAATAATTCTGACATTACTCCAAGTGCCTGATTGTTCAACTACTTTAATTAACTTGACTGTCATAGAGAGACCGTGGTTGTGTGTGTGAGTGTATGTGACAGACTTCCCAGTTATTGCTTGGCTCGGAGTCTTTTTTTTTTTTTTTTTTTTTTTTTTTTAAATCAATACCAGATGAACTGGATATCATCTCTCATTCTATGTAGCCCTCACCACACTTTGCCCTCTCACTAAATAAACTATGCAATTAAGATTAATAATTTAGTTTAGATGATTAATCCAAGATAAGCATCAGACACTGATAAATTGTAGCTCAGTATTGGGGCATCTTGGAATGATTTTCTGCTAAAGGCAAAGGAAAATGATACTAATATAGTAATATCTTATGCTCATAGGATGGCACTGGGTTTGTGGTAGGAGCTGGCACTCAAAGGATCATTTCCATTACTTGGGATGTAAAAACAAGTAAACTGCTGCGAGATATGTTCCTAAGGGCAAGCTACAATCTAACACACCAACAGAGGGTGCTAAAGCATTGTACATGAGAGCAGGGTACTGCTAGTTGATCAGCAGTCCTTCAACTCCCTGCTCTATTTGGTATGTAGGAGCAGAGCCGACAGTGAAGGAGGCATTTACTGAAAATGGGGTGCGGTCTAGGGATTAAGATGTGCTGGAACTTCTCCTGGAAAGGGTGATGGTCATTAAATGTAAATCGGTAACAGCAGGAAACACACAGACACACCGTATGAGGGCATTGCTTTGAATTACAATGAGTCTTCCGGACAGCTTAACCCTATCCCTAACCTCAGCTGTAACCCTACTCGATAATCCTAACCTTATCCTCACCTCAGTTGACACCTAATTCTAACCATGACCCCAGAAAGGACCTTTTGCCTCGTTAAGAGTGGGATTTGGTCCCCATAAGGGCCACTGGTCCCAACTTGATCAGTGTTTACCTAAAGAGGTCCAAAAGATGTCATAAAATTGAGGACCTACATGCCCAGAAATATCCATCTGCCTTTATTCTTTATCCATCCTTCCTAAGGGTAGACAAGCTTCAGTATTGACACTCAGCCATGGCCCCGGCCCTGCTTGCCCAGTCTAATTGGCCTCAAGACCTCTAGTTGGTGAGATCTATTGATCAGTCTCACTGTAGATGCTGCCAAGTCACAGGGAGAGGACAGAGAAATGGCCAGATATACTGAATTTAAGCACTGCAAAATCTGGGCATGATGTCTTAAGCTTTTCTGTTCCCTCTGCAGAGCTGTGCACCAAGCAAAGATGATAGGGTCTTCACCCTGAGGCGCAGGGGTCCAGATTCTTGCCACAAGCTGATTCAAACACACTGATTGTCCTTTATTGTTACCACGGGGATGATGGCACCAACAAATGGAGGTTTCAGAATGCTGTGACCCCCAAAGATCTATAGACAACGTCTGCTTTAACAATCCCACCAGAGACAATGAGATGAAAACTCCTCCACCCACGCAAAATCCACTTTTTCTTTGAAACATCTGCAGCAAATATTAGGAGAAAAGAAAAAAAACAGAGGCAGACATGAGATTGCTACTGAAGAGCCAGAAGGGCTCTTCAGTAGCAATCTCAGGTGAGAGAAGTGGTATGCATGGTGTTCTTGTATCTATGGGTACAAACTTCCTATACAATTATTTTTGCCAGCACCTTCAACCTTGTTTCTATTCACATTCCGACCCAAAATCACATAATCTCATTCCCATATTTTTCCATTTTGACTTCTCCTCGTCCTCTCTCCTCAAAGCCATTTCAATGTAAATAGTGTCTGTGCTTATCTGCCTCTTAAAGTCTTCCGTCATCCTGTAAGACTTCCCTCAACACTGCGGAAAACTCATAAGAGAAACATGCATATGTTTAGGAGGCCTGCCACACAATATGTCCTTCACAACCTCATAAAAGGCAATGTATTCTCCTTTATATGGAGCACATATATCCGATTCTCTGCAGTGTGCGAGAGCAACACTCCCATATGGTATTACATTTATGATGCATGACAAGGCTTACAATCCTCAATCTCTTCTGCACCACAATGCGAGCAACCAGAACTGTCCAAAAGTCATGGCTGTGACAACGGGGATCATTATACATTTTTCTTTCTGTGTGCCTGCCACTCTGTATTCCTCTCCAGGCTGCCATGAAATCCACCTTTATCCTTCTGTGTGAGAGTATAGCAACCAGGTGCACACTGAGCCCTTCTCTGGGTGGTGGTGTTGCTATGAGTGTCCACTCTTGGACCTTTACACCAACACGAGAACTTAAACGCATGTGTGCACACATTCACGACAACCTGCTGATCCTGCCTCCTGTTTTATTGTCAATATCAGTCGGCTCAGGGGTTGTAGAGGTTGACGGCTGTTGACAGGGGCTGGATTGTGGCAGTAAAGACCATGGCAGCTCTTGTGGAGATAGAATAGCTGTATCTTAAGACCTCTTGGAGAGTGTTATTAGGCTGTTATGAAATCTGCCCCACTATCAGAGGCAAGGGGAGCTTATATCCAGATGCACTGCGAAATACAAGTGTTGATTCTCTTCTGTCCTCCTATAGCTTCCTCTTATCTACCCCTATGCTTCCTCTTCTCAGGCAAAAACGCATTTCTCCTGAGAATCTGACCACCTGTGCCTGAATTTTTCAGTCAGCAAAGCCTGAAGTTTCCTGTGTGCACTTTTAAAATGAGTAGTTTTTTCATATACAGAGTTGCACGATTCTTATTTGGTTTATATTTTATGAACACACACAGCTCATTGTGAAGCAAGCGTGGTTAACTGCATCATGACAGCACGACCAACCATCAGGTATCAACAAAAATCTGATGGGATACCTGAATGCACTCACAGAGCATTTTAGCCTTAGGTGCTAATGCAAACAAATACACAGATAATAACTGGCCACATTATGGCAGGAGAATATGAATATCCATTACAATTGACATGAGTATATTCTTAAGTTTCAAACAAAAGAGCATCATGGTGTATGGATTTAGTTTTGCTTTAGATAATGTCTTTTGGTTTATTGGATATATGCCATTCTGAGTTGATGTTGCTTAGTTTAATCAGATTAGTCTTGGTTTTATTATGCTCATTGCAGTTTGTCAACTCATGCTTGTTTAGTTAGTTTTTGCCCTTTTCTTTGTTATTGCCAATTGCACTTCCTGTTTAATTTGATAGTTCACAATCTCTTTTGTCTTTCCAGTTAGTTTTGCATCCTGCCCTTGAGTACCTGCAGATTTCTGTTACAGATTGCCATACTTGCACTGAAATTAGTTGTGTCTTCTCTGTTCATATGCTCTGATTTTCTTGTGTCAGAACAAGATCCTTGTTAATTTCTTTTACTATTTTTTTTATTGTTCCTATAACTCTTGTAAATATATTCGATTACTGTTTTAAGTTTTGACAATTTTTCTATTGTTAATAACTGCTACCTAAACAAATGATTAAAAACATTGATTTTTATTATTGTCCAAATAAAAAAAAAAATGCAAAGAAACATTTTCTCTTGGTTTTATAGTACTTTGTGCAAATCTTAAAAAAAAATTAAAGAAAAGTCAGTTGAAGAACAGAAGAGGCAGACATGTTTTAGCAGAAAAGATGGTAATTAATAAGCCAAGCAAGCTGAGAGTTTTTAAAAGGCTTTTTATTACAAAAATATACTGTATATTCATATGGCAAAAAGATATTGAATAAAATTTAAGAGGAAACAAATGAGAAAAAACAGAAAAAAGATGAAGCAGTTGCAAGTTGCAGCCTGGGATTGACTGCAACCGGAGAGTCCTGTCCAGAAGATCTCAGAGACATGATGCCCTGCCCAAAGTTCTGAAGGGGAACCCGTTCGTTTCTCCAGAGCTGGGGAGTTTTGATGAAGATCCCTCAGACTTCCTGATTCCGTCCATGGAAGGTCACGCCCTTGGTTGGTTTTTAGATAAGTCTAACTTTTTTATTAGTCCAGCTCTGCTGGCTCATTATCAACCAGATTATGAATGTCTACTCATGTAGATAAATAATGACATATTACCGATACTTTATCATATAGGTCACAGAAACCTTAGTGTATGTCAGAAAGAAGGTGACCAGTGAAATGGCATTATTACATGCCAAATAAAAGCTTTAATAAAGTACATGCAGGCAGACCGAGGCATAGATAAACACTGACTAAACCCATCCAGATGCAAAACATGGACACTAAAGACTACCCAATGGATTCAGAAAGCACAGAAATTGGAGACAATGACACACTTTAACCAGTCTTTGCATTATGGCCAGCTACCTAGAATTGAGCATGCCCTCACCACTCTGCCACCAGTGAGAGCATAAACAAGAGCAAGGGGAAAGACCATCTAAGGCCGTCCTGGACCAAAACATTAGCAATATCCTTTGGGACCTGTGAGTTGTGGGGTAGGTTACTAGACATGCCTCCTACAGATGTCATCAGACCGATAAGGAGTTTTGAGGCCAAGTGACCTCTTTTCTTCTTCTTCTTCTTAGTAGCTTTTAATGGCGGTTGGCAACCATTGTGGGACCTCTTTTTGCTCTTGGAGTCCTTCTAAAATAATTATTGTGGGGCTCAGTGGTGTCCTGCTGGTGGAGACTACTATTGTTGCTATATTTACGTTGTGTCAAATTAACATCCATGTGAATGCCAAGGTTTTGATTTTCCCAGCAGATGAGGAGTCAGTCTCTTTACTTGTCAGTAAACAACTGACAGGGGGTTTTAATACTGTTGCTGATTAGTGTTTGGGCTATGCTTTAAACTATGTAAAAAGTGAAACCATTGAGTTACATTTAAATAGGGATTTTCCATCTTCTCAGCCCACATCATGCTTGTGTTCGCCGTAGTCCAAAGTCTGATAAAAGATGGTTTGAAACACAACTGAGGTTTTACAACGCGTCCAATTTTTTTAATGTGCTAATTTTCTCAGAATTGTTTAATGCATTAAGTACCACCCCTAATAAAAATTCATAATATGCTTGTAAATACATTTAGAGGTCGACCGATAGTGGATTTTTAAAGGCCGATATAATAACGATAGTTTGGAGCAGGAAAAAGCCGATTAATCGGCCGATACCCCCCATGCGAAAAAATTCATTGTTGTGTGTGTGTGTGTGTGTGTGTGTGTATATATATATATATATATATATATATATGTTTATATATGTATATATATATATATATATATATATATATATATATATATATATATATGTTTATATAGCTGATGGATAAATAGCCTATATAGGCCATTAATAGTTTTTTTTGGAAATAAAAACATAGCTATTGGAAAATTAAGAGGTCCTTCACATTTATGTGAGTGATGGCACTCTATGGCATAAAAAAAATAAACAGAGCAATTTGTTAAACAGGCGTATAGTGAAGGAAGTTGGACTGTGGTTTTCTCATCCTCACATAGTCAGGCTGTCACCACTAACCAGCTGTAGTGGAGGGTATATTCGGATTTTATCTCTATTTTTTCCATTTTAAACAGTCCTGTTATTAATCAACGTAGCTTTTTTTTTTTTTTTTAATGATCTTTCTTTAAAAGAATAAAATCACAACAGGAATTCATTTATATTCATAACTAAGCTACATATTTGTCCATTGCAGCAACAGCAAAGTCACTATAAACTCAGTCATATCTGAACACAAATCGGGGGGGGGGGGGGGCTGGTTTGTCTCAGCCAGCACTGAAGTTTACAAGAATTTGCCAAATTTTAAGATTCATGACAAACTAAGATCACATCATTTAGACATGTATTCACGTAAATATCCGATGTTTAAATGACCGCTAAAGCACCGACTGGAAATCCCTCACAGACATGATGTCGGCGGGATCCCGTCATGGTCGGATGATTGTTCTACACGCAGTTTTAGAAGCGGTAAATACGAGAAAGATGGTTTCAGAACAGCTTGAAACTGGTTTGTGTGGCAGAATCAAACCTGCAAGACCCGTACAGAGCAGACTAACAGAACTGCAAGGACTAACTAGACAGGGACTGGTTTAGCGAAGAGTCAGGAGTGACAGTGGAGGTAATTAAACATGATGCTGCGGCGTAGCCCCTACATGACAAATAATAGGCTTTAAAAATGAGAAGAAAACAACTTACGGTTCCAGCCGAGCTTTAAGTAGTCCTCAGTAATCAATAGTGCGGACTAGGGATGTAACAATAACCGGTAAAATGGTTAACCGTGATAAAATTCCCAACGTTTAGTAAATCTGTTTCAAATTTTAATTATCGTTCAAACCGTGACTGATTTGCGCACTTTGAAAAACTCCCAGTGATGCTGCTCATTGGCTGGAAAAGCAGTAGTAGTCGCAGTTTGCAATGTTTAACTTATGAAAACATGGCGGAAGGCAACAAAGGCATCCACGAGGACAGTTCTCTTGAGATTTTCCCTCCTTTATAAAGGACAAAGTAGACATTTAGACCCATTTTGGATATTTTTAAAAATGCTGGTGGATATTTTTATAATACCGCGATAAAAAATGATAACCGTGATCATTTTGGTCACAATAATCGTGATATGAAATTTTCATAGCGTTACATCCCTAGTGCGGACTTTGACTTTTATTCCATTTACATTCAAGCTCTTTTACCTCGGAGCTGTGGCGCACTTGTCTCCAAGGAAGCGGCGCGTTTATAAAGACATCTCTGATTAAACAGCGGATGGACTTTACGGCATATTCTGCCATGAAAGTGTGAAAGTGGCTACAGACAGCTTTCATTTACCTTGTTCTTAAGCTGTTCTGTCACCTTATCAAGCACTGTGGTGTCAAACATGCCTGTTGCTGTTTATGCTGAAATATGAGTCACGTTTCTGCTTGTTGAACAACCGCTACTTATTGCCTTCTCCAAGGAGGTTCTGTTGTTTATGTTACAAGTTATTAAGGTTGTATTGCACTAACTGATGTCGCTGCACTCGTTATAATTTCCACCTGGACCACTTCTGTCCTCCTGCTGCCTGCACTCCCCCCCCTTTGCTCTCTCTGTCCAAGGGCAGCCCCGCCCCTCAGTGATCAGAGAGCAGCGCTTCATGGTGCTGTGGAAAAAACTGCAGCCATCGGCCACTATTGGAGCCAAGTTCAGCCGATGCCGATAGTTTGTAAAACGTCCTATCGGTGCAGATTAATCGGCCAAACCGATTAATCGGTCGACCTCTAAATACATTATATGCTTGTACAAACTGGCAGCTCAGACAACGAGACTCTGGCTTGTTTAGCTAAAGTGCAGCGTGAAAGCAACTTCAGTCCGGGAGATCACAGCCACCCACCAACTAAGCCAAGTCCCCAATCAGACCGAGTCTAGCGGACTATCTGGGTGTGAATGTACCCCAACATTGTAGCACGAATAGGGGGGTTGGGTAGCCTAGTGGTTACTGTTGTGGGCTTTGGCGTGGTAGACCTGAGACCTGACCCCGAAACGGGTCAGGTGAACCACCATGAGCCCCCGAGGTCCCCAACCCTCAGCAACTGCTCCCCAGGTGCTGTAATTGGCAGCCCACTGCTCTCAGGTCAAACCTGAGATGAGTTCAATGCAGAGAACTATTTTCCTAATTGGGATTGATAAATTATAGATTATTATCATTATTATTATATAATCTCTAAAAAGTAGATTTTTCATCATATTGCTTCTTTTATTCAGTTTCAAAATGTAGTTGACCCATTTAAGTTTGCAACTCAGCATAGTTGATGTGTCGAAGATTAGTTCCTACTTTTTTTCCCTCTTCTCAGTATTTCACTTAAATTGTTTTGTGCAATTTTTAGGGACATAGATGACTTGAATAAATACCAGAGGTCGACCTCGATTTCTTAGGGCACTAATCATATGGCTGATTGGCCCCTTTTGTTAGACTGTTTGCACCAAACTCATCTAAAAAGGCACGAAGAGATATTTTATTTTTTATGCAACAACATGACATTAAATAAATGCCCTCATGGCATTACAGTCTTTTAAGTGAATATTTTTCTATATTATGGATCTGCAGCTGCCAACAAGGCCATAAATCTTACACAACAGGTTATAAGTATAGTTGTTAACGTGGTTAAAAATGACCAGCTTTTATGTTGCCGATGACACATTTTGAACTAAAAGGAAAAGTGCTGGTAATGACACTGCTGTGCACAGCCTCCAATGTTAATAATGCTTATTATTCTTTAATAGAGTATTATCCAGGTGCCAATCACAAAATAATGTGTAAATGAGACTTGAACACGACGTGTCATGTAGGAGTTGTGTTTCTTTGCTTTACTTTCTTTGTGTTTCTTTCTTCTTTTTTTTTTTAAAAGAGAGAAAATGACTTGAAATGGACATGGGGTATGACATTTTTCTGTTGTAGAGACATTAAGTTGTAATGATAATGTGTTATTACTTAACAAAAAAGTTCTTTCTGCCTCTTTTTTGAGTTTTGTTCCTTATGAAGATGTCAGATCTGTTTACATGATGCACACATACAGCATCTATTTGAATGTCCAGGCTTTAAAAGGCAAAAGATGGACTCACATACTTGTTTATGCAACAGCAAATCTGAAATGTGAGACAAGAATCATTAAAGTGACTCTCAAAGCTACTTGTAGCCTCCTCTGTCAGCTGTGAAAGAGCCTTCTCTAATCCATTGTCACTGGTTGGATTAATTTGCATAATTCCACTATTGTGCCGTCTTAGATCTTCCTCTATCTCCTCCTTCAGCAAATTGAAGAAAGATGGGAGAAAAAAAAAAAAAGGAAAGCGCAGACTCTCAAATCTCTGCTACTTGTTGCTTTGGCAACGGGGCCAGAAAAGTGAATAGAAGTACAGTAGGGCAGGAACAAGAGAGCTGGCAGAGGAGAAAGGAGTCAGTGTTGCAAGGGTGTAGAGATGAAGAGGGCACAAGGATGGAGATGTGATGAGTGGGGTGCAGAGCAAAGGAAAAAGGGGAGAGGACAAGGCAAAGAAAGAGGGAAGACAGAGTGAGAAAAGAGAGGAAACTAGTGTTCAGTGAATGGAACATAGAGCAATTTTCTGTTGCTTAAAAAGTCATTTATCTGTGTCGACAGTCTATTAGTCATGTATTCGAGTGTAACCCCCCTCCCTCATGCTCTCTCATACTCACATAAGCATCCCTCTACCACACCCCCAGTGTGTGTTCATGTATATATGTGTTACTCTTACATGTGCTGTGTGTTCTCATAGTATGTATTATGAGGTTGTGCTGCTAACCTCCAGGGATCTGTGCTAGAGAGAAGAGACACAGTTCTAAATTGCACAGATAAGATCAATAGGTAGTTATGGGAGGGAGCTGTGCCTTTCAGAGTGAACATTGTGCAGTGTTGTATTAGCCCCACAGAGTCAAATAAATAACTCCTCAATATATGATGTAAGGACCCTACCTGGCAAAATGAAAAGATTTTAGGACATCTAGTTACAGCTCAGCAGTTTGTTTCATACATGAGATTTGGCAAAACAAAATTACATAGTTTCAAACAATAGCCACCTATTTCCCTCAGTGGCAGAAAAATTTAGCCTGGCCTATTTTGCTAAATTCCCTCATTCCCCACTTTTGGTTTTGCTGTTGTCTTGATATATTAAATGTAATTTCCATTTTCACTACAGTAATTTCATCTGAACAAAAAGAGTCACGTCAAGCTCTCCACTTTGTCTTTTTCTCTGAATACAGCGAAGCTCCCGTGTATGTGACAGTGAAGCACTGGCTTCCTTTAACCGCTACCATCACTGTTCATTAATCCTAACCAAGTGGTTATTGTAAAAATTGGCCGAGTGATGGAGGAAGCACACAAGGCGGCGCACATAGGGGTTCTTCATCCTGAGTTTGAAAATTTACACGTCTAACCAGACAAAATGGTTCAGGCTGTTTCTGATGCAGGAATGAAAGGAAAAGGGCTAAATTCATATGCAAAATTTGCAAAACAGCCCCAGCTATAAAGATAACTGTATAACAAGTAGTCTGAGTGAACATACTGACTTCGCTGCAACAGTTTGAAACAAAAACTGAAAATGAAATCTGAGGTGCCTTTAAAAAATATCACTCAGAAAAAAACATACGACAGGGTCCTTTCATACCCCGGTCTCCCGGGCGCTGCTGGGGGGGGGGGGGGGGGACAGTGGCTACTTCACGCGCCAGTGGTTAAGGCTGGCTGCATTGCGGGGGATCTGCTGGCCTGGGGGATGCCTGGCCTGCTGCGTCCGGGGGGGGGGGATGGGGGTGGTGGGGGGGGGGGGAACGTGTTGGGGGCTTGGAGCTCGCGGCTCCTTCCCCGGCCCGTGCTATCACTCAGGAGGCACGAGGGCATGGGCAAGAGAGAGGTGGGTATGTGAGAATAATGAATGAGAGTGTGAAAGAGGAAATGTGGGAGGGAGGAACTTGGGCTGGAAGAGGGAGGAGATGTGGGTAAGTGGTTGGAGGAAAGGGGGGATGGAGGAAGGAGTGGCATGCTCGTGAGTGTCTAGTAGGGATGGTCATGAGGGGCTGAAGGAAGGAAGGGCGGGAGTGTGATAGGTCAGAGGGATGGGCGGGGCTGGACATGTAAGGGGGGACTGTATGGGGTATTGGGGGTATAGGGAGGTGGGGGCGTATGTGTGGGGGGGTGGGGAGGGGTTGGTGCAGTTATGTGGGGGGAGTGCATGTGTGTGTTAGAGGGTATGAGGAGGTGGGGGTAGGTGTGGACGGTAGAGGGAGGGAGAGTGTTGGGGGTGGAGAGAGGAGTGAGTGTGGGTATGTAAGGTCGGAGAGCGGAGTGGGTGGGTGTATGTGTGTGTGGGGGGGGTACACGGAGGTGTTGGGTAGGGCTGGGCGGTGTGGGCGGAGGTTCGTATCTCGGTATTCGTGCCGGGCATCTTGGTGTCGGTGTGGTGCGGTGTGGCTGCGGGTTGGTTGGGGGCCGGGCGCTTTGGTGGGGGGTGCGGTTTTGTTTGTGGCTTCCGGGGCTTTTTGTGCGGGGCGGGCGCGGGGGGGATCTGTATCTTGTATGTGGTTGCTCTTGCGGTATTGATGTCTTGGGTGCCCATGTCTCGATGTGGGGGCGGTGACGGTATATCTTTCAGCCCTAGTGTTGGGGTAGGTGTGTGGGGAGTGTGTGTGTGAGCGTGGTGGCAGGGTAGGGGGTGGTAGAGGTGGTGGCGCCCTGGTGTCAGGTGTATGGGGCAGGGACGTTGGGGTGGGGGCTGGCCTGCCCTGGGGGGCGTCGTCTGGGGGGTCCGGTCCTCCTGGGTTTCGGTTGGGCCGCCCGGGTCCGGGGGGGGGGTGGCTGCTCCTGGGCGCTTGGGCCCTGGGCCCGGCGCTGTCTCCGCTCCGGGGGACGCCCGGCGCCCGGTGGGGTCGGCAGCTGCTGGTCTTGGTCCGCTGGGGCCTGGGCCTCCAGACTGCAGGGGGCTCCGGCTGGGGCCGCCTTTTGCCGCCCTTCGGGGGATGCATGTCCGCTCTTTGGGGGGGGGGTAGCTGGGATCTGGGCCTCTGAGTGGCTGCTGGGGGCCTGGGTCGTGAGCCTTGTGGGCTTCCCTCCTCCTTGCAGAGACGAGGCTGCATCTGCATGACTGTATCACCACGGAGCACCCTTTATTATGCATGTTGACACTGTGACACTACTTCCCATTGCGATGACTAGGTTGTACCTCTTCTCTACTTCCCATTGCGCTGACTAGGTTGTACCTCTTCTCTGCGTAGTTCTGCGTGTGTTTGTGTGTGTTTGTATGATCTGAGGATATTTAAGCCACCTGCAGGTCCTCCTGTAGGGGATTGCTTGTTTTGTTTTCCAACAGAGACCTTGGTTGTTTAGGGATCGCGGTACAGATGTACCAGTGAACTGTGTAAGTGGATTCATGTTTTCTCTCCTCTCTCTCTTCCTCTTCCTTACTCCTCTCTCTCTGTTTCACTTTCTATCATTACCTCTGTTAACTTTCATTTTTCCTTTGTCAGGCCCAGCAGTATGAAATGGAATGGTGTAATAGACAAATGGTTAAATAAAGAAATAAAATGAATAAACATGATATCAAGTGGAGCCTTATATTCATAAAGCTCCGCTTGATAAAGCAAAACTGTTCAACAGAATAAAGCAATCAGATTTCCATTCTGCTTGCTTCGATGCTGGACAGGACAAGTAAAAAAAAAAAAAAAAAAAAAAAAAAAAAAAAACATACCAATTTGAAGTGTAATCCGTTCCCTTTATTTGTGGGAGTCTTTCGAATTGGAGAATATAGATTATTCATTGTAGAAACAGGTAAAACTCTGCTTTATCTGACGGAGACGCTCATTTACCAACTTGCATGCTTGACTGTGTAACATGGGAAGAAATACAAAGCACATGGGAGATTAACATTTATTCTTCTTTTTCTTCATATACAGTAGCAAATGGTTTACTACTGTTGATTGTGCATGAGTCATTTGACAAATACAAGTCACATACATGATGCCACAGATCACAGCACTTCCACTGATTATTGAAATAGCTGCAGTGAACTCTGCTACACAAGAATGTTTTTGTACAATGAATCAATTCAAATAATTGGTTTGATTATAAATGTCTGTACTGCAGTTAATAAGAGTTTGTGAGCCTGTAAGTGAAGATGGTGATCCAGGGGTGAGCTTCAGCTCTGACATGGTCAATGCTGAAAAGTTAGACTGGTCTCAAATTCACTGAAAACCATAACATGTTGGAAGAATGACTGATCATTTCACAAGGAAAAGCCTAAGCTATTGTACAGATATAATAATTATCCATCATATTAAATACTATATACGTACCTGGTTTATAAAATGAATCATACATGTTTCATAATCAGTTACAACAGGACCCTTTTTCTCACATGAGGTGAGTTTTAGTGCCCAGGCTGCTGCTGTATTAAATGCCAAGAGTAAATGCTTGTAACTCTGGTGTGTCTACATATAAATACATGCCAGGATCTCTAAAAGGTGGCTGGTACACCATGAGATCAAGTCCTGTCTGGGACTATAAACCCTTTATTGGGCACTTGATATTGCATACTTGGAAATTCAAAATTTTAACCAAGAGTGACATTGTGATACTGGAGGATATTGTAAGTCTTTTATGGTTACTTTTTTTCCCCCTTAAAATAGTAATAGTTCTGCAGTAGTAAATGCTCACGATTAATTCCCCCCCCCATTTTTTTGTTAAAACCAGATTTGGTAATCCTGTTCAGAAACACTTTTTGTTATACTGGGTGAAATGGTTCTTCCATACTGAGAGCAAATCAATACATCACATATTCATAAAAAAGAAGGAAAAAAGTCAGAGAGCTGCTGGTCTGTAAATACTCTGACCAATCTCTGCCATCTGCACCGTATGGTAAGAATTGGTCATTTGCACAACCAATCAATGTCTTTATATCTTGTCTCTGTCCCTCCCCACTCTTCATTCTGCGCGTATTCGCTCTGTGCGCCACTCAGTACAAACATGGCTAACAGACTGCTTAATGCTGCTGCGTCCAAAAAACAAGAAAAACAAAACACAAAACAGATAAGGATCAAGTCTTGGAGGCGTTGACATTTGTAGTGTGGACGTTTTACACTGCAGAAGTAATTGGAGGCGAGCGAATTAATGCTTTTAGAAACGTGGTTCATCAGTTGTTTACTGGCAAGCTAACAAGCTATCGGCTCAGCTGTTATTGGTTATCTTTACCAACCAGGGCCCGGCTGTTCAATTCTTGGTTAATTAACCACTGGTTAACCCCTAATGGTCGGTTAAATCCTTACCCAGCCATTAGCTAACTGACCCTTAATTATGCGTTGTTCAGAGCATAGTTAGTCATGCCGTCAGCTAACGGCACTGTCAAAGTTAGCCATGTGGTTAGCGTCACTGGTTAGCACCAATGTATCCCACAATTCCCCATTTTGTTTACTTCTGGTATTACAAAAAGTAAGATTGTAAGTGTGTCCTGCTTATTGCTGTAAGGAAGACACAGGGTTCCGACTTTCACTGAAGTTGACTTTATTTTCATAATGTGAACAGAGCTGCTGTTAGCCACAGCACACTCTTCCTCATCCCTCAGTCTCTCTATCTTTCCCCGTTCTCTTCACATTCTTGCACCCCCTAGCTCACTCGGCCTCACAGTACAGCAAACTCTCAGTAACAGAACACACAGGACACAGAAAATACTGATGAGCAAACAATCCCTTTCACTTCAAGGAAAAAGAGAGGCAGAAATTTCTCTGCTGATGAAGAAAATATAATTCAGACCACAGAAGCAAGATATTAATATTTCTAAATAGTCAGTCCATGTCCACAGTTTGTTGCTCCAAATCGCCTCGCAAAGGATTACATAGACCTGAATGCATTCTCTCCCAAAGTGGTGCGCAGCTCTTTGTTAGAATGATCCCCGATGTCATAATCAAGGCAACAATAAATGCTTTCCTTCCTTCTCTGAACTGGCATCATGAATGCAGCGTTAGCAACAAACGCCACAATGAGAGATAACCACACCGTTAAAACATCAGCGGCAGTCTTTAGGTGTGTTAACTGTAACGTCAGATAGCACATGGTTAAAGTTAACTGAGTTTTCGAACAACAAGATAACCGGACTGCTAAAGTTAACTGTCGGTTAGATGTATGTAACGGCTGGTTAAAAAATAACATAGTTTTGAACAACTGGGCCCTGCTTGTAAACCATCGGCACACACATTCCTGCGCTCTGAAGGCGTGGTAACGGGCGGGTGTATTTTTTTTTTTTTTTTCAAAATGTAGCTCACTCGAATTGTTTTTCCAAGATTGCCAGACCTAGCTTTAAAGGTTGGATATGGAATAAGGACAGAACAGCGACATCACGTGTGTCTAGGTTGTACTTACAATGGCAGAAAAACTACTCCAGTTGGTTACCAGGCTCATTGCCGATACGGCAAGTTAGCAGCAGCCTACAACATGTTCAACAAGTAATGCAGAAGAGTTTTTAACTGACAGCTAATGTTAGCCATGTTAGCAAGTGAGTTAGCTTACCGATCAAGGAGCAAAGATGCCCATGAAAAATGTTTATGTGGGTCCATTTAGTCTTCACCTAAATGTACTCCATTTGTTTGCTCTTCTCAAAGGGCAAAAATCATCATTAAAACCGTGACTGATTACTGCACTTTGAAAAACTCCCAGTGATGCTGCTCATCGGCTGGAAAAGCAGTAGCAGTCCCAGTTTGCAGTGTTTAATAATGAGAACATGGCGGAAGGCAACAAAGGCATCCACATGCACAGTTTTCTTGAGATTTCCCTCCCTTTAAAAAGGACAAAGTAGACATTTAGACCCATTTTGGATATTTTGAAAGATGCTGGGGGGTATTTCTATAATACCATGATAAAAATGATAAACGTAATCATTTTGGTCACAATAATCATGATATTAAATTTTCATATCGTTACGTCCCTACATAACGCCATTGTCAAACCTGTTAAAATCTATTGTCAGGCTATATATAATTTTTTAAGGAAATGCTGTACTTTAATCCTGCACCCATCCAAACGCCTCATGGAGGTATTACTAATATTTTTTAATATAGCTTTTAATAAAAAATGTCCAACCTTTAAAAGCCAATATCATGGACATAGCCTGATCTTTGATGATTGGTGGGGATAACTCCATGAGGCTTAATGATTTTGTGGAGTACCACTAGGAGGCATTTTGAATGTCATATAAGTGACCAAATATGGATATAAAGCCATATATTTGAATATTCATAAGGTGACACAGGTGACATGCAGCATCAGCACCAAGGTGGTGGGTGTGTTGTTGTGGTGTTGCTGTGTGTCATGAAGTTTGAAAGGTGCAGATGTTTGAATTACTGGATGAGGAAGTAGGGTGGGCTTGGTGGTGATCAGTTGACTGCGTATCCCCTATTTTTTTCGGATATAGAAGTAAGTCTGTCTAAGTTGGAGTACCACTTTATTCTTTTATTTGACAGCATGGACATTGGAACCTGTGGTTGAAAGGAATAAATGCATCGCTGCTGACACAAAAATGCTTAGGAGTTTTTTTTTTTTTTTTTTAACGCATGTCTGGCAGATAACCCAGAGTTAAGCCCATATTGGCCCTCAGTTTAGTCACCACTGTTTTGTTGCAACAATTGTTCTTCGCCCAGTGAAGGGTTTACCACAAATTTCTAAATTCATTTCTATCATTGACTTTTTAGTTTGTTATCTGTGAGTTTTTACTTTGAGCTTAATTTGCTGTGTAGTCAGGTTCAAGGATTAACACTACTCACAAAAAGTTATTTATTTGGTTTAGCCACCATTGTTGTTAGCTTTTCTTTCAATAAGTTGTTTGAGGTGGAGGATTTACCACATCATAATTTCAGTTAAATGTCCAACATTCATGATATAATATCAATAAGGTGAGAACATTTGACATTTTCCTTAAATTTTAACCGAAAGTTGAATATCCCTAACTTTTTGAGAGTAGTGTAAGATAGCAGAAAATGATACAGAAATGCAAAGTTCATGATGCACAAGAAGCTGGTATTACATTGGTTAAAAGGTTCCTGACAAAAGGGAAATAGCTTTGAGATTGGACATAGCCAGAAAATTCAGTTAGAATTTCAGTACAAAACACAGTACGTGTGGTTTTGAACACAGCCTGTGTAGGATATGTAAAAGACAGTCAGTATGTTCTCTACACAGGATGAAAACAAACAAGACAAAGAGAGAAAAAAAGACTGATTAAGTATCATAACTGTAAGTTTCTGTCAGTTTGCCTCCTGAAATGTTCAGAAGTGATTGCAAGCTCTGTTGGCCAACCACTGATAATCAGTCAGGTCAGTAGTAACAGATGGGCAGTTCAAAAAGCCAAGCATCGAGGAGACGCCTACAGACTGATCCTGATTCATCACAACTAACGAGGAAGAAGTATGTCTTGCTCTTAGCTAAGAGACCTCATACTGTTAACCCCGCTGGTGAGGGGTGAAAACCCCACCGAGTTGTGTCCTCTGACTCCCTTGTTGCCTGTCTCTCCCTGAGCTTTCCAACTGTCCTCATCAGCATGTCCTGCACTAATCACCATAATATATTGAACATAATCAGGTGTACTAATGAGGTCGTAATTAAAATAATTCATGCATTAATTAGCTAATATTTCTCCGTCAGCATATCCTTCTCACCATCCGATGTAATTTCTATCTGTGAACACAATGATACGCACCTGTAAATTGTTGTGACCCTTGCAGCTTTGCTTGTAGTCTGTTAGATGTGTGTGTTGAGACCATAGACCGTTAATAGAGATGGACGTAGTATCCGGTTACATCTGAATAGAGCAAAGTGAAGCCAGTTGGCCGTGTCCCACTGTCGTCATCTTGCCGTGTCAAGTTTGTTGTCACTCCCGGAAAATACTAAAATGGGCACAGTGCGGTCGTGGGGCAAATGACTGACAGCCAACGTACTCTGGGCTAAATGCAAACCGAGCTAGCTTGAAACTAACAGGAGCAAATGGTGATTAGCCTCCCAAGCAGCGGGAAAAAGGTAAGACATGTTTGGACTTGCTATTAGCTGACTAAAAAACACAATTTTGCTACTTTGCTGCAGACTGAGACCTTACCGAGAGCAAACAAGGAGCCACCGACTGGCAGGCTAGCTTCTGGTCTGCTGCATGTCCATCAAAGGGACACGCCCCTAATTATGTGTAATTTCAAGATTAAATAACATCTAAACAGACGGGTTATAAAAAAAATTCACCCCCCTTACAGTTGGCATGAAGGTAAACTTGATCTATTAAACCTAAAATGATTTTTTGAACCAGACTGTAAACATGTTTATTTCTGCTTTGAAATTGACCTTTTCAACATGGGAGTCTATGGGGATTTGCACTGTTTTGGAGCCAGCCCCTAGTTGATTAAGAAAGAATTACTTTTAAAAACTTCACTTTCTGGTTTTACACTTTGCCAGCAGAGTTTGCCCCTTGGTTGGGACATTAGCAGTCATGGCCCCATCATCACCCAATCACCATGTTACATTACCTCACACTTCTCCAAAATAATCCAAAAACGATTATCATGGACAAGTTCAACAGCTACATGTTAGATTCAACAAAACTTAATAATTGTAGCCTTTTTATTACAAGTATGATCATTTTGATTTGCTTTACATTGTGAAAAATGGTTGAAAAACCATTAAATTAGTTATTTTGGGTCTAAATACACTCATGCAATGTTGGTACTTATTGTTTGAACTTTGAATTTGCGATGGGAAAGTTTTCATAAAGAGTGATCATTAAAGCTTGTCTTGCTGCTCCCAAATGATTAACAGATAATTAACTGCAGGCCTCAAGCAAGCTACAAACAATACAATACCTGCCTGCAGCCTGCAGTGTAAAGTGGTGCTCAATCTTGAACGTTTGATCCCACACACTGTGATTTGACACTGTTTTGCTTATGCACTCGGATTTGATTGGACTAGCCATTGCCTCTGGGCAGGGTCAAACATCACTTAACTTGTTAGCGATACATATCCTGCACACTCAAAATGATACCTTATAAGATGCTCCAATATGTACTGATGAGTTGTGAATGTTGTGTGGATGAATAAAAGATATTATGAGTTTCATGGTAGAGGTAATTGGGGTCAAGGGTAAATGTAAAAACTTGCAGTGGAGCAGATGGGGGGTGGTGGAGGGTGTGGCTGCCCTGGGCCCATGGTTATAAAAGAGCCCATACTGCCCATCCCCAGCAGGTGGCAAAGAAAAAAAAAAGTAAAATCAAACTCGTTGGATGGATGGATGGATGGATGGATGGATGTTACTTTTTCTAGACATCAGGCTTTCATATGTAATTTTCCTCCAACAGTATTCACCTTATTCAGGAAGTCATGATGGGCGCCGCCATTTTGGCCTTCAACTTCCAGCTAGTCAGTGTTGCGGTAGTCTACCACTGCCTCCACAGCAGTTCCATGGATGAGCTACATGAACAGAGTTGATGCTATTTAATACTATAAGTGTTAAAACACGAGCAGCATTCATTGCTTTGTCTGCAGGTGCCACAACAACTGGAAGGAGAGAATCTGACACTTTATTCACATTCCATCACAATTTTTGCCCCGACAGCTAACGGTGGTAGCCTCGGCTGCTAACAGTAGTAGCTGCTCTCTAGTGGTGGACTCAGCTTTATTCTCTATTTACGGTCTCTGCTTTAAGAGCAGCTTTAATAGTCAGTATAGCACCTGCCTTTAGTAGGATTTTAGCTTTCAGATGAGGCATAACATGATCATATTTACAGTAGTGTTACAACAACTTCAGCTTTTAACTGCCGTAATATAGCTAACTTAGCATAATGGCAAACAACAACAACACAGAGCATTGGCTCAAAGAGATTGTCACTAGCAGAATAATAATTGTAGTGATCCTAAAGTCCTGTGTTGTTCACATAAACATACCCTCCATCCAGGTATTAGCCGACACAGTGAAAAGGGTCAATATGGCAGCTGTGTGGTTGCAGGACCATCCCATCCCTGCGATGCTGGAGCATCCCGGTGTCTCCATGCTCTGTTAGCCCGTACCGACACCCAGGATAAGTGAGAAGTTGCTGGCTGGACTGGGACTGACACCGGCTTTCAGTAGAATATGTTTTTGTTCTTCATGCAACAGATCATGGCCGACTTTTACGCCCTTGAAATTATTTAATTTTTATTTTCAGTAAAATCAGATGGCGTTTTTCACTGTGGTCTGTTATATCAGCTGCTGCAGCGCTCAGAAATCAGCTAATTGCGTCGCTCCCACTTGATTCCTGCCTCGGCTCACGGCTGCCTGCTTGGTGACATATTTGTGGAGAGATCTGAATCCCACAGTACATCTGATCTTAAAGAGTGCAGGATGATTATGAGTCAAGCTGAGTGTGTGCTGATTAAGGATGGTTCTGCTGGGTGGCGCTTTCCTGGATGAATTTTCATAAGAAAGGCAGAGTTAATATAACCACCGAACACGTTCAGCAAATGGTAGATCTAGGAGGCTACCAACAGTTTTCAGGGAAATAGGACTGGTGTTAATGTCATCTTCACACAATGTTATGTGTGAACCATGCAGGCATGTTTTCTAGGAGCTTTTCAATCATGTTTTTGATTCTTTCAATGTAATGTTTTCCATTGAACAATATTGAGAACATGCCTCACTGGAAGTGCTAAGCCAGTGCGGAATTGCCTCTGTTGAAAAAGTGGGCGGGGCTGAATAAGGTGAATAGCCTCTGTAAAACAACAAATACTGCACTGTGCAGCGTTTAGTATTCGAATGTCGTTTTTTTGTGTATTATTTGCTGTATCTTTGTCGATCTATGATTTTATTTAATATTTTCTGACGGATCTGAGTGTGAAAATTGATTTTTTATTTTTGAAACTAGAGAGGTTCATTCAGTCCTTTTTTGGTAGCAGCTAAATAGGCCTACAGCTCACATCCAGATCAGATCCATAATGTGAATTGTAATAAAGTGAAATAACCAATAGCTTATAAGGGCCCACTGCAACTCCCCGCCCCCTCTGCAATGTGACACAGTACTCCATGCCCAGTAAAGACTTACCTGTAAATGTATCATGATTATATTTGAGTCACATGTTCATATGTTTACATGTTTATGCAGGTATGTTGTATCTAGAGAAACCTGCGATGCCAATTTTTTCTTAATATTTTCATTCAGATTTGAGCAGATCTTAAGATATTGCTAAATATCTGTTTTGTCTGGATATCAGGCCTGCTTAATTTGGCCAGGAGGGGTGCAGCCTTACAGGTTTTCAATGCCTCCCTGCTCCAACACACCTGACTCAAAAAAGATTAATCATTGTGCAGAACCTGATAGGCTGTTGGATCCATTTAATCTGAATCAGTTGCGTTGGTGCATGGAGACACTAAAAACTTACAGTACAGGGCTGTGGCCATCGTGGGACTGAATTGAGCTGCCCTCACCAGTATTATATAGATGTTCAATGATAAAAAATTAAGTTCTATTGATTTTGGTTTATCTTTACTTCTCACTGACACCAATGTGAGATGCCATGGCAACTAGGCAAATCTTATACAATACAGAGCATGCTAATACATAAAGACAGTTATTAGGTCTTTGCTCATTATTAAGCAGTACTTCACATTCATATGTGAGCTGTACAGCATAATGACAGCCTTGAAGTGTTGGCCTATAGAACAAGGTTCTGTGTTCTGTGGAGTGAGCCTTCCCTGTAGGAGAAGCTCAACAGGAAAATCAATTTCTCATAATTACGAGTGAGAATTAATGTCCATAATTCACTAAGCAGAGCTATAAGACACAGACTGAGAAAGGTCAGCTGAGACATTTCAGAGATGTCGATTGAAGCTATTGACTAGGTGATTACATACATTTCATAACTCCTCTGTTTTGTATAAAATAGAAAACAAAGGACTGACAATAAAATCAAAGCCTTAAAAGAGGAAGCAAGGTGCAGTTAGTTGGGGTGTACAATTTGCTTTGATCTGAAACGGAAAAATCAATGATTGAAGAGTGTAAGCTGTAAAACTTCAAAATTTAGCTACGATTGAGTGTGCTTGGAGCAGCACCCGTTATCAGATCAGATTTTTCAGATACGTTTTTTAAATCTTGTCTCATGTTGCAATCAAAGGTTTACATTATGAATGTCTGCAGCAAACACCAGCTCCATCTGTTTATTTGAGTGAGCTCTGAGCTGGACCGAGTGGACCATCCATCAACACTCCAGATAGCGATGACTCCTTCCTTTCTCTTTACTCTCTCTTTCTTTTCCTAATGCTGTTCAGCACCTCCTCCTTCCACCAGAGAGCAGAATGTGTTTACTGATGCGTAAAGCCACAAAGGAGCCCCACAGAAAACAAATGCTGTCCCTGGTCTGGTTGTCTCTGTCATGGATCATCAAGAGGAGCTCATTGTTATTACCTCCACTGTTACACTCAATAATGGAACAGACAGGGTGCTAGTTTTGATTGGTAGTTAAGACACATCGTGCCAAGAACACCTGCTGGTTGATAATTGTCGTAGCACAGCTAAGGGATACAATCAGGCTTTGTGATGTGCTGCATGCTCAGTGACACGCATGCAGTCAGTCACTATTAGAAAGACAGACGTCAACACACATATATAAACACACTGTAATGGGCCAGTGTGTGGTTTAAATTCTCTTTGATGCTGTGGACACCCCCCACTGTTCACCATATTACTCTGTACACATCAAACAGGCTGTTCTGGGAAGAAAAAGGGACATGATGACAAGACCATGGCTCGCTATTCAGCTCATCCTGATGCTAGGCTTTTTATCCGAATAAAAATTGGTTCCTTTACCTTTTTTTCTGTTCTTGTTTAGTCTCTCTGCTTCTCGGTTGGTCTGTCATGGTTTCTGTTTTTCGACTTTTCCCTCACATATCAAATCCTTCTTCCTGCTTTCTTCTCTTGAAAGGCTTGCATCTGCTTTCCTCACCTTTCTTGTGTCCATCCAAAAATCAGCTCCTGTTCGTGCTCTGTCCACGTCCATGTTTTCCTTACCTTTTATTTATCTTTTTCTCATAAACTGACATCCCCTGCTGTACTCTTTTTGAGTCACCTAAAGCCTGTCACAGCATGCAACCCCATCATAAATGTCCATCCAGACAATGTCAGCATGAGTCACAGTTCACAGATGATAATGACCTGGCCCTGCTGCTCTGTAACCAGGGACACACTGGGCTCCTCTAACCTATGATCCAGCGCGTGTGCCCATGCATGTCTATTTCAGCATATTTGTAAATGTGCTTGTGCATTTTTTTTTATGTGCAGAAAAGGAAGTAAGAAAAAATAACACATTCTCCTCTTGTGTTAATAAATGTGACTAAAGGGAAGATTTGTACGTTGATGTCTTTGCATAAGCCTATTGATATGGATGGCATAGTATGATCTTGAGAGTGATCTGTGTTCAGAGGCTGCCATCCCATAATTCCACTGCCCCCTATAACCTTTCTTCTGCACATCCATCTGTCAGTCATGTTCATTGGAGCATAACAACACGAGGACACAAGGTTCAGCGTTAATTGAACCCTCGCTGTTACTCTAGAACAAACCAACATCCCTTACCTGTTATTCCTGAGGTAAACCTTCACAGAGATATTATTAATCATGGCAAACAGCACAGGGAACATCGAAGAGCTGATAAAACATTTGGAAAAAATGGAAGATGGAGCCAGCTGTTCTGCCAACAGATTTTCACAAACCTTCCTCACATATGTGATTTTCTCAAATGATTCAGCAGAATGAGTCTAATTTAAAAGCCTATCCACAAAAACACATTTTCCTATTACTCAAGGGTCACCCTTATTTCAAGCAAAGATGTAAGGTGAACATTTTCACGCATATTTCTTAAGTGTTATACAGATGGCTGGTGAGCATTTTGGTGCACTTTCAATTACAAAAGAAAACATGTTTCAGCCTAGAAATCCCAGGACGTTTAAGCAGTATGTTTCTGTTAAAAGCTTGTTTCTATACTCTTCATGCTGAACATGCCCCCCTCATTTGTGGTGGCACCTATGTACTTCAAAAAAGGTGCTTGCCAGTGCATCTAACAGTTGGGAGATCAGGGAAGCTGTGTTTGACAATTTTTGTGACTCTCTGACTCTAGAAATCTCCCTTTGCATTGCCAATGCCAAAGCGACTGGCTCTGTGTGCAGAGATGAGGCAGTCTCAAGGGGTTGAATTTCCTCCTGAAGCTCTTTCAGGGTCTTCACACAACTTTTCACTTTAGGGGCATTCCACTGAGAGTGACACCATAAATGCCTTTTAAGAGAGGCCACTGAAAGCATGTGCCATTATCCCAACGAGCCATTGTGTTGAGAAATGACACACAAGAGACATGAAGTAGCAGCATGCAGCTATAACTTTCAGAGTTTGGAACAGATATTAGACTTTGATAAGACTTTGACTTTGACGTGAGTGGACATGCTGTCCAATCAGTTAGTTTTGAGCAGACTGAACCTTTTCATATAACAAGATTTCATGTACATGCATTGACTTAGTCAATTTGGAAACTCATGATCCCCAGTGTAACATTCTGTATGAGGTTATAAATGTGTAAAGTACCATTAAATTCAATTTAGCTGAAATTGATATTTGATTGAATGCCTATTAGATGCATGCCATCTAAGATTCTTTTGTAGCATATGCTTATGAATTTATTCTGACAGCTTTATTTCTACTCATCAAATATTAAGTCTCCTAAAAATTTGTATTTTTCTAATAGTGCTTTTTCAACTTGAATATTTGCTTAATAATGTAGATTATATCCCTTCTGCTAAAATGAATCATTTCAGCTCACATGTTTTTGTAGAAAATATTGTGTTAGTTCATCCCTGTGTTCTTAGTGAAATGACACATCAGTTAGTTTTTAAGATTAGGAATAAGGTTTATTACTTTAAAGCAGAGCGTTGCGCAGTGTTGCATCATGTGTGTTGCCACACTGGAAATGAATGTAATACATAGAAATAATAAAGGGTGTATCTTATTGTTCTTTGAGAGGAGAGTGTGTTTTTGGCACCTCTCTCGTGCCTCATTCCATGCTTTTTACAAAGTACTGCAATTGGTGACAAAGTCGTGTCATTAACACTGCTTTACAGCTTTGATGAACTTACAGAGTTTCCTGCTCTGTCCCCATCTCAAATCAATTCACAAAAAGAAGGTTAAATTCTTTTCTCACAAGCCACCATCTCCATCTTGCAGGAAGGCCTTGGATAGGGATCAGACTGCAATCAATTAACTGTCTGTGTCATTACAGGATTAGTTCTATCCACAGCATGGTCACATACATCTGGATGGGTGCCCAGTAATGGGCAGGTAATAGAGCAAGTGACTGCATGTCCCCTGGGGAGGATTAGTGCTCCATGTCCCACAATGAGCTCAAGACTGAGAAATAACAAATGAAATGGAATGGAAATACAGTTAACTGAAAAAGAAACATTCAATTCAATTCAATTCAATTCAGTTTAATTTGTAGCATCAGATCACAACAACGCCATCTCAGGGCACTTCACCGATAAATCAGTTTGAGCCAATTCATTATTATCCAATCAGTATTCATACAAGCCAGTTCATAATAAATAACAGCCTAGTTGGGGAAACCAGCAAATTGCATGAATACTGACTTCTATCCAATGGTCCATCCCATGCACAGGGCAGTGGGCAACAGTAAAAAAAAGAAAAACTCCCTTTTTAACAGGAAGAAGGAACCTCTGGTAGAATCCGGCTCAGGGAAGACGGAAATCTACCGCGACCAGTTGGGGTGGAGAAGACAGGAAAGAGAATCAACAGGCACAACAGCTTTTAGCAGTCAGGAGAAATACAAGCTAATGATGCCAATACTGTTCTAAGTTTATTCGTGGAAAATAAAGAGCAGAGAGATGAAAAGGGAAGGAAAAGCTCAGAGTATCATGGGACATCCCTCAGCAGTCTGAACCTAAGGCAGCATAACTAAAGGATGGCCACCCCTAACTATAAGATTAATAAAAATAAAATAAAATAAAGTTTTTTCCTAATCCTTAAAAAAGAGTATCTGCCTCTGCAACCCAAATTAGGAGGTTTCATATGAGAGAGGCCTGATAGCCAAAGGCTCTGCCTCCCATTCAACCCTCAGTTACTCTAGGAACCACAAGTAAACCTGCAGTCTGTGAGCCAAGCGCGCTGTTGGGAAAATGAGATCTTTGATATGCAATGGTGCTTGGTTATGGAGAGCTTTTTATGTGAGAAGAATTTTAAATTCTATCCTAGATTTAACAGGAAGCCAAAGAAGAGAAGTGATGGAGGATTCTACACACCCTCTACACAACACGGTAAAGAATCAACAGTGTGTTCAGTGGGAGGCGTCTTCAGGTCCGCTGTAAGACAGAGAGGAACAGAAGGTCATTCCTACCAGCAGTCATCACCTCGAACCACAAGACTGTTAGTAATTATCGTTTTTGTATTTTTTTACTGTAGAAAAAACCCCCCAACAAACTACTACTATATTGGATTGCCGTCCTGGTTTTAATCAAGTATTTTTAATTTCATATCATATCATTTAATTTAATTTAATTCAATTTAATTTCATCACTGGCCATTAGAGGTTCATCAGGTGTTGCAAATATGTCTTTTCGCATAGATATTTTGCTTTTTGTAATAAAACCGTTCTTTTATAACATCAAGCTGGTGTTCAGAGTCCTCTAACCTCAACCTATTTTTCACATCATCACCAACTCTACCCCAGAAGAAACTTCACCCACATTAATAAATATGTGCCTAAAAAAAGCTTTTTGTCTCACTAAAATCGGCCTTAGATAAAAAAAAAAAAAAAAATAATCAAATAACCAACTTTTCCATGTCCAGCTACAACTGTATCACACATTAAAGGAATAGTTCACCCACAGAATAATGTAACCTTATTTTCCACTTACCCTCATGGTGAGCAAGACTCTGGAGCACTTTTTTAATATCTCAAATGCAGCCGGCGATCAGGAAGGCTTCTCTTTTTCCCCCAACTTTCATACAATGGAGTTCGCCGGGGTCCGAGCCAAAAAGGCCCATAAAAGTCCACAAAAACTTGTCAGTATTCCTCCATACTGCTCGTCCAATGTAATCCAAGTGCCCTGAGTGGGTAGCATTCCATATATGAAAGTTGGGGGGAAAACCAGAAGTCGTCCTGATCGCCGGCTGCATTTGACATATTAAAAAAGTGCTCCAGAGTCTTGCTCACCATGAGGGCAAGTGGAAAATAAAGTTACATCATTCTGTGGGTGAGCTGTTCCTTTAACACGTAAAGCAAAACTGTATGTACACGTGACGGATCCCTGATTCATTCTGCAAAATGTCAGCAACCACATGTCTGCAAAACCAGTGATGTTCCCATCAAACTACAGCTGGTGACAGCTACATTCAACCCTAAGCAGCTTAAGGGGAGTCACACAGAGCAGATAAAACTTTCTGTTGTAACTCTTTAATAATCCACGATGGACTGAATTGAGACCCCAACCATCTACACCATGTCCACAAGTGAAGCTGTCCTGGGTGAAATAGTTGGAATATGTCACAAATATCAGGGTGTGCTGCCTGTCACTCTGTCATGCACACGTAGCTGGATAGAAGCAGACAAATGCAGCCTCATAAAAACTACACAGCTACTTTAAAGGTTGTCTGTAGAGAGCGATATGTGTCCTCCTCCATCTCTGAGCTTAAATAGGCCTCATTCCTCTCAATACCTCCTCATTATCCAGCCTGCTGATGTTTGGATTTGATTGATTGTTCATAAAACATGCATGACCCTCATGAATTATTGTGAGAGAACATCCAATAAATTGTTTTAGATGGCTTATTACAACAACGCTACTGGACTGGCATATTAAATTATTTGCAATCCTGTAAATCTCAGAGGTGATTTGAACATAACCCATTAAAGGCATCACAGTGACATTTCTACCTTCCCCATACAACATAACCATCTCTGTCACGGCTCTTTTTAATCACAAGAAATTTTGTCATCAATCACATTCCATTAGGCCTTTAATAAGAAACAGACAGAATCTGAGGAGATGCATCTGGACGAATCTGCAGGGATGGGAAGGAGGTTTTATGAATATCATCAGGTTAACCGTGATTAATGTTGCTTGGTTACAGAGACACGACTTTAGCAGACTTATTCTAGGATACAATTGTGTGCATAAGCAAAGCCATTAAGAACTTAAAGAAAAAGCAATTAAGCCCATATGTATATATCTTTTTTACATAATATTTCATTTGAAAGCTGCAATTATAAAATAAAAGATAGAGAAGAAATCATTAAGAACATTGGTTAATATGGGGTTAATTTTAGCCATTTTCAACAGAATTACTGCTTCATACAGCTTTCAGCTTGTTGATGCCTATCCACACTGAAAAGTCTAGTTCAGGCTGGGTGTAGATTTTGATATGAAAGCACAGACATGGAGTTGGCCATGCGTTTGAGTTTCTTGACCCTCTTTCACCTTCCCTGTGTCCCATGGGTGAAGTGTGGAGACGGGAGGTGAGGAAGGGACAACGAAGGAGAGATTCAGAGGGGAAACTCAGCCTGCTGCTTGCGACCTTCAGGTCCCAAAGGAACATGAGTCAAACTTCAAGAATAAAGTTGAAGGACTGTGTGACTTGAGCAGCAGAACAGCGACAGGAAATGTTTGCTTTAAACTTAAGT
This sequence comes from Atherinomorus stipes, assembly GCA_023101725.1. Taxonomy (NCBI): domain Eukaryota; kingdom Metazoa; phylum Chordata; class Actinopteri; order Atheriniformes; family Atherinidae; genus Atherinomorus; species Atherinomorus stipes. The sequence continues at coordinate 500,472 of JALJCO010005361.1, forward strand.
GGAAGTTTATTTAAGCAAGCGCTCACTTTATTGAATGTAACTTTTCTGAATTGTTCAGAAATACCTTTAACATTTTTAAGTTGAGCTCAAATCTCTCATCATCGCTGATAAAACAGGGTCTTGTGATGTGAGGCAAACTGGTTTGAGCTGCTCACAGTGAATAGATACTGCAGTGCTTGTATAGGAGACTGTTGTGAAATGCTGTCAGCTTTGAAGGTCCACAAAGTTTTTACCCACTGTATCCAACTCAAGCCTTGAAATCAAATAATTCTTATGACCGAAGGTACATGGTCAAGTATTGCTTTACACTCAGTTTTCAACATCTCATTTATCTGAACTGCAAATTCATTTGATTCGAGCTCATTATTTCTCATTAAGATTCAAGTGTTGAAGTGAATGTGGCTTCTGCAAGCCCAGACATGAAAAGAGGCATAGATGAAGGGAGCAGAGCCATGGAGAGAGTTGTGTACCTGCTCCCACTGTGTTTGATCCAAACCCTGTGCCTTTGAAGTGTGTATGCCTTTGTGCTGGGCCAAATGGGTGTGTGTGTGTGGGTGTGTGTATGTGTATGGAAAAACCCTGCATGCAAGTTATGTCATCATTCATACACAGATGTGCTCGCATGAAGATTTAAGTGGACGTGCATCTGTCCAGCAACTGAATTATTCATTGAATTTGTTTACCTGTAATTACAAGTTTAGAAGACTATCTTTTCATTTTAAACTCTTGGGTCATCTTTTCCCTATTTGTTTTTAATTTGCATGCTCTTGGTTTGAATTTGGTTGGTTGTCTAATCTTTTGCTTAATGCATGTTTGACTTCTTGTTGCTTGAAGTGTGACTGTGATCTGCACAGAAGTGGAAATCTGAAAACAGTATGTGCTGTTGTTTTCTCGTTACGATTGGTTGATGTTTCCCTGAAATGTTGTAGAACAGGGTCCTGTTCCAGAAAGAAGTTCAAATAGAAACTCTTGGTTAATGTACTCGGCTTGGTCTACACATTTGCATATTTTAGCTCACATTTACAGATTGGGCTACACAATTTCAAATTTGAATGCAGATTTGTGGATATTTTACACCTTTGCAAACCTGATGACACACACACGAGCTGTTTTACACATTTGCAGATTTTTGTACGGATGCAAAAATCTAATCACACATTTACAGATTCAATTTACACATTTTCAAATCTGACTGTGCACACAAACTGAGATGCGGACACACAATTCTCCACACACATTTGCAAATATTATTGCTACAAAATACCCTCATAATATAGGATCTTAGAGGATGGGTAGAGAATATACCCACTTAATGTATACAAGGTTCTGATTTCATGAGTTATGAGAGTGGTAGTGATAGACTCAGACCTAATCCTTGAAAAACACGTCAAGGCAATTACTAAATCAGCTTACTATGACCTGAAGAACATCTCAAGAATAAAGAGCTGATGTCTCAGCAAAATCTGGAGAAACTAGTCCATGCATTCATCTTCAGTTGGCTTGTTTATTGTAACAGCGTCTTTACTGGTCTACCTAAAAAATCAGTTAAACAGCTGCAGCTCGTTCAGAACTCTGCTGCCCGAGTTCTCACTAAGACCAGAAAAGTGGACCACATCAGTCCAGTTCTGAGGTCTTTACACTAGCTGCCTTTTCATCAGAAGATCGACTTTAAAGTTCTGTTGCTGGTCTATTCACTGTATTCAGCCCCGCCCACTTTTACAACAGAGGCATTTCCGCACTGGCTTAGCACTTCCAGTGAGGCGTGTTCTCAATATTGTTCAATGGAAAACATTACATTGAAAGAATCAAAAACCTGATTGAAAAGGTCCAAGAAAACATGTCTGGTTCACCCAGTTCTCATAACAGTGTGAAGATGACATTAACACCGGTCGTATTTCCCTGAAAACTGTTGGTAGCCGGCTAGATCTACCATCTGCTGAACGTGTTCGGTGGTTATATTAACTCTGCCTTTCTTATGAAAATCCATCCAGGAAAGCACCACCCAGCAGAACCATCCTTAATCAGCACACACTCAGCTCGACTCAAAATCATCCGCACTCTTTAAGATCAGATGTACTGAGGGAATCAGATTTCTCCACAAATACTGTAAGTCACCAAGCAGGCAGCCGTGAGCCGAGGCAGGAATCAAGTGAGAGTGAAGCGATCAGTTGATTTAACTGATATAACAGACCACAGTGAAAAACGCCGTCTGATTTTACTGAAAATAAAAATAAAATAATTTCAAGGGCGTAAAAGTCGGCTATTATCTGTTGCATGAAGAACAAAAGCATATTCTACTGAATAATAATGATAATCTATTCGAGCCAATCTTCTGTGTTGTTGTCGTTTGCCATTATGCTAAGTTAGCTATTACGGCTGTTAGAAGCCTAAGTTGTTTTAAAGACACTACTGTAAATATGATCATGCAATGCCTCATCTGAAAGATAAAATCCTACAAAAGGCAGGCGCTGAACTGATAATTAAAGCTGCTCTTAGAGCATAGACCGTAAATAAAGAAGAAAGCTGAGTCCACCACTAGAGAGCAGCTACTACTGTTAGCAGCCGAGGCTAGCACCGTTAGCTGTCGGGGCAGAAATTGTGATGGAATCTAAATAAAGTGTCAGATTCTCTCCTTCCAGTTGTTGTGGCACCTGCAGACAAAGCAATGAATGCTGCTCATATTTGAACACTTATATTATTAAATAGCATCAAATCTATCATCATTTGCTATCATCATCATCCGCAGAACTCAGTGGGGGCAGCGGTAGACTACCACAACACTGACTAACCGGAAGTTGAAGGCCAAAATGGCGGCGCCCATCCTGACTTCCTGAATAAGGTGAACAAAGCTCTGAATGATTTAGGCCCAAAATACATCAGTGACCTCTTGACCTTGTATGCCCACTGGACCCCTCAGGTCATCGTCTGGTCTTATCAGTTCCCAGAGTCAGAACCAGACATGAAGAAGCTGCCTTCAGCTTCTGTGCTCCACATGTCTGGAATAAACTCCCAGAAAGTCTCAGATCAGCTGAAACACTTAGTTTATTTAAATTCCGGTTAAAAACCCACCTGTTCTCAGCTGCATTTACATAGATTTTATTCAAAAGTTAAATTCCCCATGGCTCAATGCTCTCTCTTTTTAATTGTAAATGTTTTTAATGTTTTCCATTTTAAACCATGCTTCTACTTTTTTTTTCTTCTTAATGTTTTTTTTTCTTCCCTTGCACCCTGCTATGATGCTTTTAATGTTTTATGTAAAGCACTTTGAATTGTCCTGTACATGAAATGAGCTATACAAAAAAAACTTGCCTTGCCTTGGTAGGTATGTAACTCTAAGTTTACTTTTCATAGGAATATATAGACAGTAAATCAATATATTTTGCCAGCCTGAATACAGCAACAATACTCAATACATTTGATACCCTTTAGTCACTTTACAGTAAGCCTTGTACAAGTTGTGCTCCAAAAATTTAGCCAACTAAAAGTTAAGTAACAAGTTTCAGGTAAATGTGAAAACAGGACACCGTTGAAACACTGATCTCTGCAGAATGGTGTTCAACCACACAATTCAACGTCCTTCGATTTAAAATAACACCACCTTCACAGTTTTGTGATGAGGGCTCTTACTCTTGTCAACAAGAAAGCTCTCTAAAATTACTCCCTTGATGCTCGGCCCATTGAGGTTCTTGTAACAAAGGACACTTTGTGCATATGTCTGAGACACCACCAGTTTTGACAGAGCTGCATTATTTGATGCCTTGGGATGAGAATGGGTTTGTTGACAGCAGACAGCCCAGTCACACAAAAAAGCAATCACCCAGAGCACAGGTGTAGCTTCGGATGTAAAGCCCACTTAATCACAAAATGAACAAATAAAAGTTAATATTAAACTGCCAGGAACCAACCTGTCAATCATCTTTTCTCACCTACAGCTGTTTGCTGCTCAAAGCAGGAGTGACAGTTTTCTGCTTGTAGTTAGTTTAAAGTGTATACAAGCAAAGCATGCTGAGTGTTTGTTGTCAGCTTTGTCATGTTGTCAGTCACATGACAATGCTGGGAGGAAGTTTGATATCTGTCTGTGTTTGTTCTAAAATCTGCTATGTCAGTCATAGATTGCCCTGCCAGCAGAAACTTTCTCCCAGTAGTGGAATTACTTGAAATCATTTCAATAACTGTACGTTCAGACCAAAGGCGACAAAAGCGGCAAAGACGCCCGAGGCTGGGCGACAAACAGGACAGCTTCCAAAGCGGGAAGATATTCTGGCCGCTTTGGTCGCTGATCACGTGACTGACGTCAAAGTTAAATCGCACTGCTCATTTAAAGGAGCCGCACATCGACTTCTGGACAGTGTCATTGCTGTTGCTCACGTCCCCCTCAGTTAAAGCAGAGCAGAGCTGCAGGACGTTTGTGTGGTCATTAAATACAGGGGGAAAAAATCACAGAGCATTAACATAAATTAAAATGTTTTTTCTATTTAGTCACAAGCGGATTGAGTTGTTTTCTGAGGAAAACAAATAATTGGTGTTATGATTTATCCACCACAGCATCACCAAACTTTTATAACTTTGAAATACATTAAAATATGGCTGAAACAAAAAAGCAGTAATGACAATAAACTCAGAATATGGCTTCAAACTGGGCGCGCTGCTGTTTCTGTTATCTTTGTTTAGAGAAAAAAAGGAAGAATCTCCGCATCATCCAGCTGTTCAGCCCGGTAGAACTAATCCAGCCACAGTTCGTCTGCTAGTTTGGTGAAGCGGCTTCATTTAATGTGGAACAACTTCACATTATTTTCTCCACGCTGCCCAACTCTGACATTTAAACTGCTGCACACAAACAACACAAATTCACAAGCTGTGCTCAATATGAGGAGAGCGTGCGCGTGCATCCCGGTCACTTTCTCATAATTATGCAGAGCCGGTGCGTTTTAACACATGTTGATAATGATTTCAGATATTTTTAGTTTATATGTTTATCACAGAAATGCATAAAACACTGCACAGGAACGAAGTCCTGTATGACACGAAACAAAAGACAAGCAGAGACACCGCATACGCTGCAGCCGAGACAAAGTCAGGAGAGTGCGCGTGCGTGCGTGTTCTAAAGAAAAATAGCCGGAGCAGGAGGCGAAAAACGTTTTGGAAGAACGGGGAAAGGGGTGAGGCGGTCAGTAAATGACATTAATTCCCGTTGATAATTGTTATTTTATCATTAACATGGTCTGCCAGGACCATAAATACGCGCGTTTAACCCTTAAAATCATCTGGACTCGTCATGGATGTGGATGACATCACTGTGCTGCTGCTGTACACCTGAAGAAGACGGCTTCGCCTGGTTCCTCTCTCCGGGTTTGAGTGCAGGAGGTTTCCTCGGCGCTGGCGGGTGCTGGAGCTGCAGCCGGACAGACACGGTTCCAGCGGGACTTCAGGTTGAACATCAAGGAGGTTTTTCCTTTTCTTTTTAAGTCCCGGCAGCCAAAAAAGCAGTACATTACCAGGGATGGACATGAACAGGTAATCCGCCTCTCGGCATCGGCAGAACAAGTGTGTTGTTGTCGGAACCAAAGTCACATGCGTTGTTCTTTGGGGCTGCTCGATAGTAGGACACCTCTACTCTGATTTTCTGCCGCCTGTTGCCGCTGAACCGCGTCATAGCTAATTAGCATAAAGTTAACCGAAGTTCAACTTCTTATCTGGTGCCGCTTTGGACGCTTTAGCCGCTTTTGTCGCCGAGGACGCGCGGCAGAGGGCGGCAGACGCTCTTGTCGCCCAGGACGCCTGACTCTCATTGAAAATGTATTAACTTCCGGCGTCTTTGCCGCTTTTGTCGCCTTTGGTCTGAACGTACAGTAATATTCTACAAGAATGAACCGCTGCAACAGACTCATCTTAACTCACTTGCTAAAATATATAATCGCCAATAAATAGTTAAAATTGGTATTTCTCTGTCTTTAATAAATTGGCATTTGTGATGTGCTGCCTTTCTGATTTTTTTTCAACCATGTAATATTATCTCTCCTTTCTTCTCATGGGTTGACATTTCTTTGTGCCCCCATCAGAAACTGGACTGTTAGAAGATTTTGCCGTTCTTGCAGTTGCCACATTTGAGATGTTTATTTTCTTTGTCCTCACTGCGACATCTCTCTCATGTTTTTAGATAACCACTGTTTAATGGAGCTGACCCTGTAAGATTCAGCTTGCTGCTGCTGCTGCTGTGTAGCAGTGTGCTGTTATTAGGCCATTGTTTCAGCACTCTCAGTGTGTCATCTTTTCTGATTAACAGAGTAGCTACGGTGAAGAGGAAAACAGCAGCCTGCAGAGTAAAGTCTTCTGAGGCTCATTCAAGGCCAGTCTCACTGGAGAACACAGGAGTTCAACCCCAGTCCTCTGAATTAAGGATTTTCTAGTCTATTAATGTTGGAGAGAAAAAAAAAATATATTTAAAGGCAAAATTTTATAGCTGTCCCTCCTTTTCAAATCAAGGCTTTAATAATTTTTCAACTTTTTCTGCTTTTCTTATCATCTCAGACCTTTGTAATAAAACATCCTTTTACTTTTCTTTTAGTGTTCAACCTTTTGGTCTCCCTGGACAGCTTTTAACCTGACCCAAAGATAGCTTAAAATGCAGTTTCCCTTCCATTTTTCACACAGTTTCATATTGAAAGATGGGAAACTAAATGGGAAAGTTTCATATGTCTGTCAAACTGAATCTCATATCTTTCCGTTTAGTAGGAATGCAAATTTTCTTTCTATTACAGTAGATTGCACTTTTGAGCTGAGAAAAAAAAACAAATTCAGTACAATGCGTCTTTTATTCTTGTAGAAGCAGAAAATCAGCATGTGACTCTGCAGATGACTGACTATACGACCATAAGCTGTACATCCCAGTGAACATACAGCACTTGAAAAGACATTTGTGAAAATATGTTAACAGCTTGGGCTCAAACCCAAGCCAATAATGTTATTGCTGCTTTGGACTTTTTAAGCTATAGCACAAGCTATAGGACACCAGAAAACATGAAGAAGACATTCTGTCTTCAAAATCAATTCGAAATCAAAGCTGTAATTCCCTACAAACCAAACATGATTACTCACACATATTGCTAAAATGTCCAGCCTAATAAAGTTTTAACTTTGTGCATGTGCATCATTGTCATAAGGTAAACTTGGTAGTTTACATTTATGCATTCTTATGGCTGTTGTCTTCATAGCCACCACATTTTACTCATCAATGAAATATATTAGATTGTGAAAATAGTTTTATACCAACTTTCTTTCTCTTGTTTAGGGAACACGTTGCTATAACCCCATTTTTGCAGGTTGAAAAGTGACTGAAAAAAGGGCAAACATCCAGACAGCAACAGCTAGTTTTCAAGCCAAAATTAAATTCTCAAAACTTGATGCTTACTGGGAAAGCTCATATGTAAATGGAGATCCAAATGATTATCAATGGAAAAATATTATTAAAGCTGGAGAAATAAATATTAAAGCTGGCTTAAGGTTCTTTTAAAATGGCCCGAGTAATGCTTCATCCCAAATCAGAATATTCATGTAAAGAGGAATCCAAATTTCCCGGAAAACACTAAGTTTTTACGTTATGTCAGAAAACCACAACTACTGTCCACATACATGATTGATCCCCCCCCTTCTTTAATCCACACAGGCAGAGTTAACTTCTGGGTTGTATTTGACCTTTAACTTTCAACCAACAAACCATTCAGGGCCATGTGCAGTGGCGGCTGGCTCAGAGGCAGAATTAGAATAATCTGTCACAAGATCAGACATATGATTAGTCTGGCAATTTGATTAGCTGGCACCTCCACTGCTGCTTCCAAATGATGAATTATTTCCATCACAAGTTACTCAAGCAAAGCAGAGCAAAACACCCAGAGTTCAATTTGGCAACACAAGATGTCAACACATTTATTCAATGTGAATGAGAAGTGAGACTGTTGACACCTTAAAGACGAACCTTTGAATCCATCTTAAAACATTCACCTTCAACCTGAGAGCGTTGAGTGTGGCTACACCAAGAAACTTGTTTTCCTGCATACCATTAGGCTATATCAATGATTCAATTCTTTCACTGATGTTTTTTAAAAAAAAATTTTATGAACTTTTCTCAGTTTCATGTGCGCACTTAAGTTCATTAGTTAGCTGTAGAAAATGCTTAGGGTTAAACGATGTAAGCACAGCAGTTGCGCAAACTATGTTTTTCTAAACAAGCATCACTGTCTTATATGATGGCTAAAACATCTGACTCGTATGCCAGAACAGTGAAAAGAGTAAAAATGATAATAATGAATTAGATTTATATTGCGCTTTTCAAGGCACTCAAAGTGCTCACAGGAGGTCCATTATTCTTTCAATCCTCAATCATACTTGGTGATGGAAAGCTATGTACATGTTAAAAATTCATACCCAGCCAAAATAAAGCAAGAAGAAAAAAAAAAAAAAAAAAAAAAAAAGTATGTAGCCACAGCTGCCCTGGGTCAGACTGACGGAAGCGTGGCAGCCATTTCGCACCTACAGCCCCTCCGACCACCAGTGGGACCATTTGCACGCATTCATACATCAGTGGTGCCCCCACTGGAGGCCCTGGAGGTTGAGGGAAACTGCTGATCCTTTGATCATTGGCCGACCTGCTCTACCACCTGATCCACAGCCGCCCCCTACAGATTGTACAGATGAGTACAGATTGTACACATTGTACATAAATGTAGTTTCCATGAATGTAAAATGGCTGCATAGCTCTCAGAAGACTGGACTTTTTCTTCACACTTTTGAAAAACAAGGAAAAAAAACAAATGGTCAAAAGGAGGGAAAGAGACATGGGTGAAAGAGGACAATTAAGAGGAGAGTGTGTGAGGACAATGTGCAGGGCACTGGGAAGTGCTTAGTGCAGCTCAAGTATTGTGAGTCACCTTCACAGAAGGAACTTTTGAAATGGAGCTCTTCTCCCCTGCTGCAGTTGAAGATCAGGTGGTGGAGGACAGAGGTTTTGAGCTGAATCAGTCTGAGTGGCAGCCTCCAGCTGCAACAATGGTAAAAGCTGGAGCGCTAGGAGCCCAGGCAGGAACAGAGAGGCAGGCTCTGAGCTGTAATGTTGTATGATATTGCAACAATAGTTATAGGGGAAAGAAAGAAGTCTGGTCTAGTGGGGCTTCTGCTGCCAGCAATAGCACAAAGAAACTGAACTATTGGATAGTTTAAAAAACACAGATCATCTCCCTCTGATTACATGATAGCTCTCTTATTAATATCATACACACAGAAGTCCCAATCAGCTGGCTCTTTGTCAGCATTGACTTTGCAGCCTTTAAAGGGGAAACTCAGTAACTTTTTTACCTCAATAAATGCTTTTCGGAATCCCCGTGGGGCTAAACAAAGTGTTTACGGAGCGATTCAATGCGGTGCCTCTGGCCTGCGAGCAGCTCTATGCAACTTTGCCTGGGCCGACCCAAGCAGAACTTGCGACAACAGAAACCGCTGTACGGTACTCAGGTCCCCTATCTACCGAGCTGCTTCCAGCTCTGATTTGAACCAGACTACCAGCGCTAATTCAAAGAAAACATTTCTTTACCTTCACACCACCTAAACACCGGCTCCTGGCTCTCATAACTAGGGCTGTCAACGAATATTCTAAATTCGAATATATGTTCGAATATTAATAAAAATCCAAGATTCGAACATGAAAATTAATATTCGAACTTTAAATAAACGGTGGGAAAAACAGCCTATTTTAGGCCTATTATTATTATTAGGCCTACATTTGCTACACTGGTTTGATTACAGGCCAACTGTTTCAAGTTGCTCCATGTTTATTGCAGCTGCTCGAGCATTCATTGTTCGTTAATTTCATTTCAATTTGTCGGGATCTTTAATCGCTCGCACAAGTTAAGGAGATGCGGGGGGTGGGGGAACTGCAGCGAGTTCATTTTCTAATTTCCAGGGCATTGTTAAAGATGTTAATAATGAAATAAACACTAAAAAAAAAAAAAAAAAAAAAAAAACATAGACGAAACCGGCTAAACGCCACAACTAGACCGTCCACTATTGCCTGGGCAGTGTTTCTGTACATAATTAGAACAGATGAGAGTGGGACTTTTTTCTTAACATGGAGGAAATCTGGAAGGACTGTCACATTCCTGGTTGTTGGAACAGCATTGGAAAACTTTAATTGTGGTAATAAGCGAATAAGAAGATCGCGGACATTTATTTCAAGATTTCTTCTGTCTGTGACAAAAGTGGACATTTCTGCTGCTCGCGCTCAGTCCACTGATGTCAGTGTGTTCGTATCAGGAAGGAATATCGGACACACAGAACAGAGGAGGAATAACTTGCTGCCACGTTGGAGAAAACACTGGATTTAATCACTAACAACAAAAACACGGTAAATTATGATGAACACTCATTAACCTGACACTTTAATTTACGTATCTATGCTCCCGAAAATGAGGCACTGCATAACGTTTTTATGCTAGCTAATGCTAAACGAGACAGCTGAGTGTTGCTGAAAGTTAATGAATTATCAGGGAGATATTGTGAAATATAAGGTTATTTGCTCTGATCAGGGCAACGTTGAGACCAGAAAATAAAAACAGTTCAGTCGCAAACACAAAGAAATCAGGAAGACGGTTTCCTGCAGCCTTTAGTTTCATTTGCAGGACATGTGAAGGCTACGTGGTCTGTACAGTCCTTAAACAATACCAAAAGCCAAATTTATGACAAAATAGATAAGTAACGAGCTCTGAAAGGGTTTGGTTTTTTAAACTTTGATAAGTAATCACGAGATTTCCGTGTTATTCCGGTGTGGCTTGTCATTAAAGCCAGTTTCCAGAGATGAATAATAGTTTAAATCAATGCTCCGATGTAAATAAATAAAATATCAGAATACTTTAGAGATCTCTGGATAACATACCTATAGGTTATCATGACCTTAGACGACTGTCCAACATTGTAAATCCAGATATTGACGCTGCTTTCCATGTTGGCAGATAGGAGGTAATTGGGACTCGTTCCCTAGGCAACGGCGGCAGCGCAAGATGGCGCAACACACAAAACGCTCGTCGGCTGAGTCTGTACAAGTAGTTATATCTTGTATTAGTTTGTCCTCCTGTACATTGCTCAAATGGATATTCGAATTTATTCGAATTATGTGTAAATTTTAGAGCAAATATTCGAATGTCATTTTGGAGCAATTTTGACAGCCCTACTCATAACCAACTCTTTGTCGGACCAGAGTGATTCACGTAGCTTGCGCTGCCTGGGCGCCGGGTGAAGCATCACTGCTTCAGGCTCAATAATCACTTGTCACGTGCGCAAAAAGTAAATAAAAGTTCGTATTCTTACCTGCTACTCACCAACACCAGAGAAAAATATAATCCACGGCATATTTACCCGCAAATCGCGGGTAAAACATCCCGTTTCAGAAGATACAGGACTTTACTTTAAGCAGAGGGAGACGTGGTGCTGCTACCACCGCAGCAAAGTAGCATCAACAAGCTAGTAAAAGCTTAGAAATATATCCAGGGATCAAAATAGAGGAAAGGCAGGTAGAGAAGCCGTCTGTGTGCTGTGGGGGTGTAGGGGGGGTTGAACTTTACGACAGTGAAAGTATGCCACTAGGGGGAGCCCCGAGCTGAAGTTACTGAGTTCTGCTTTAAAAATAGTGGACGCTGTTTGGGTCCATTTTCTACCCATAAGAAATTGATTTTTGAAATGGTCAGTATTAATGAAAGTTGGTGTGTTTCATTACAATGCAGCCAAAAAGGAAGAAGAAAGGAAACCCGGTGTTTTGTTATTGTACTTCTTTAGAGTGCTGTATTTACAGAACCAATTTTTAGTCATTTACGTGCAAGTAAAACAACACTTGAATACAGGAACTTGAAAATAAAGCTGGCATTATTGGATTTTTCTGCATACAGAAAACATGATTATTCTAAACTCCCTTACTGTGACGCCACTTAAAACCATAATGCAAACATAAGCCCAGTTGCCATAAAAAGAGGGCACTTGTTGAAGACACTGATAGCTGAAAAAAAAAAAAGGTCAAAAACTCCTTGTTTTCTCAGTGGACCTTCCAGCTCTGAATATATTTTTGGCAAGTTGTCAAACTCGTGTCATCTGTAAATACAGATTTAGACTTGCTTCTGTTTTTTCACTACTCCTCTAAGTTTCTGTTTTCAGTCAATAGCAATTCTGAAGAGCTGTTTTTTTTGTTTTTTTTTTTTTTAGACCAAAATCGCAGATCTACACAGAAACAGAAAAAGTGACAGTCAAACACTCCACCAGTTGATACTCTGAATGATATTAACAGTGTTTCTTTGTTGGTTTGTAGGAAGCCTGCAGTCTTTTTAGTGTGGTGACATAAAATACCACATCTGCCTGATACAGTCATAGGATAAACTTGTTTTTCTTCTCTTTCCAAAGCTGACATGTCATATGCAAATTTCTTTTTACACTGCACAAACTGAGTGATATTTCTCTGCTATTTTACTTCAGAGAGGCACTGAGGTGAAAATATATGGAGAAGAAATGCATGATGCAACACAAATACAGGAACCGTTTGATGACAGAAACAATGTTCTAGTTTTTTCCTTCTCTTTTTTCTAAAGATCACACCAGCTTTAACAAAAGGTAAAGAGAAAAGCCAGAGCCTGTGGGTGGATTTTCAGGGTTTTTCGTGTTATTTTAAAGGAGCTCTTAAGGTTCCTCCAAAGGAAAAAAAAAGCTTAAGAAAAAGTTTATTTTTCATGTGATACTTTTTCTTTTACTGGTTTTTATCGGTAAATGTTGAAAATGGAACTTGGTGGGTTATAAATTAGTTAAAAATACAGAAGGGATTCAATTCTCCATATATCTGTGTCTTTGACCAGCTGTTACTGAATAAATTAAAATGAGGCAAGCTGAATTTTAATTATTGCCACTAAATCTGCAAATCTATTCTGTGGACTGCAGACAAATTCTCTCAACATCAATCAGTCACTTTATTTATAAAGCTCCTTCACATCAGCCGTGAAAAAATTGCTGTACATCCAAGGTAATTAAAAACACAATTGCTAAAAAAAGACAGTTTGATTTGAACTGTTTTTCCAAACATCCACAACAGAAACTTGATCATAAGTTAATGTCTTTTGTTCTAGAGACCCCCTTTGGTCAGAATCTTGAGAAATGCATTTTGAATGCTTGACTACTTTCATTAACACAGTATACATCCCATATAAACGGAGCACTGGACTGTAAAATAAGAAATGCAATGAAAACCTGTGAGTAAAAAGCCTCCCGTTCTGTTGTTAACTGTCACATGACAGAGTGAGAAAACGGATAATACAACATGTGGAGGAGATGTGCCATGAAGAAGAGGAGGAAACTAGAGGAGCTGAGGAACTGTCAGTTGCACTCTGGGTTCTCAGGGTTTAATATCTCTTTTTCATGCACACATCTAAACTTCTTCCTCAGTTGCTGTCAGTGACTGCCAACTAGATGTCACTTTTACTCTGGATTTCCCCCTCGTGACAGAGAAACTGAAGGTCAAATCACTAACAGCAAGCTCAGTGTAATGGGACTGAACATAAACCCTTGATAGTCTTAAAATACACTGAACAGCTGAGTCGTTTCAGCAAATTGATCATGTTTATCAGTGTCTGCTGCACATCCTGCAAAGCCCCTTTTAATCATTATGTATAATGTAGTGGAAGATAGCTTCTGAGAATTTACTTCTGGTTGACATGGTAGTATAAATAGACACTGCAGGTGAGATATGACAAGTGCAGCGCTACACTTTATCAAGTGATGAATAATACAACGGATAGTTCCTGGTATTCATGAGTAGAACTGTGTTTTAATAGCAAATTCTGCTCCGCTGCGCTGTAACAGCGTGGACACAGGGCCTGCCGCTTTTCCATAAGATAGGTCAACAAAGGTCCATAATTCTTAATTTTCTGATACATTTTATATTCTAACAGGGATGCAGTAGATGTGAGTGTCGGGCTTGCTGACAGTGATGGAGCTACAGAAAATTATCACTCAGCTCTGCAGCTGCCCTCAGCCCACTCTCTTTGAGCATGTGTGTGGTTTTTCCGTGTAGTGAGGGGTTATTACTGGCACTCTGGGTGCACTCACTTTTAGTTTTAGCTCAGATTTAGAAAATTTGACCATCAAACACGGTGACATCAGTCCTCACTCTGGGTTGCTCTTGGATTTTCTGCAAAAAACAGAAGCTGCGTCACTGTCATCAAAGTGATTCTTGTTGAGCGAGAATATGACTTCATCACAATCATACCCATCAGCTAATTCTTATTGCTCCAGTCATTTATTAAATCACCGCCATTCATTGATCTCTGATGTGATCCTATTATGACCAATGACAAAACTAAACTAATAATGGATTTTTGATTTAGAGTTGAAGTTCGATGGGAACAGTTTATCTGACACAACGGAGATATCTGTATTCATCTTGCTGAAAGGGTGTGTGTGTGTGCCATTTCTGCTTAGGCGTGGGTGAGGAATTACATTTGTGAGTAAGGTCACACTTTGTGAGATATCAGAAAAGCAATATTTCTTCAAGTTGCGCAGCATGTGCTGGAGAGACAAAAACCACACTAAGAAGAAAGGGATTATGGGATGTGGCTTTGGCAGCCTTTTGTGTGTTGTAGCTGGCCTTTGTGTGTGTGTAGATTTAAACATTCATAGTACATGATTTCTGCACTTTTGAAGTGGCAACTAATTGTGATATAAATGAATTTTGAGCATTTACCCGACAATCTTATGAAAAATTTTGCATTTGTTGACAGCCGTAATGGTTAATTACCTCACTAACTACTCTATTTTGTATCAAAAATGACAAAATCTTCCCTGCGAATGTTAATTTGAACTAATTCTGAGTGTCAAACAACATTTTGAACAAAAATCTAACAGAATTCAGATTCCAAAGAGACTACTTTTTAAGCATGGACAGACATAGCAGAGTCTTTACAAGTAATATTAGTTCTGCTGGTATTTTTTATTCTAAATCATTTCTTGATTTCACAGACACTGACTTGGAAATAAAGAGATGAGAACAAAAAAGAAAGACAAGGAAGGATCCAGTGGTGGTTCTCTGAGGAAAAAAAAAAGTCTTATTCATGGTAGCAGTAAAGAACAAACACACTGGTTTGAGCTATAACTCAAATAACACCTTGCCTAAACCAAGGTCTGCAGAACCTTGGAGCAGATGGGCCCCAGCAGCAGGAGACCACACTCCTGTCTGCTAAAAAAAGGAAGCTGAGGAAGCAGTGTGCAAGAACTCCCCAAAACTGAATGTCAGAGGACAGAAAAAACATTGAATCTGGATTTCTGCTGTGACATTCAAGATGTAAACAACAGGAAAATATGGATCCAGGCTGTTGCAACTGTTGTTATGGGTTGTGGGAGATAATTGGCACACATTGAGCCGCTCAGTTCCAGTTCGATATGACTGAAAAACTACAACATACTGAGTATTGCTGCTGACCATATTCATCCTCTTGTGACCCTAGTATTCTTTCCTAATGGTGAGCCTTACAAGGATGATGAAACTTTAACAATTTCGGTCCTTTTTATGTTTGTTTTTACGCTACAGTACAACTAGGAAATCTAAACAGGTTTCTTAAATGGGAAGACACCTGCTAAGTAGGGGTGGGTGTCACCAGGTACCTCACAATACGATACGGTCATGACATTTTACCAATGATAATGATAATATCATGATTCAGCGATTCTGCAATAATTGATATATTGCAACAAATTTCATGCATGATACACTACATTATGTCTTTGAAAACATTCCAAATTTATTGACCAAACTGAACCCATTTCAACTGAATGATAAAATACTGTCAATCAATTTCACATAAATGACAGAAATTCATGTGAAATAGGTAAAACAGTAAAATAAAGTGCATGTCACAAGAGGTGGTTCTTTTTGATACCAGTGACTGCTAGAGGAGGGGGAAAGACAAAAATGCCATCACCAGAAGGTAGTGATTAAAACAACAACAAATAAAACTTTATTAAAGTAAAAGAAAAAAACCCAAAACAAACAAAAAAACAAAACAAAACACTACAATAATAGAAAATGAAAAAAAAAAGAATAAAATGGGCAAAAAGTTCTATTTAGTTTATTAAGTTCTATTTAGCTTGGTAAAGGGACATCCCTGTGGCCAAATATCCAGGGCGCATGATCAATCGGAGGCATAGTGAGAGGACACACTGTTACATGCACAGTGGATCTTCTTTAAGGAGCTTATGAAAACACATATTAGTGCAGATGAGTTAATGCATTATTATCTCAGACAACTGGGTGGTCTATGAAAACCTGGCCACAATTTAACTTGTACTTTCCACTGTGTGTAAAGTTTAACCTAAACCTGCACTGCAGCCTGCACATACATTTCACTGCTAAAGCAGAGTAATACAGTAAAACAACAGGTCTGTAGTAAAAATATTGATATAGTACTTTTAAATATCGATGCAATATCACAACATATAATATTGCATTATTCCAGTGTATCAATTTTTTCTCGAATCCCTACTGCTAACGCAAGCTAATTAGTGGAAATGCGTTCCCCTTAGCTGTTACAGCTTGTTTATCTTTTTTATGCGAAATACCTTCTGTAAACAGAGAACTTGAATTCAGTTACATAACCAACTCCCACAGGACTAGTAAGCCACAACATCATAAAGAGATGGTATACTTTGTATCCTGATGGCTGTGCTGGATAACACTTTCTGATAATGCTGACCTTTTAATACACTCAATTAGTTATGACATTTGACTGGACTGTGGATGTCACCTTTTCACAGCAGGACTGAGACTGTGCCACCAGCACACTTGCAGAATCAGTGAATTTGATCTCACCTTGTGTTACTTGTGTTACTTGTTGCTGCCACATTTAGAGCTTCCATATGAGATGTTATGGTTGGAAAATGTATGTAAATATGAAGGAAAAAATGAGCTGTGTCCACTCTGTAAGCTCTGGCCGCAGCATCCTTTTTTAAAAAATTAGCACCTGCACTTGGATTCAGTGCTATCAGAGTTGGAACTATCTGTGGAAATAATGGTTTTACGGAAAAGCCTGTGATTCAGCATAATTGCAAACAGTTTTCATCACGATGCATGCTGTAACTCAGGGATTTTTGTAATTTGTTTGAAAACAATAACATGCTAATCTGATGCAAGGGTGAAATAAGGCTTCACTTCATCTTGGAAATGAGAGCCAAGAGCAACTTCACTGACTTGCTCTGAAATGTCAATCAAGTTGTTTAGCCCTGAATGCTGACTGAACATCCAGTATTTTTCTTGAAGGTTGCGTTCAGTGCAAAGGCCTGTTAAGTATATATATTTTCTCTGTGTACCCTCTCATTACCATCATCACCAACATCACCAAAAGGATGGTTACAATTATTTCGAGACAGTGAATTCTTTTATCAAATCATTATCATTGTAATGACTGATTGCTTTCAAACTGTAGCCTTTGCACTACTGACTTTTAAACACCTTCGCTTTAGGTTATGCTGAGCTCTTTTTCCTGACAGAAAAAAGCCCAAAACAAGAGAATCCATTTAAAATGCAGGCATTTATTTTAAACATGTAAAGGCTTTGTACTCTGAATTACAGTGTCCTTTGTCAGCTCGAGTCCAAGAAGTTTTGATATTTCATGAGTTTTATGAGTCTATGAACAGAAATACCCCCCTCAAATAATAAATGTATTTTTTCTTTTATACATTTTGACTGATTGCAGCATCGAAACAAAATAATATCACCGAAACTAACCTACATCTGTAAAAACTGCTTGCTTTGTCTTTTCAGTTCATAGTAAAACAGATTAAAATTGACTTTAGGTCTTAAAGTACCAGACTTCTGCCGTGAATTGCAGTTGTATGATATATATATATATATATATATATATATATATTTAACTTCTTTTTAAATAAAAACGGGAATATTTACAAGTGATAACATTAGATTTATTTTATGGTGAGATCGAATATTTTGGTAGATTCATTAAAAGGGGTTTCTAAATTGAAGCTTATATTTTAATCATAACAGGTCAAACTTTCAGAGCAAACTTCTTCAAATACAGCTTTCCTGTTGTTGGTCCATCTGCTCTACACTTCTATTTAAAGTGCACTACATTAGTTTTCAAATTTTACAAAAGTAACAACAAAACAAGACAAGAAAAAACACATTCTTTGTGTTTCATTCAAATGCTATCTGGACCCTTTTTTCAACCTAGCTTTTGAAAATTTCTGATGCTGCCTAGCAACTGGCACATACCTGCTGCTCGTTTCAGTTTTCCAATTGATGAGCTGATGCTTTCTTTTTCTTTTTTTACTGCCAAAAAGACTGCAGGCCTTCCCACACACCCTAAATGGCACACATACTGTATAATCAGAACTCCTACAGATTGAAAAGATGATAAAGTCTTCCCCTTTTTCTTTTACTGATGTGAATTTGACATTGAGGTTCTAGACTATAAGGTTGAATCATGCAAATTTCATAGAAACATGTTTTTTGAGCTCAGATGTTGGGAAAGTATCAACTTATTAAGTAAAATAGTTTGAGTGAACTGACTTTTGAGAAGTTCTCTGCTACATTTTTCAAGTTGAAGTAAAAATCAACTCATTCATAAATTAATGGTGATCTTTTTGCAGAATATGATTCCATCAGAGCTGATAATACAGCCAAGTCCTGACACTGTGAAAGGGCTTCAAAGCCTGGGACATCTCTACAAAGCAATAGTTTTAGCTTCAGATGCAGCTACAAACAGACAATAATGGCCACCAGCCACACAGGGGCTTTCAACTGTGCTGTATATAAATGTGAGATAGCAGAGAGCCAATCACGCTGAGTAAAATAAGGTTTATGATTGAGAGGCATATTTAATTTGACACCTGTAAGGTGAACCAGTTCTTCATCCAAACAATGGAAGCTTTTTACATGACATAAGCTGTAATATTTGGTGATTTAAAAGCAAAAGAACATCTTCCAGAGTTGGGCAATTCAACCTGCGGTAGTCCCCAGTACAGTACTTAAAAACAGTTGACACCAGGCTTAAAAGCAATAATTTACTCTCCTCTCTTCTCGAACCCTCTGTTTATCAACAGGAAAGATCATTGTTAGTAAACACTTCAGCAAAATTTTGGATTTCAAACACTGCTTCTGTATTTCAAGGTTTGCACCAAGTGTTGGACTTGTAAATGCGCTTTAAATGCTGTTTATGTTATCATTTATGCAATTCCTGACTTATATTTCTTTCTTGTTACACTACTAACATAATTTGATTATTGAATATTAAAAGTACGATAGGCCTGGTTTGATCAACACTTGCTTAAGATATAAAAGTGTGATATGAAAAATACTGTCCTGTGTTTAGTTTTTTATTAGATATAAATTTGGAACAATTAATTTACTTGTATATTGCCATTTTTGTTTACATTGCATAGTTCTGAGAGATGACATATAAAGGTTGCTGCGGTGTCGGTGCTATAGAGCAGTATTTTGGCTCAATGTTTTCTGTTCAGTCTTTTCACTGTGAAACCAAACACACTTACAGTGATGACGAAATTATGAATAATACACTTAAAGATGAGGACAATCAGATGGATGATGATGACAGAGTCAACCAAAATATGCATTTTGTTTAGCAGCTGCTTGCCAATACGCACAGAGAAAACATTTGCTGCAAAGAATTCTGCTTTCTGTCAGCGGCTGTCGTGGTAAGTGTCAGGATCAATTCTTTCCTTATACAGATAAGACTGTTACACATTATATACAGTAATTATATAAACATTAACAGAGTAAATCAAACAAACAATTTGATTTATGTTAATCGTGTCAAAAGGTATATTACATTTTTTGTGGGCATCACAGCAAATTTTGAGGCTTCAGACAAGACTGAAAAGCCTTCCTCTCATTTTTCCAGCTGCTTCCCTGCATGAATATTATCTGAAGTTATAGGGTATTATCACGCTTCCGTGTTCCGAACTTCCGGTTTTAAACAGTTAGACGGCCCACTTCCGGTCCAGTTCAATGTCCCTGCTTTACTTCGTAGATAACGTGAATAAACGCCAACCCTACTGAAATTTTCACGGATTCCAGACTGAAGTGATACTAAGGAAGAAGTGGATCAAAGCGATCGATTCGCCGCGGTGAAGGGCCGAACTTTATAATAAAACGACACACGTTTGTTTGTGGCCGGCAGACTATACAGTCGTGTTAGCAGGCTAGCATTAGCCAGCTCGATAACGTGCCTAACTTTATGCGGCTGAAAACACACAAGCATCTGAAAGCGTCTCCTTTCTTGGCAGTCCCCAGTTGTTCCACTGGAAACGGGGGGGTACAGACCCGATTTTCAGATGTTTGTGTGTTTTAAGACGCACAATGTTAAGCACGTCAGTAAACGCTAGCTGGCTAATGCTAGCATGCTGTGAAGTGCCGGTGTTGTGCCCCACCGGCGACAAACAAACGTGTGTTTTATTATAAAGTTCGTCCCTTCACCGCGGCGAATCGATCGCTTTGATCCACTTCTTCCTTAGTATCATTTCAGTCTAGAATGAAAACTTGAGTATGTTTGGAGTTTATCCGATTTAAACAGTATAACAGAGCAGGAACGGCTGATGTTAACATGGCCCGGAAGAGGAAGTGCCAAAATCCGGGAACTTCCGGTAAGCGTGATAATCCCCTATTGGGTAACAGACCTTTGCTGGTCTGTAACGCTGCATCCAGTGTGTTACCTGTTTGAGTTGCTGCATCGGTTACATCAGAAGAAAACTGGAAAGTTAAAGGGACTAGAGGCAGGAACTGTGAAAAAAAACATGCATGTCCAGTTTTTTAATCTTAATGGATGATGAAGCATTAAACAAAAAGAACGAGCCCACCCACGTGTGTCTCTGTTGCCTTGAACAGGCTGTGTGCTGCATAATGTGCTGCGATTCGGTGGCCAAATTTCCTGCGTGGTCATTTCTTAATCTTGCCTCAAGTCCCTTTAAAGATGGCTGGACCAAATGAAACAGTCGGCTGTTGGGTTCTTCCATGTCCAGGTTTGATCCAAATATTCAAAGGCTGTGATGGGGGAGCAGCTTGTTTACAATCCAGCTGGACATTCAGTGTCTCCTGGCTTTGAGGTCTTTTTTTTTTCTTTGTCTTTTTTGCTCGCTAGCCTGACCTTTGGTGTGGTGCCTTACTGTATGTTGTTGGTTTCGACTTTGGCTTATAACTGCCAGCCCCTGTTAGCTCCTTTACATCTATGCTCAAGAAATGGACTCAAACATAAATGTGCGTCCTTAGGAAGTTGTGTTTGTCCACAGACTTTCTTCCGTTCAGCTTTCCTCTTACAGTATCAATCAGAAAACAGTGAAGACTAATTTTTGTTTCCTACTGACTTGAAACTGAAACCAAAAGCATCTCAGTGCAGTATTGTTCTGCAGACCCACAGTTCAAGTTTTAAAGAGAATCTAGCCACAAACAATTCACATTTGCCTTCGCCTCCTGGTCTTGTTGACTTGAGAGCAACCCTGATAAGTCATTGACCCAGAATGCATTGCACAGTTAAAAATGATGACATCTGTAGGTAAAAACAACAACATAAGAAAAACAAAACAAAACAAAATACAATTTTACAATTAGGAATTTTCACTTGTCAGTAACTATGAATTTTAGCAGAACATATTAAGGCAAACATTGCTGATAGTTCTGTTCCTTTAATTAAAGGTTGCAAATGGACTACCGCTCAACCTGGTGTAGTCTTAAGAAGGTGCTGGAAATGGAAAACTAGTGAAGGAGATTTCCGCACACTTCATCTGTACAAATGTCAACTTTATTGCTAGGCTTTCGGTTCTAGGGGACCTTCATCAGAGCAAAACCTTTAATTAAAGGTACAATATGTATGAATTACTGACATCTAGTGGTAAAGATGGGTATTGTAAAAAAGTGTTTTCTTTCAAATGATTTCATATTCCAAGAACTGCTGTGTGGCTGTTTGTGGCCAAAATTCTCAGAGAAATAAAGATGTTTTCATCTGTGAGTGGATCCAGTGGTCTCAGGTGTAGCTATGACTGTAACTACTTTTAATGTCTTTTAAGGCATTACTCATCCCAAACAGTGCTCTAACTACCATTAAACAAAGCTGGTGCAGCAGTTTTAAGGTTCAGAGGGTTCTCACTTCACTCACATTGTCTTGTCCATTTAGGGACACTGTAGTAACAATGGCAGCACAAATATGGCCGCCTCCACATATATGCGCCCCCAGCAAGTAGATATATGAATGAATGAATGAAATGAATGAATGAAAATGAATGAATGAATGAAAAATACTTTATTCATCCCCGAAGGGAAATTCAGTATTGTAAAAGCTCACTTTTTTTTTTTAAATAAACAAAAAAGTCAGTCAGTCTTGTTCTTTAGGGTGATGGTTGCTGGCAGGAATGAATTCCTGTATCTCTCCGTCCTACAGCGAACTTGACGCAGCCTCCCACTGAACACACTCTGTTGATTCTTCACCGTGTTGTGGAGAGGATGGGAAGTGTCCTCCATCATCTTCATCAGCTTGTGCAGCATTCTTTTTGAACGATCAGCTCCAGCGGCTCCAGAGTTATCCCCAGCACAGAACCAGCTTTCTTGATCAGCTTGTTTAGTTTCTTCAAGTCTCTGATTCTGATGCTGCTGCCCCAGCAGATGGCTGCAAAGCTAATTGCACTTTCCACAACAGACTTGTAGAAGATCTGCAACATCTTGGTGCAGATGTTGAATGATCTCAGCTTCCTTAAGAAGTAGAGTCTGCTCTGACCTTTCTTGTAGATGTAGTCACTGTTGCATTTCCAATCGAGTCTGTTGTCCAGCTGAACTCCAAGGTATTTGTAGTTCTATATATATATATATATATGACTCATTCTATGAAAAAAAACACATAACAGCTATTCTAGTGAAGCGATT
Source organism: Atherinomorus stipes (assembly GCA_023101725.1). Taxonomy (NCBI): domain Eukaryota; kingdom Metazoa; phylum Chordata; class Actinopteri; order Atheriniformes; family Atherinidae; genus Atherinomorus; species Atherinomorus stipes. Next base: position 523,426 of record JALJCO010005361.1, read on the forward strand.
GCACTTCAACAGAAACACAGTTTTTGATTGCATATATATATATATATATATATATATATATATATATATATATATATACTGTATTTTTGTCATCGACCTTTGTTTTTTAACTTACTGTACCTTTGAAGGTACAGTATGTAAAAAATCAAAGGTCAGTGGCAGAAAAATGTGATATATAATTCAAAATTTTGTTTCTATTCATGTGTAATTGGGAGTTAAAGCACTGTTTGGGATCAGTTATGCCTTAAAAGACATAAAAAAAATTGTTACTCATAGTACAGTCATAGTACACCTGAGACCACTGGATCCACTCACAGATGAAAATTTTTTATGTCTGGGAGAATTTTGGCCACTAACAGAATATAAAATCATTTGAAAGAAAACCTTTTTTCTTTCAAGTACCCATCTTTACCACTAGATGCCAGTAATTCTTACATACTGTACCTTTAAAGAAAACCGAATGCTTGGGTTTCTGATATTGGTAACATACTAGTTGAAATAATTCATCAAAGACATATGGAAAATATTGGTGTTGAAATTTAAAGTGCATTTTGGTACCTTATCATGTCTTACCCAAGCACTTTGGATTTGTGATGAAGCAGTAGAGTTGAGCAAAGGAGGTCAAAACAAAGAAAGGAAAAACATAAATGAAAGCAGCAGCATCAAGGTTGGACTTTAACAGAAATCTAATGCTGGGGGGATAGGGTGTTTGTTCCCCCTTCTCTCATCCGACCTCACCATGCAGCCTCCATTACTGGTTTATAGACTAGCACTGTGGATAGATGTTTTCAGTAAGTGACAGAACAAGAGTACTGTGAGTACTCTTGTACTCTGTGTTGAAATCTGACGCAGATGACTCTTGACTAAGCATCAGGAAGGGACAGATTGGGGATGAGAATGTATTGTTGTACAAATGCAAAAGGCGTCATAACTGTGAATAGTGATCTTGTCCGCCATCCACAGTGTGACAAACAAAATACAGCAGCTCTTGCAGAATTATTATTGGATAGAGACCACAATAGTACACAAGTGATGCAGTTTTCCATTTTTCTTTTAACAAAGCTTCAGTTGTGTCTGTGCATTATACTGTACTGCAATTATTTGTATATTTTTTAAATAACACTTCAGTGGTTAAAGGAATAGTTTCCCCTCAGAATGATTTAACTTTATTTTCCACTTACCCTGATGGTGAGCAAGACTCTGGACCACTTTTTTAAGGCTGTCAAATGCAGCCGAAGATCAGGACGACTTCTCGTTTCCCCCCAATGGAGTTCGCCAGGGTCCGAGCCAAAACGGTCCATAAAAGTCCACAAAAATTGTCAATATTCCTCCATACTGCTCCCATGTAATCCACGTGCCCTGAGTGGGTAGCGTCCAGAATTTACTCGAAACTACGTCATTTGCTATATTTTTAGAGCCTAAAAGGGAGTATTCCAAGTATAATTAAAGCCGCAAGCGGCGTTGAAGGCCCTCGGACCTATGGCGGCGCTCCGGCCTATGCACCTCGTAGTCTGTGTCACATCATAACATAATTTCATGCCTGCAGTTTTTTTTTTTTATGCTGGCTGGGGGTGACCATTTGAAGAGCGCGTAAACGTCATGCACCATTGCGCGGGATCCCGACCAGTAGCCGGCTGGACTTAGTTGAGTAGTCGGCTATATAGCCGGCAGCCGGCGCTTGTGGAAAGCACTGTTAACTCCATAAGACAAATGACCTGATATACAAACAGAAACCAGTGGAACAGAATTGGTAATGTTATTCATCCACCACAAATGTTTACCTTCCGTCAAACACCTGAAACATCTCATCAGTGGTGACCATGCTTTATTAGTCACTCTCATTCCTGCAGTTGTGATTCTCAGCTTGTGGATGTCTCCAAGGTTCTGTTGGTCGCATCTCATGTGAAGGTATGACATCATACTTAGCTGTCAGTTTTAAAGGTTAAGGCTGGGGTAAGACGAGTTAAAGATAGAGAAGAAATGAACACTTTAGAGTTCAATAGAATGAATAAGTAGAAAAGTAAACCATGTTTAGCTCCAGGGTCTGGTGCTGGTTAGTCAAGCAGTGAGGAGAGCTGTAGACCAGTCTGTTTACAGAAGGCATTCACATTCACCTACTTCATTTTAATGTGCAAGGTGTGTGTAAAATATGACAAGGATGGGGTTGCGCAGATGCGTTTGTGTATGTGTGTGCTTCTGTGTGTTATATCTGAGGGGAAGCAGGGGGGAGAGGCAGAAGATGAACATGCTTTATGGTAGTAGTAAAATTCTCCATGGTCCGTCTGCTAAGGAAGAGCCAAGGGCAGAATGTTTATGGCTCCCAAACATTATAAACTACCTCTGTGCATTTACCTCAAGCTGCTGTGTTTGGCCAGCCATATCCCTCCGCAGCAGAACGGGCGTCGGAGTGGTGTGTCTCTTCATGAATACTAACTATACTTGTGTTTCAAAATCATTGAATGTATCTTAGGTATTTCTAGTTGCACCTGATCCTCTGGTAAGACCAGGAGCAGGTGTGATTTCAAGTGAAAAATATTATTTTTATCAATATCAACTGTCACTAGATCAATGCAAGCATGTCTTGTAATGTTAAAGGAGTACACAAGAACACAAACAGAAGAAATACTGTATCTTCTCTCTCTCTCTCTCTCTCTCTCTCTCTCTCTCTCTACATATATATATGTGTGTGTGTGTGTGTACACAGGTACTACTCAAAAAAATTTGAATATTGTGAAAAAGTTAATGTATTTCTATAATTCAGCTTAAAAGGTGCAATTTTATATATTGGGTAGACAAATAATATGAAAATCAATATATTTCAAGCTTTTATTTGTTTGAATGTTGCTTATTAGGACTTGCAGCTTAAGAAAACCTCATTCTAAAACTCAAAAAATTTGAATCTTGTGATGTCCACGAGAAGGCCAGCGGATGGATCACTATGACCTGCAAGATAAGGGTCAATTTACTTACTGGAGAAGCTCAGTTTGTATAGTGTGTGCTGACCTTTTCTTGGTCATGTGCGCTGTCTTTGTGAGTGTTGAGTGAAAGTCATACAGAACTGTGCTCTAGCCATTATCTGTTATTTCTGTGCAGCTATATCTCTGTATTGGATTTCTTCACAGAACAGAAAGACCACTCAGATCAGTTCAGCTGATATTCTGCTAGTTGACTGCAATCAACCCTCGGTAAATTCGACTGATGGCAGTGACCAGAAATGATCTGGTGTGTCCTTGTGTTTTATTTATGTTGCCCTGAGACTGACAGTTTTTACTTGCATTGTTTATGGGGACAAAAGATATTGTTTGTTTGGTCATAGCACTGGAATGTTTCGGTGGTGAGTGGTTAAATAAACATTTATTTATTTATTTATTTATTTATTTATTTATTTATCTACACATTTAATCTTTATATGTGAGAAATATACTGAATATTTTTTGACAAATATTTATGAGAAAAAATGCGGTGACGATATTCATAATAGAAATGTGACAGTATTTCTGGCATTAAAGTGTAAATGATTTGTAAAAGGAATAAGCATCAGCAATTGGCCAAATTATTATCTTATTTTCTCTAAAACTACACACTTGCCCACATGTGGGTGGTCGCCCTCCTTTCAAGCTTTCTGCCAGAGCTTCTGCTCAGTATCTTGGCTGATGGACATGTACTCTTATAAGCAGAGTTCTCTGCCTGATCTCTGATGGTGTTTCTGGGATATTTTGGAGCGATTCTTCCAGTTTGGAGGTCATTGCCCTTCGTGCTCACTCTACCACAAGTATCACTGGACCAGATGCCTTTACACCCCACATCTTTTCAACTTCCTCCCCCAGCCATCTGGTATTTTTCACGCTTTCTGTGCTGCTGCTTCATAATGTTGCTGTTGTTCATAATCTTTATATCTATCATTATAGCCCTTTTCTGTAGTTTGGGCTCTAACTCATGAACAAAGCCACCATCAGTCACCTCCTCTACATTGGTGACATTTGATTTGATTTGATTTGATTTATTGTTTAGCACACACATGTATAACAAATGGTGCAGGGAGGGAACAAAGCCGATTGGCTTGTACATATGTTCCACTCCCATCAGTAACTACAGCACAACATGTTCCACTGGCTGATAATCATACAATAGACAAAAGGAAAAGACGAAACAAAAAAACAAAACCTAAAAAACCAAAATGCATTCAAAATTAACATTCAGTTGGCAATAGAAATGATAATGGCGGGAACAAGGATAAAAAGCAAGGGAAAAGAAAATCAAGAATAGCTAGTATACATTTTTAACTGCTTTTTAAAAAGTGCATGAGAAGATATGGATCTTAGAGAAGGAGGCAGTCCATTCCAAATCATAGGTCCTCTGTAGGACATATTATACTGGTGGTGGGATGTACGGGAAAAAGGTAAATATAGAGTGGGATAATCACTATGTCTAGTATGGTGAGAATGTACAGTATAAGTGGAAATAAAAAAGTTCTGAAAAGTAACAGGGAGATCTTGATTTCTGTAAATAAATTTGTGAATAAACAGACAAATCTGGTAGTTATTTAGTTTATGTATAATGGTGTAGAAGGAGCATATCTATTTGAACGTGATATAAATCTTAAGCATAAATCAGGCTTTATGCTGATGTGAAGGATGAGCGAGACATCAACTCACTGATACACACCACAAAGATCTACAGCAGCAACATCAGAGTGTCAATCAGACTGGAGAATGGTCCAAATGGTCACAAGGGAAGATGGGGAAGGTAATCCATGCAGAGAGCATTGCACTCCCAGAGGGCTAAATAGCAGATGTTCAGGAGAGCCACAAGTGCCTTACAATACCATAGGCAAGTGGCAACCATGAAGAGGCCACAAGAAAAGATGCAACAATTGAATCTCTGCAAAGAGTAAGGCACGTCCCAAGAAGTCGGGTCAGTGGCAAAAGCAAGATCCGGGCAATCAATAGCTACAGTATGTTCTCCCAGCTAATCAGATACCCTGCTTGGATAATAAGCTGGCCAAACTAGGTTTAGACCAAAGATGTTAAAACATGAAGCAAGAAAGCTCAACACATGGAGAGTTCCACGCCACAGCAATCTTTTGCAGAGCAGTGTCCACAGGCTACATGCTAAAGGGAAAGAGGGAAGCAGAGGACTAGTGACCATCCAGACTCCATGCATACATCAGGAAGATGGCCCCAAAGGATGAAGTGCTTAGTAAATGTCAGGCAATGAAATCTGGAGGAAAATGAGCTGGACGAACCATCATGGGAGGAAAATCCCTGCATGGAATGAACCACTGATAGCTGACGTGGGGGATGTAAACAAATCTGGTAGAGGGCGCAAAATGAACCCACCCTGGGTAAATGGGGGGTGGGTAAGGAAAGAGGTTTTCATAAACAGTGTAAGACACAGGTTAAATATTTTCCAGTTAAAAGTTGAAAAAAATAGTCAGTGTAAATATATTACTGTACAGTCAATCATGAATAATGTTACTCAGAAACCTCTTTAATCAAAGCGTTATGCTGTCACAGATTAGTTGGGGTCACTAAAATTTAGTGACCCTTTAGAAATGATTCTTGTCACCTATTAGAGTACACAGCTGATGAAGCAGATAGAGTCAAAAAGCAAATAGATTTTTCTAAACTGTGTTAGACAAGCCAAAGCTAAAGAACTTGAGACATAATATATTGTTAAATCAGCTGTGATGCAAGACTTTAAAAGCTACTTATCTCAGTGGGGTCCTGCACATAATTATCTTTTTCCTTTTTTTCTTTTTTAATTAAGTGATTTCTTTGGCTTTGGTCAAACCTTGTTTTCTCCAAACTAAGCAGAGACAAAAATAATTTAAAAAAAGAAAAAAAAAGATGCCTTGTACCCTAGAAATTTACACTTTGCAAGTAGATAAGTCAGAAAAACTAACTTTATGAAAACTGTTTCCATCATTGATATAGCATTTGTTGTATGACTTTGGACAGAAGTCGTCCACCAGCTGGAAGGTTGGGAGTTCAATCTTTCTCCAGTGCCCATGATGAAGTGTCCTTTGGCTAGATTCTGAACCCTAGACTGCCCTTGGTGTGCTCAGTGGTGTGAGTGTGTACTGTAATAGCACTGTATGCATGAAATGGATGTGCTGTGTGAAAGGGAGAATGGCTCGTTGTGTAAAGCGCTTTGAGTGGTCATTAAGGCTTGAAAGGACATTATATAAATGCAGTCCATTTAACACTTGCCTTGTAGGCTCGTCTCACAGGCGGCGGTGGATGGGATGCTAACTGGGTACATTTACTTGAGCACTCGTAAAATGAAGTTAATCCATAATGAAAATAACTCTTAATTGCAGCCTTATTTAAAGAAGTTAGTTAACGTTGCACTGTACTGTATGGTGTCATACTATCCTTTCATTAATTTATGGGATGCAGTTTCTTGTAGCAAGTACATAATACTTTCAATACATTTCCTGTTATTGACATATTTCATTGAGAAATATAAATTTAAGGGAAATTTTAAATGTTCCATGTACTGTAAACTTTTAATTGAAGATTTCATTACCTTAATATTTCTGCTGAGTGCTGCTTAGGAGGTAGAACTGGTCTGCGACTGAAACCAAAATTGCAATAAATGTGTTCACTGATGTGTGGCAGAAACAGAAGCCCTGTGTATGAACTGAAAGTGCTGCATGAATAGATTTGTAGTGGGGGTGAATGCGGTTTGAGTGGATGATAAGATAATATAGAAATGCAATGCATTTACTTCAACATCACTGAATTTTATTGGTTTATTTAATCTGATATTAATTTAATATTTGAGCTACAAGTGAACAGGCTCATTATGCACACTAAATGATCAGAACTAAAATCTTTTGTACTGGGTTAAAATAAAATGCCATATATTTGAAGTTATATCACAAAAAACAACAACAAAAAACAAAACAAAATACCCCCAAGCATTTGCAGCAACATATCACAAAGCCCACTATCTGTGGCCATGAAATATATTAAGCTCCCATACCTTTCCCCAAATTCAAACTCTGTTATGTTTTTATTGGTTTGCGGCACAGAGAATTAGTCCCACCAGGTCTTTGAAGCAAGAGAAGGACCTTTTTTTCATAGGCGTGCATGATGTACTCTACCCACTAAGTCCTGCTGCACAGGAGCACTCCATCTGAATCCTAACACCATTTTACACTCAGACTCTGAAAGCTCCTGTCAAGGGATATAAGATTTATTTGCCTGTAATTGCCTAATTTTGCCTTTCCTGCAGGCTCAGAGGGAGCTACAGCCCACCAATAGACAGCCTAACCTTGCCTACTGAGGAACAGTCCAAGGATGTAATACTGTCAGCGTCACATAGTCCTCGCCGGTGATTTATCATCATGCCTACCTCTCCCTCCCTCCTTCCCTGCTGCACTTCTCCCCACCTTGTGCTTGAACAAACAGTGACTTGTTACGACTTCGCCCAATGAAGGTAAACTCCACTGAGTGTTTGCGTTACAACGCAAAGGAAGGATCCGTTGATAGTGGTAACTTGGAACTGATGAGACAAGAAGAGAAGTGTGTTGAATGACTGCAACACACTCTGGATGGGTTGTTTGTCAGGATCAATAGAACGATCTGAGCGAGCAAGCAATGGAAGTGTCTTTGTTGTTCCAGGGTGGATTCAGGTCAACGATTATGAGTGTTTACTCTTGTGAGGTGCTTAGAACGACAGCTCTGGTGAAATGATCAGGAGTTTGAAAGCAAAATATTCTTTCGATCCTGGTGCTTGTGTGATTACTGTCTTTAGGAAGCACAGAAGCTAAAAATAAGACACTGATGTGTCCCAGAAACTTACTCATTCAACAATAGGTAAATAGTTTTTTAAAAAAAGGCTGCTCAAACGTTTTTAAAAGCCCCCCTCCCTTTTTATTTCAAAGCATCTTGCACCTGGAACAAGTTGAAAAAGAGTACCCATGATCACATGCTGTGGAGATGACTTCTAAAGAGTGGTACATGATGTGTAAAGCCTTCAGACAATTTCCAACAGTGCATGTGGCAGAGTACACCCAATTTCACTGCTTATCTACTGTCACTCACTGGCCTCAGCTGGGATAAGTCTTGGCTTGCTCTCTACACTGCTTATGCAATTTTAAGATGTTCAGAGGCTTACAGCTCAAGTGAGAAATTATTACAAACAATTCAGCTTCATGCATGTTCTATATGTAACATTTTCTTTAAAGCTGCACAGAGAGAGAGGTGGAAAAGCATTTATTCTTTTAGCTTTAAGGACAAATACAAATATGTGTTTTTATGTAAAAAGGCAGACCCTAAAGAGGTCAGATATAGATGAGGAATTCAGTTTGGGTTTGAAGTGTGTTTGTAGAAATAACCAGTCATTGCAGAAACAAAGAGAAATGTAAAAAAAAAAGTAATAGCCACTGCAAGCTTTTAAAACAAGTCATAACTGGAAAATGGTCTTTAGTTTAATAATGACTCAGGGAAAGCTGGTTATTAAACCTAAATAAACCGGCAGGTTGAGTCTGACTATAACAAGACGCACTCTGTATCTTTGTCATATAATCCTCCTCATAAACGAATTAATCTTTTAAACTAGATATCATTTTGAATTGATTGTAACCCAAGATAAAGTAAGTATCTGTGATAACGAGCCTGTAGTGAAAAATGCAACAGACCTTGCTAACATAAAACTATTTGATTTCGTGCAGCTGGAAAAGTACACCTGCAACTAATAACATTATTAATGTCTGTTCCATTTGCATGTCCCAATAGGCCATAACTAGTGAGCAAACATGCACAAAACCAGGTATCTGGAACAGATGCACTAAAATGGTTGCAACAATTGTTAACATTAATAATTATCTCTGTCCCTGACAAGTTAAATGGTCTGCGGCAGGAAAAGCTTGTATCAGACCACCATACCGCTGTAAAACACCTACAGGCACATGTTTCAAGATCCTGTAGAAATGTATGTGATTACAGTCATTCTCTCACTCTCCTGCTGCAGCATGGAAAGTGGCACCTAAATTTTCATTCTCTCTTTTGAATCCAGTTGATTTGTTTCACTGCAATTGTGATAATTAGATTATGTCTGCAACATTACCTGTAGGTTTCTGAAGAGCTGAATTGAAGCTTGGTGGGCGGTTCCCACCATTGCCATCTTGGCATTGTTGCCCGTCCTGTCACTTCTGGAAAATACAAAATAGGGTAAAGAGGTGGAGCTGAGAGGGGAACTGTGGAGGCGAATGACTGACAACCCAATGAACGCTAAGCTACCTGTAGCTAGAGCTAACCGAGCTAACCCAGATGTAATGGGAGCTAACAGAGGCAGGGCAAAGCTAAGGCATGCTGTTAAAGCCAGAGTTGGTAATCCTGTTCAGAAACACTTTTTGTTATATTGGGTGAAATGGTCCTTCCATCCTGACAGTAGTAAATAAATCATGTATTCATTAAAAGGAATGAAAAATGTCAGACCTCTGTGAGAGATGCAGGTCTGTAAAACTCTGACCAGTCTGTGATCATTATGTCATTTAATTTTTTACAGTTGGGTACTCTTGGGGCAAACTGGACATAAAAAAAGGAAACCTGAATAACATTTATCAGCCCAAGCAACTATTTCTTCCTGTCTTACTTGCCCTGCACCTGTTTGTGGAACTTTCACCAGCTCTTCTTTTCTTTCTTTATTCATTTAATTTCATTCGTGGTTTACATAGTTATCCACAAAGGAGCAGGAAAAAGAACAACTTATAACACTTGGCTGCCCATCTCATCTCTCTCTCTCTGTTCATCTCTCTGCCCACCGTCGCTCCTGTCCATCATAATCATGCGGCCCCGCTTACTTCTTGGATGCTACTATTGTCATGAACTTGTGCTGCAGTGCTGCTGCTGGCTGTGTACCCGCACTTATACTGGCACGGCTTTCTGAGCTAATCGTTTTATTTATTTAATCATTTGTTATCCCGCGGATCCATCTACACGGACAACACTCGTGGGCGCTCCACGTCTGACGCGGTCCTGGTGAAGTCCTGGTGGAGTGATGCGCTGTGGAGGTCGAAATAAAACCGCAGCGCTGCTGGCAGGTAGTGGACATGACCATTTGTGAATAACGTCTGTGGTGGGCGCTGGGCGGCCACTGCCATGCTTGAACAGGGCCTACTGGTCGTTCTGTGATTCTCCAGAATAAACAGATGGCGAGTCCGTCTGGTTAACTGGTTAAAAACTGCGGTTCTGGTACTCTGATAATGGCTGAGAAGGGAGCAAGCGACTAGCCACCAAAGCTAGTTCTATCTGTCGCCTGTCAATCAAAAGGACACGCCCCTACTCCTGCCAAGGGGTGGCAGCAATATCAATTTTTCGACAAGTTGCACTTAAAACAAACTTTCAAATTTTGAAGTGAGACTGTCACAACTGTATCCATGTTATGACTCTCACATTTGTGTTTATCTAGCTATAATTATTGCTCTGCAACAGCATGCTTTGGTTTCACCCCCATGTCGTCAGCTTGGCTCTCAGCATAACAAAATGACCTCCTGGCCAAGTTTAAAATTTATGAAATGCAAACATGATACGCCAGATCTTTTTATTTGGCAGAATTCTCACCACACAATCTACCTGGAAGTTGTTGTGTCAGATTGTGGTGGATGTTAATTACACTTTGTAATTTGGCTGCTTTCAAGAAGCACTGCTTAAAATGTATTTACCCCAGCCAAGAGAATGTTAATCCCACCCATCAGGGGACTCAGAGTGGACATTTTGTTCTGCTCTGTGTTAATATGTAATGTGTCCTGGCTCCCCAAGCTGCTGCCAGCATGACCTCTCATTTTACCTTTATGTTGATAATGAGTTCAATCATCAGTGTGAATTGGCAAGGTTAATTTTTTTTTAACAGCACTAAATGGGAAAATTAGCTCTATAAATTACAAGTGATGAATGACCCATTATAAAAATCAAGCAACAATGGTGATGATTATAGGCTTCTCATATCTTTGTTTTGTGGTCAGTGACTGAGCTTAACTTCTACCGAATTTCAAACCAACATCGATTGGAAAGCAGTAAAGAAATAAAGCTGCAGTTTACAATATACCAGTGAATTCTTTCATCTGGAAACAGTGTCATACCATTAACACCTTGATGCAGCATCGTAAAACTTACTCAAACAGAATTATCAAAGAATGAGACCTGGCAGAAAAGACATCACTGGAACACATTTTATGACAAAGAAATAAAAGTGAAATTTCTTGAACAGAAAAAGAATTTGTGAACAAACTGTTGATTTTTTCATAACTCAGATGTTCTTTAATCTTGAAATCACGTGACCCCCTGTGCACCGCTAACTAAACAAATATAGTAGGGCTGTAACGATTACTCGAGTAATTCGAGTAATTTGATCCATAAAATTGCTCGAGGCCTCGAGGATTCATTAAATTCACTCTTTGTATTTTGCGCATCCGCCCGAATAGTTTTTCTGTTACACAACACGGGCTGAACATTAATGCAAGTGATGTGCAAGTGTTATGGACTTGAATATGTATGTAGGTCCTCTAATGAACAGCCAGTTGTTTCCACTTCAGTAAAGCTCAGAATTAAATGTGCAGATGTGGAAGCAACAATGGCTTTTTTGGCAGAGAAGCATGGGTGGGCATCAACGCCGTGTTCAGGGCAAACTCTGCACTCTAGAACTCTAAAAGCTAGAAATTCTAGCTCTTACAATCAATTTAAGTTGGGAAATTTAAATAACTTTCAAAATGTCCAATTTATCCAATTACTCGACTAATCGTCAGAAGAACTGTAAGATTACTTGATTATAAAAATGATCGACAGCCGCAGCCCTAAAATATAGCTAACTGACTGCTAACTGTCGCTGCGCCAAAAAGACAAACCAAAACAAAACAACAGATAATGATTAAAGGTGCATTGCACAAGTTTAAATGTTAAATACTATTCTTTTCTTTCCTCCACATGCTCTTACAATTGCCTGATGTGTAGAATGAGCTGATCTTTCTTCACTGCTGTTGTCTCCAATACTGTTTCTGAATGCTCATTGTGAGAAATTTGGGTACGAAGCCTCAAGGGGGCGCTTGTGGGGGAGACGAGCTGCATGTTCTTGTTCGTCCGTCTGTCCTGGTGTGGTGTATTCCGCCACCGCTGGTCCGCACATGTTGGGCATCCTGCTAAAAGATGGAGAGTGGGGGCCTTTCAAACCCCAACTCAGACTCCAGTAAGACAAAGAAGAAAACGGAGAGAACCAAACTGGGGTCTGACCAGTCCCCAAGGCAGGGGGGCTTTTTTCAGCACAACACTGGCACCGGAGTAAGACAGGAGTAAACAACCAAGCAGCTTTTTTTCTTTCTTTTTTTAATTGGAGGGAGCTCCAATCCAGTCTGGTAATGAAATGGGACCCACAGTTGGCTTTCTTCTCACTAACAAGGTAAATGTGATGTATGATGGAAATAAGGCTGCATAATATTGCAATGCTAAGTTTTTAGCGTGTAAACGCCGCGATATGACAGCCATATGACTGTTCCCGGGAAAGACATACGCTCTACCCACTTGTTAGATTTAGATGATGCGGTAATTTTATAAGGTAATCGTGGTCTCAGCCTGTGAATTTAGATATTTGCACTACAAGCCAGCGTTAGCCTGTTGTTACTGTTAGCATACAGGTCCTCAGTTTACTCAACGATCAAACCATATATAACTTGCAGATTTAACACTTTATTACTTCAGACATCGTGGCTCTAACTCTGGGCTCAGACTGAGTGTAATTTGGGATAAATTAGAGACCAACGCAGTCGAAGCAGCTCATGCATGTGCACGACATTGGCGTCACCTCCACTTGTCGCCAGAGGGCGAACTTCTGGAGAAAAGCTGGAACTTGCGCTGTACTCCTTAAGTCTCGGAGGCGTTGATGTTTGCATTGTGGACTTTTTACACCACAGAAGGAGTTGGAGGTTAGTGGATTAAAGCTTTTAAACACGTGGTTTGTCAGCTGTTTACTATCAAGCTAGCGAGCTATCCACTCGGCTGTTATCATTAACCTGCTTGTAAAACATCAGCGCACACATTCCCGTGCTCTGAAAACATGGTTTGGGGTGGTGTGTTTCTTTTAAACTGTCGCTTGCTCAAACCGTTTTTCCAACATTGCCAACCTTAGCTTTAAGCCTGCAGTTATCACAAATGTATAGCAGTTATTGGCAATTTCGTTTTCCAGAAGTGACAGTGTGGGGCTACCTGGCCACATGGATATCCCTTTGGCTGACTGGCTAAGTGTGTGTGTGACTCTTACCTGGGAGTCTGGGGATTGAATCCTACCTCGGCCCTCCTTGTGTACCTTGCCACACAGAAAGATTTTTTTTTTTGTTGTTGATTATTAGATTTGTTCTTTGATGATGACTGCATCAGTGCACCTAATTTTAATTCCTGGTGGTAAACTATATAATCTTGAACACTAATTACATATTTAGCTTTTCAGCTGTAATGGTGATATGGTTCATTTAGTTGTTAAACCTGCTTTAACAGACAATGCCTCAGAGATGGCAGCATTAATGAAAAGACAGCCTGACCCTGCTGGATAAATGTGGATATCATTAGTTTAAAAAAGAGATTTTATTGTCAAAAGAGTAATTTTTTTCCAGCTGATGTCATTGCCTATTGAAACTCTTCTGGTGGTGCGACAGGATTCCTCCACCTGATGCAGCTGAACAAGTTTTCCAAAGAGTCTTCTGTAAACCCTCTCATCGACACAAACGTGTCCATGGTCAAGCTTGACCTTTTGGATGGATAGTTGTAGGTAGATGTTGCATCATAATTCCTGTGTTCACAGGTGTCCAGCAACCAATTTGACTGATTTTAAGTCCATGGAAGGGTTGTATCATATCTCGGAGGAATTCAATGGCTGTGTAATTTCTTCATGGGGTGGTGAGAGGACATGATGTCCAACCAGTGGTTCCTGCTCCATAAACCATGCTGTTGTCAGGTTACTGTAGAGGGGCGGCTGTTTCTGCTCCTCCTTCAGACCTGCACTTGCTGACTTACAAACTACATTCATTGCAGATCACACCCTCATTGTCTCTGACTGGGCTGAAGTAGAGTTCACATCGCTACGGAAAACACGGCAGGCGAGGACAAGGTTAGTGTCTCGCCGAGTTGGAAAAAGCTTGATTAGTCTTTATCGCCATCGTCCTCCTCTGGCTCACAGCACAGTGTAAACAGATGAAAAGCAGAATTTCTTCTTCTACGCTTGCATTGTCAGCAGAGTAGGCGCTGAATGTGTGCTCTCGTCTGGTTTGATCTGCCGTGGCTTCCATAGTGTCATGAACTCGCATGGACGTGCATCGGGGTAGTACGATGTTCTAGGCTATAAAAATATACTAAATGATGTGGTTTCGAGTAAGTTATGGACACTAACTCCTCAGGACACTTGGATTACATTGGACGAGCAGTATGGAGGAATATTGCCAAGTTTTTGTGGACTTTTATGGACCTACTGTATTTGTTTTGAGCGCCGGTCACCTCCTTTATATGAAAGTTGCCAGATAATGAAACCCCCCCCCAGATCTCCGGCTGCATTTGAGATATTAAAAAGTGCTCCAGTCTTGCTCAGCATGAGGGGGAATAGAAAATGAAAGCACATCATTCCGTTAGTTTTCTGTCCCTTTAAACAAGTCATTGAAATCAGCTCTGCTATTCAGCCCATTTTCCATCTGACACCGAGCAGAGATATGACATCTTCCACAGCTGGAGTGTTTGAGACAGTAGGAGTAAATCCTGGGAACAGACTGTAACATCAGGGCTGTAAGGATGTAGATCTGGAGGTAAACTCAAGCAAGGCAGTGACCTTTGGCACATGCTAGCATGCAGAAAAACTGTGAGACAGCTTTTACACGGCTGTTACTACTCCAGTGTTTTTTCCATTGTGCAAAATGTTCTTATAATCCACCACAGACACACTCATATTGATCAATTTATCACATCAACTATTTATTTTCATCACTAAACATGATTTGTTAATGTATTCAGTGATGTGTTGTTTCACTTCTCTCTAAAGTTTAAAACTGTGATAGAAGTATCTGCTGCTTCCATAAATATAACTGATAAAATACAGTCAGAGCAGTAATCAATGCACATAATTGATCAATATTTTGGAAAAATTGCGTGAAAAATGGATGTTTTCGCGTTGCCTCCTCCCAGAACCCATACAAACTTTCAAGGCTTCATGAACCACTGCGTGTCAGCAAATGTAGTGATTCACCCACAAAAATCACCACTTCTGGTCAGAAAATACAGTAAAACAAGTTGTTTTTTTGTGTTTTTATTTTAATGATTTCTGTTTTTCATTCTGCAAACTAGAAAACCAAGATCATACTGTTTTAAATTTTTTGTTAATCCCATACTGTCAAAATAAAACATGCCTCATAATTCTTTTTTTTTTTTTTCAAATAAGCATTTGTTTTTTGTTTTTTTAATACTCATTTCTGAACAGAAACTCCAATGACCGAAACATACACAGACCCTAGTGGCATGTGCATTTATACTAGAGACAATGCCGTGAAAACCAGTTAAAATGCTTACATGCCATGTGCTGTAGTAATTACTGGCAAACCTTTCATGAAAAGCAAATATTGTCTTTCATCAGACAAAGCCAGACCATCTAGTCTGGAATGGACACCACTATATATGTATTAACTTCCCCTGCTGTGTTTGCAGCATCACTGCTGGTGCCATTTTCAATGAAAGACATTTAAGCCTCTTTTTCTGACAGAATGTTGCTTGGAAATATTGGCAGTCGCTGGGTTTGTTTGTCCATGCTTGTTTAGAAAATGTGCTTGGTTTTTGCAGTCTTGTTTTAGTTCACCTGCTTAATACAGTGAAAACAAAACAGCCAGACAATCTCAGATAAAATTCAAACTGCCAATCATTACCACCCGCTGTCTGGCTTTGACACCTGCTGAACCTGGAGGACCCGTCTGCAAAGGGCACTGTCCCTGTGTGATTCTTCATGTCATTCTCTCTCCTTTTAAATGTAAAATTACATGGGCATAAAGACCTTTGAGCAAAACTCTTGTTATTGTTAATAGTAAAAAGAATAAGAAAACTCCAGAAGGCATTGACATGACCCTAATCATTATTTAAAGCAACAGTAAAAAATAATTTTATTTTGTGCAATTTCAGCATCAAGCAAATTTCTAGACATCCAAGAGGAGAATTTTTACCACTTTCAGTTCTCAACTCGGACCTCTCATGGGGATGGATTCAATTAAGTATACTGACAAACACCAGCAGCAAACATCAGGATCTAGAAAATTTTACAAGTGGTGGCAATGGAGCTGCCTTCAGTAGATATTCTGGTCACACATTAAATTTAACTTCAACTTTAGCTGGTAAAACATCAGCTGTGGAAACTGACTGCCCGATGATAGTTGATAAAGCCTATTTATACTCGACAGATGGACAGTTTCATCCATCTCCTGCGTCGGTTACACTTATAATTTTGTCCATTTTCAAGAGGCTTGTGCATTCATCACAGAAAACAGAGCAGTACCACCAGAAACTGCAGGGGTCAATGTTGAGCTGTGTAGATGACGTGACTAGCGAGAGGAAAAAAACAGAAAAGAGGAGGAACAGTAAAGCTGGATTTATAGTTGTGCGGCGTCTGCGTCCAGTCGGGTCTGCATACCTGACGCAGAGGCAGTGTGTTTTTACTCGAGCGTAGGGTTACGGCGTCATGCTGCAGTTTTTTTTCCAGATCTGCAGGTGACAACAGGGCTTTTAATGACCAGGAAACTTTACAGAGCAGAGTTTTTTTCAGCCCGATGGTTCGCTACAGCTGCATCATTTATTTCCTCTTTTAGAGCAACAGTAGCGGCGACATGCATTCATTCATTCAGCTACAAAACCCAAACATCCGGAAGCATGTTAACACACTGACCAATCACCAGTGAGTTTTTCCACATCTCTGCGTTTGCAGCCGGGATGCATGTCGGGTCTAGAGAGGTGCACATCAGGCCTCCGCGGACCTGCAGAGCCTACGCGGAGGCTACAGCGGTTATGCAGACGACGCACGACTATAAATCCAGGTTAAGAGGAAGCAGGCAGTAGAAGATAAGAGCCTCCTCCCCCTGTAGATCCGCCCTTGAACACACTGTGTGCA